>VXBQ01003410.1:71611-81833 GCA_013400175.1 Phainopepla nitens
ATGAGGGGGGGGCAGCCCCAGGGGACAAGGTCATGGCTGTTGCCTGAGGGACAGCCCCAGGGGACAGGGACAGGGACATGGCTGTTACCTCCTCTCTGATGAGCGTGAGCACAGCTGCCTTCTCGGACTCGCTGAGGCAGATGCCAGCCAGGGGACTCTCGCTCCTGCTCACGCTGGGGCACTTGTCCATGGAGCACAGCCCGGGATTGTCCTGGGGGAATTACCCAGCTGGGATGTTGGGGGGAGGTTTTTTTCACCCACCTTCCCTGTTTGGAGTGCTCTCCCCTATTTTATCAGCATCTGCTTGTGTACTGAATTTCCCTTTCTGCAGAGCCCTGAGCCTGCATCTGACACCTGGCAGAGCTCTTGTGAGGTTTTAGTGCCTTCCCTTGCCAGGAGCATGCAAAAGGACACCCATGAGCTGCCCCATGGAGGCAATACCCCAAAAGGGAGACCCACTAAGGGCCCATTTCAGAAGGAGGCAACCCAGCTCCAAGCACAGATGTGCTCACATCTAACTTCCCTTATCCCAGGGCTGGTTTAAAAATATCCCCAGCCTGGAGGGTCTCTGTTGACTGTGGGCCACAGGTGGGGGTGGTCTGCAAGGGTCTGGGTTGCCTGTCTCCAGCCCCTCCCAGTCTGGTGGGGACATCACTGCAGCTGACACACTCAAATTGCTGCTGGCAGCTGCAGGGACGTTTCCTGGCCTTGCTGATCACCCAAATGCCCAGGGAGGCTGTGGGAGAAGCAGACTTCATCCCTCTGCAGAGCAGGGGTCCAAGGGACAGCCCCACCCATCCCTGGTGCTCCAGGTGTCAGCCCTCTAGGACCAATAGGAGATGCTCACACAGAGAGCCTGGTAGCCTCCTGCTGCCATTTTGGGTGCCTCTACAAGTACGTGGGGTGGTTGTACCCCCATTGTTCACTGCCTTCCTTCCCCAAAGCCCAGCTCCTGTGCCCTGCCTGTGCACCAGTGCTGCAGCCAGACACAAACTGGGGGAAGGCTCAGCCCCGTGGTGCTGACACCTCCTGCTCCTCCTCTCATCACCCAGACGAGTGACAGCCACGCAGCATCTCCCTGAGAACAGGCTGCCAAGCCAGAAATAGAGAAGTGCTGGGAGGAGGGAGGCAGCCTGCTCCTCACGTTTTGGAAACAAGAGCACTGGAGCACTTCTCCCCTCCCCTCCCCTCCTCCCCTCAAGCTCCCCGAGCCCTTCATGGCTCTCACAGCTCTGCTGTGGCCATGGCTGGAGGTGGGAGGCAGGTTTGGGGCAGGGCATCCCAACACTGAGGAGGTTCAGCCCTCCTGTCAGCAGCCTCCCACAGTATCTCCCAAAAGCAGGTGCCCACCTGAGCACACCTTTGGGGTGACACCATCCTGCCCGCAGGACCAGAGCCTGCCCGGGCTCTCCTGGGCACCAAACAAAAGGTTCACTTTGCCTCACGTCCTTGTGGGGCTCAGCACAGTTAAATCTGTCTCAGAGAAGTTAGCTCTGCTGATGTTGCTAATCTCATTGTCATCTGCTTGTCATCTCAAGCAGCTTTGGCCAGGGGCTGCTAAGCTGGCACAGGGTGGCCCCTGCAGCAGAGAGGTCCTGGGGCTCCTTGGGGCACACCAGGGGTGTTCCAGCACAGTGGTGCTGCTGCTGGGGTGCCAGGGTCAGTGTGGCTGCAGATCCAGGGCTTTTTTACTCTTGCCTCAATTCTGCTGCCAGCTGCCTTCCTGAGAGCAGGGCTGAGGATCCCTTGTAGAAGGCACCAGCACCAACAGAGCCAGCCCTGGACACTCCACGTGAGACACAAGCCCTGCCTGGCAGCTTGTCCCCTCCCCAGGGTCTCCTCTGCCCTCTCCCGGTCCTCCAGGCACTTTGCACTGCAGCCCTGGCTCTGCCCTGCTCCTGCCCTGTCCCTCCCTCCCTCCCTGCAGCGCCCACCCAGGAGGGATCCATCTCTGCCAGGCTCCTCCAGGCCTGCTGGGAAATCTCTGCTATTTTTATCAAGTCCCTGCGTGGGCTTGTCAAGAATTTTACCTCCCAAAGAAACTCATTTCAGAAAGCAAAAAGCGAGAGGCACTCACAGGGAAGATGCCAGGCCCTCCCTTTTCCATCTGCTTGCAGATCTCCTTTTCAAAACCTAAAGACAATGAAACACAACCTTTTATTGATCTGGAAACAGCACCCTGGGCACATGCAGATTTTCTGAGACAGAGGAGGGTACCTCTGAGCCTCTCCATCCCCTGAGCTTCCCCTCCCAAAAGCATCTTTGCCCCCAGCTCTTGCCCTTGCATGGAATCATTTTGGTTGGAAAAGCCCTCTAGGACCACCGAGTCCCCAGCACTGCTAAGGTCACCAACCATTAAACCCTGTCCCAGGTGCCCTGGCAGCCTTCCAGCACTCCTTGGAGTGGAAACCAACACTCCCCTCTGGTGGCAGTTCAGCCTGTGCCCGTGTCCCCAGGGCTGCCACCCATTCCTGAGCCCACAGCTGCCCAGCTGCTCAGGCCCCCCCGAGGAGCACAAGTATCAGCCCCTGCCAGCCAGCCTCAACCCCCTCCAAAGGACCTGCCACATGGCCCCTGCTGTTCTCAACGGCAGAGAGGAGATAAAAAACATCTCCTCTCAATCTGCAAGGCATGGGACACCCTGACCTGTGGGACACCCTGCCTCACAGGACACCCTGCCAGGCAGGAGGGACACCCTGACCTGTGGGACACCCTGCCTCACAGGACACCCTGCCAGGCAGGAGGGACACCCTGACCTGTGGGACACCCTGACCTGCAGGCATGGTGCTGCCCCACAAAGCATGAGGGGTAATTCTGGGCCGCACTCACACAGCTGCAGACATGATTCCTGTGTTAACCAGGCAGAGAACAGTGTATTTAGAGAGCTCAGCTTGGAGAGGAAGGAGGTAATGTAACACTGGTGACTGCACAACTTCCCCGTTTCCCTCCATTTATCCAGCTGCACCCCCAGCTCCCACCCCACGGCTGCAGCGAGCCCGTGCACCCGCCTGGCCTCTGAGACCAGCAGCAACAAATAAACCCTCCAAGCCTCTCCCTTGACTGTCAGATTTTCCTCCCCTGAGGACAAAGGACCATTCTCCATGGAGCTGGCAGCCCAGCACAGCCATCAGGAGAAATGATCAATGGGTCCCTGCAGAGGGGAGGGCTGCAAACCCCTCGTGGTGATCTCTCCTGCTTGCACCTAGCACTTGGCTATTGATTAAATGCCATGTTGCCTGCCTTTTAATTATTTTGTAATGGCTTGGTCAGAGAGGCTAATTACATGGGAAACTGACAGTGGAATTCCACCAGGAGCAATAATTGGGGTCTCTGTAGGCATTACTGAGATCTCCATCAACCACAGCGCCTGTGCCAGGACACCAAGTCCTGGCAGCTCTGCTCCAGGCACAGGCTCTTAGCAGGGACCCTGCAGCCCAGGGTCAGGATGCTCTGGATGCTGGACAATTGTTCTGCTCAGCTCCCAGGTGCCAGGGGGGCACTGGCAGGGAGCACCACGGGGAGGGAACCTCGTGCCTGAGCCACGTCCCACTGCAGCATTGTGGGGAGAGTGCTCTGTAAGTCTAAATCAACACAGCCTGGACCATCAGCTTCCATACTGGAAATTGAGCAGGAAAGCCATGGGAGGGTCCTTCAGAACCTGCAGCAGCCTTTGGCCCTGTCAGTGTAAATAAACTCTGATGAGGCTGCACTGCCTCAGCAGCACAATTCCTTGCTAGAGGCTGCAGAGGCTCCCTGGGGCAGTCACAGAGCATTCCCAGAGCTGAAGGCACCCGGGACATTCCTCACCTGCCTCTGCTCTGTGCTTTGCTGCAGACACGGGGACGTTGGAGCACTCAAAGTATTCCAGGTCATCTTCTGGCTCGGCCTTCTTCTCCAGCCCTCCTGGTTTCTGTGTGGAGGTGGTGGAGGCCAGCTTCTCCTCATCAGTGGCACGTCCATCCCGATTTGTAATATCTGGGATTTCTGAGATCAACACTCCTTCATCCTGCAGGATCAAAGTGTGCAGTTAAGCAAAATCTGCGGGGATCAGGGCCACCAGGTGAGCTGCTGGACACTCCATGGAAAGCATGGAAGGCTTAAAATCTGCTGGCAAGCTGCTTCCCACCAGCCCTCCTCCCATCAGGAAGTGCCTGAAGCTCAGCCAGCCCAGCTCTCCCCACCACCATCCCTGCCAGCCCACACCTCTGGGGATGAGACCCCACATACCTGAGTGCTGATGTCCAGGACCAGGGGCTGCGCCTCGTGCTGCTTCACCTTGCAGCCGCTCCTGCAGGAGAGAGAAGCAGCAGCTGAGGGGGGTCCAGGGGCAGCGTGGGGGACGCAGGGGAGTGCGAGACAGCCCAAGCAGGGGGAGGCAGTCCCAGCACCAGCGCTGCACCCACCGCGTGCCAGCACCCCACTCACCAGTGAACACCCAGGCAGAGCAAGTTCTGGAAGGAACAGAAGGAACAGGCAAACAAAAGACACGACTACACAGAAGTTGGGTTTGTCTGTGAGGTGTTTATTCCTGAGGAAGGTAAGGAGCAGAGCAAGGACCCCAAGAGGGTGATGGGAGAGAGGCACTGCCAAGGAGCTGGCAAGGAAGGATCTCCCTCACTGCCCCCTCGCCCTGCGTGTCCAGCGCGACAGCACCCGAGGCTTCAGAGCATGCAGACTTTCTGCAGGAAGAACCACGTCCAGGCTGTCTCATGCCCTGTCCCTGCAGCTGCAAGTTTGTCTGGGACTTCTCCACAGCATCCACATCTCCCACGTGAGTCAGACCCGCACGGCCAGGGCGAGGTTCTGTGCCTCGAACAAACTCCGCAAACGCCGTCCCAAGGAGAAGGGCCCCTCAGGTGGGAAGTTCAGCCCACGCAGGTCTTGCAGGTGGTCCCCTTGCCCTCCAGTGAGGAGGCTGTCCCTGGAACTCCATCCCAGGTTCCTGGAGACACCCATCCAGAGCCCATCTGTGCAGGACTGCAGGCACGGCCGCAGCCCCGGGCATCGGCGCAGCACAGCAGCGGAGGCACGGTGCCGGTGGGACAGCACGAGCTGTTCTCCTGCATCTCACCCCCCCACACTCCACACTCAGGGATGTCCCAGGCTCGTGGCCATGTCTGACCCCCAGGAGACGCTTGCTGAGCTGGAACAGCTCGTGTGACAGCCACTGCTGGGACCTGGGGAGGGACAGCACTCCCACCGCGGGGACTCAGGCCAAGGCTCGAGCAGGGCTGCAGCGAGCTGGTCCCAGGTTTAGGGAATTGCCCCAATTGCCCCCACCCAGGACTCCCCAGGCTCCCCATCCCCTCGCACACATGCGCAGCAGAGCACAACGAGCGGCGTGGTGGCACACGGAGCTTTCTCTGCGCGCTGCCATGCACACCTTGGTCACCTTGGAGAACCACTCTGGACTGTTCTTCTGCCTCATGCCCTGCCACGAGCAAGTCAAACTTGTCCTGTCCTCACCCTGCCCTTTTCTGCACCCTCTCCTGTGCCAGGGTTATCCTATCACCTGGCAGCTGGTTTGAGCTCCCCCCCAGCACCAAGATAACAGTTCTGGACTGCACAAAAACCTCCTGCCCCGCCATTAGCTGAAAGTTTTGAGCACTCGTCCACCATCAGAAGATGCTGCAAGGCGACATGCTGCGAGGACAAGCACAGGCGTGTGCCTCCAGTGCAGCTCAGCTCAGCTCTCCTCCCTCACTCCCAGGCACTCACCAGGCCAGGCCACCCTGGGAACCCCGTCAAGGGCCGTGGGACACAAACCAGACAGCAGAGAGCACAAGTCAAAGGGCAGAAGGAGCCAGCATGCCATGGAGACGAGTGGGGCAGCCCACACCCAGAGAGAGGACAAAAACAGCAAAGGAAAAGAAAAGGAATACAGGAGAGAGTACTTACAACAGAAAACAGAGAAATTTCACTTGCTCAGTAGTCCTGATGCACCAAAGCACGGACAGGGAGAGAGACAGACAGATGGAGAGAAGAAGAGTGTGTGAAAAGACCTGGATGTTAACTCTGCTCTGGAGAAGCACGGTGAGCTGCCTGGCTCGCTCTTTGGGAAGGCACACACACATGGGATGCTCTGATCCTGCATTTGCTATCCACAGCAGCAGGGTGAGATCCAAACATCAACCTCACTGCCAGGGCAATATCCTGCTGCCTGTGCTGCTCCATGGTGACAGAGAGAGAGTGAGCAGAGAATTCCCTGCAGCTTCCCCTCCCCATTGGCTCTGCTCACCCACAGCCACACATGGGAACACCAGCTCTTAAAAAATTTGTACCTACTCTCTGTAAAGTAAAAAACATCCAACACAGCCTGATTCTCACCTGTGAGGTTTTCTCTTTCTCTGTAAAAACCCACTATCTCACTGGAGAATCTGACAGCAGAGTGAGAGTCTACCTGTCCAACCTGTTCTCTTTCTCTGACATAAAACAGAAATTCAGTCGTGGCTCACAAAATGTCTCAGCTACATTTGACCAACCACACCTGCTTCCACCAGCTCCTGCACATCCCTGCACAAGTCCAGCAAACACGTTGGCTCCAGCATCCACTACAGGTTTCCTCTGACACCACATCTACACCTTGACCCACCAGCTGGACCTCCAGGGGGTTTCCAAAGAGGTGATCCTGTGGGTTCTAATCCAGCCTTCCCTGCTCTGCTTGGGACTCAGGACACTGGCACTGCTCCAGAACCTGTCCCTCTCCTCCCACCAGTGGTACTGACAGGCACAGGGGAGCTGCCCCTCTGCTGGGACAGCAGCTGGATAAAACTGAGGCACCAGTAGAACCTGAGGTGCACAGCAGGATCTGGGGCTAAATCAGGAGGCACCGGGGCAGGAGCACAACCAACTGCAGCACCACCTGCATCATCACCTCCAGCGTAGGTCTGCCTGCCCACAGGGAAAACAGAGTGTGCCCCAGCTCTGCACACACTGGCACTCACGTTATCAGGCGTGACTTGGGCTTCTTGGGGGAGTCTCTGCCTTTCAGGGCATCGTCCTGCATCTCCAGTGTCTGAGACTCGAGGATTTCATTGAGGCTGTTATCTGCAGTGGAGCAAGAGTCAGCGTCGGCGCTGGCAAGCGTCTTGGTGGGCTTGAATGGATCCATGGAGTCAAAGTTATTGGGGTCAAACTGGTAAGAGCCCTTGGGGAGAACCGGTGAATTGAGCAGTGCTGAGCTGCCACTGAGAGAGTTGAGGCAGGTGGGACCCAGCTGGGAGGAGCCCCGAGGTGCTGGCAGCTCTGTGGGACCCCTCTCCGCATCCTCAGCTGCTTTCTTGGGGGACTCTCTGTGTCTCTTCGGTGTCAGCTTGCTGGCTGGGATCCTGCTGCCCCTCCTGGGTGAAGCTGGCTTGGCCTCCACACTCTCTCTAGCCTCTGTAAAATCAGCCCCAGGTTTTGGGGCCTCCAGAGCCGGGTCCCCCCCCAGCTCACCAGGATGGGGAAGGCATTGTGGGGCTGCCGGGGGAGAGCTCTGCAGCTGGAAGGTCCCTGCCACAAAGGAGTTCACACTGCTGTCATGCTGCTCAGGGCCAAGCTGGTAGGATGCTTGGGTCTCCTCTGTGGCTTCATCTGTTTTTCTCCCCAGCAAAGGTGTTTTCCCTTTCCCGAGCTGCTCCTGGGCCAGGGCATCAGCCCTCAGCTGCACCAGCCCCGTGCCAGTGTCCCCTCCTGGCATGACCCGCTCCACATGGGGCACGGGGGCTGGCTCCACAGTGGGCACACCAGGGTCAGCCTTGCAGCCCAGCCCGGCCAAGGGCTGCATCAGGGCTGAGCTGTTGGGGTCGGTTTCCCCTTTAGCATCCAAACTGGCTTTAGGGGCTCCAATCTCTGGCTGAGCCTCATCTTTGGGGTGCTTCCCAGGAGAGCTGTCCCAGTGGGCTTCCCCTACCAGCAGATCACCATGGCCACCTGGCTCTGAAAAGATAAAAGGAGATGGTTAAACCCTGACCTGCAGTGCACTCCTCTCCAGAAGGCTTTCTGTTCCCTCCTCACAGCTGCTCCAGGGTCAGATTTTATGGGGGAATCCACTGACTCACAACTCAGCTCAGATGACAGGGAGTCACTGCTCACTTGGGCAGAGAGTTAAAAATTAGTGAGAAGAGTTCAGGGATGCATGACATGAGACAACACCACAAAATGTGAGCAAGCAGGCCCCAGGGAGAAGGGGAGTGGGACAGTGTGCTCAGTGGAGGAGCAGAAACAGGCTGCAGGAGGGATCTGGGGGTCACCCAGGGCTGGGGCTGCAGAGCTGGACGTGCACCAGGCAGGAGAAGCTGCCTCTCCACCTGCAGAAATCCTGCTGTAGTCACACCAGGCTCTCCACACTGCTGCCAGTGCCTTCTAATGACAAATCCTGATCCATGACTTAATCACCATTACTCCAATCCTTTCCCCTCAATCCTTTTACTGTTTAATCTTTTCTTTGAAATCAAGGGATGGAGAAGATGCTTGATCTACTGGGGCACCCTGAAAGCTGCACCCACTGAGCACCCAGAGCCAAGCTTGTGATGCAGGTGTGCCAAGGCACACAGAAAAACATTTAGTGTTTGTCCTGCACCTCAGCCAGGGATAATTGCTCAGACTCCTGGGAGAAGGCAAAACAGGATGCTGGGATGCCCAGCATCCATCAGGGAGCATGTGGTATGTGCAGCCCTCACAGGAACCTTTCCAGGGAGAGACAGTCCAGCCAGGTCCTCCAAGGGCAGAAGAGAACCCATGCTCTCCCAGGGACCAAACTGGTCTGAAAACCTGGCTGGGAAGAGCAGCCTGGGTGAGGAAGAGCTTGTGCCAGGGCAATCTGCCTGTCCCTGCCCCAGCCCTGCCCTGGAACAGAGGTGACAGCTGCAGAGGGGAGTCACCTCGAGCATCCCCCCCCGTTTGGCAGGGGGACACCAACCACCTGCTCCCACAGACCCCCATCCCTGAGCATCCAGGAGAGGTTTTTCCTATCACCAAGCATTTGCAACCAGCTCATGTGTGCTGGTAACAGAGTGAGCCACAGGCTGGCAAAGGAGAAGTGAATCAGGCAAATATCTGGTCCCAGGACTAATCCAGGACGTGGAGCCAACAATCCTGACTCAGTTGATGGCTCGTGGTTAGCATAATTGATCCCTAGGATACTAAAAGCCATGAAAATGAATCATGAGGGTCTGTGTCCTCTCTGAGACTGCAAAAATGCTTCCTCTGACTGCAAAAAAAAAGCTGCCTCCAAGTAGACATTGCCTTGATGCCCCAGAAAATGCATCAGTAAACACAAATCCAGTGGATGAGTACTTGGAGTGCAGCCAGGAAACAGTCTGAGGCAGCGCCTGGCAGGCCTTCCCATCATTAGGAACCAGGAAAACCTCCTTAACAGACCCCAAAGAAAACTTTATTACACTTGCTGTGTTGCTTAGCTGTTTGAAGCTTTCCTGAGACAGCCCTGAATAGAAGAACAGACTTCAAAGTCAGGGCAAAAGGACTATTTAAGTGCCTTTTGCGTTCCCAGCGGAAGGTTTGGCAGCCGCCGTTCTCACAGACATGAGCCCATCCTGGTTTCTAACCCAAGCAATGAGTAATTACTTCTTGAATAACAAGCAGCCAGCACACAAACCACCTCTCCATGCTGTGGTGTCTACAGGGTGGGGAGAAAAGGAGCGGTGGCGCATGTGGCCATAGCTCAGAATCATTTCCCCACAAAAAAAATCAGAAGAACCACCCACCCAGGTTCTCCAGTTTTGTGATTCCCTCATTTTCTGCACCCAAGAGTGCTCAGCTACTCAGCCCCTCCTGCAGCACAGCCCACCTGCCCAGCCAGTCTGAGAGCTGAGGAACTGGGATATACTGGGAGGCAGAAGGCGAAGGGCAGCTCAGGTTTTAGAAATCTTTTGCAGCAGCAATGTCCCTCCTGCAAGCTCAGAGGGGGTTTCCCCTAGTTCCTCCCCCTCTACATTTCTTCTTCCTCCCCTTCAGCGTGATGGGAGCGCGTGTTCCTGTGGGAACAACTACACAGGATGCAGAAAACAGCGGCCTGAAGGGCCTTGGGGTGCCCAGGAAGAGCCAAGCTCTCTGCCCAAACCCCCTCAGCTGCCCAGAACCGGCCATACCTCCGTGGTTCTCCCCCACGGAGCCCTCCCCAAGCCCAGCTCGCTGCCTGCAGCTCTCCCTGCTCCTCCTCGGAACGCTCCAGCATCCCCAGCTCCCGCCAGCCCCAGGCAGTCACGTTGTGAGCAGCCGC
>VXBQ01003411.1:0-19954 GCA_013400175.1 Phainopepla nitens
GCCGGGCCGAGTCCCGGTGTGGCGTGGCGCGGGCTCGTCCTTCCCCCGGGGACTGCTGCGAGGGAACGGGCTCTGCCCGAGGTGGTTGGGACGGGAAGAGCAGCTCTGGGATGGTGTGGGGCTCCCGGGTGCGCGCGGTGGGAGCCGGGGATGCTCCAGGTGGGAGCTTTGCCAACCCCACCAGGAGATGTCCGGATCTGGGGAGTAAGCTGTGGGCAAGGCAGCGACTTCCCAGGATGATGTGTAGGGTAACGAATTGTGAGAGATCGGAACATATCTCTCCTCTGGGCTGGGGCTTTGGGGATGGGGAGTGGACACACCTGTCCCCAGGTGAGCAGTGTGGGTGACCAGGGCTTTTGTCGTGCTTGTGGAACCATTTAGGCCGATAAAAAGCATCCTCAGTCCCTCCTGAGCTGGGCCAGCTTCCCTGGAGAAGGTGCTCCTTCACTTGGCTGTGTGAGAGTCCCAGCACTGGGACAACCCCCAGGGACACCATTCCCACTGCCCACAGCAGCCCAAACCCCATTTACTCCCCTCTGACTGGACCCAGCCATGCTCTGGGCACAGCCGAGGGTTTTTCATGGGAGATTTCCTGCCTCTTCCCACAGCCCGTGTCACTGTGGGGCTTGGAGCAGCCTGGCACAGGGGAGGTATCCCTGCCCTCGGGAATGGCACAGGGGAGGTGGGAGGTGTCCCTGCCCTCGGGAATGGGGCAGGGGAGGTGTCCCTGTCCTCGGGAATGGCACAGGGGAGGTGGGAAGTGTCCCTGCCCTCGGCAGTGGGAAGAGCTTTGAGGTCCCCTCCAGCCCAGCCCTGTCAGGGCAGGAGGTGACAGGGCACATCCTGGGAGCCCAGGGAGGGGTGGCTCCCCTGCAGCTGGGGAGAGAGGAAGCTTTTTAATGAGGAGGAGGAGGAGGAGGAGACGCTTCTCCCTCCTAGACACCACAGACGATCGCAGGCACGCTTGGCAGCGAGTCAGGCACGGGATCCGAGCGTTCTGTTCATTAGGGAGCGGCTGGCACTTGTGGCAGCGCGGGGGAAGCGTGCCAGGGGCTGTGGCACGATGCTCCGGGCACTGGGGGGCTGCTCCCGGCTGCTGGCCCCACGGCGAGGGCACCCGCTGCTGGGAGAGCCCTCGGGAAGGGATTCTCTGGGAATGCTTGGCCAGGGGGCCGCTCCCAGCATGGCAAATCTCCCCCTTCTCTGCTTCAGGGGCTTTGTCTCTGTCCTGTGAATTTTCAGGGAGCTGGGGAGGGGTTGTGGTGCTGCTGTCTTGTTGGATTCATCCCACGTTCCCTGGCTTTCCTGTTGGAATCCTGTCAGCCACGTCCCACATTCCCTGTTTTCTCCTGCTCCCTCTGCCCAAGGTTGGATCCTATGTTGGCTCTGCTCCATTTGGGATGCAGCAGCAGCAGCACCCCCACATTCCTGGTCCCACCACGGCCTGGGAGAGCCCAGCTCCTCCATCCTTGCCTCAGACCCTTCCAGCTCCTCCATCCCTGCCTCAGACTGTCCATGGAGAGCCCAGCTCCTCCATCCTGCCTCAGACCCTTCCAGCTCCTCCATCCCTGCTCAGACTGTCCTTGGAGAGCCCAGCTCCTCCATCCCTGCTCAGACTGTCCATGGAGAGCCCAGCTCCTCCATCCCTGCTCAGACTGTCCATGGAGAGCCCAGCTCCTCCATCCCTGCTCAGACTGTCCATGGAGAGCCCAGCTCCTCCATCCTGCCTCAGACTGTCCTTGGAGAGCCCAGCTCCTCCATCCCTGCCTCAGACTGTCCTTGGAGAGCCCAGCTCCTCCATCCTGCCTCAGACTGTCCATGGAGAGCCCAGCTCCTCCATCCTGCCTCAGACCCTTCCAGCTCCTCCATCCCTGCCTCAGACCCTTCCAGCTCTTCCATCCTCTTCCATTTCTTTATTTCCCCCACCTTGACCTTGGTGTTTCCTTCCAAACCTCGGTTCTGGAGAGGAACCCCAGCGCATTCCCAAGGGATCAGTGCTTCCCCAAACCCTCCCTGCCAGGTGCTTTCCCCTCCTGCCTTTGCCTGTTCTTCCCAGGGCCTTTCCCGGTTTTTCTCGGTCGCTGAGCTCTCAGCTGTAGCTGACAAAGATGCCTCGTTGTTTAGAGCCGGGCTGGTTGAAATTCCGGCCGTGCCCCGCGGGATGCCAGCACTCCTTTCTCCTGGGAGCAGCTCTGGGGCTGTGCAGAGCACACTGGCTGGAGCTGGGGCTGGGGCTGGGGCTGGGACAGACCCTTCTCCCTGCGGGGAGAACAAGGAGAGGCTCTGTGCTGGGAACAGAAGCCTGGGAGCAGAGCCAGCCCCCGGGGACTCGGGTCAGGGTGGAATTCCCTGCCCTGCCGGGCTCTGGGCAGGACTTGGGGCAGCAGGAGGGGCAGCCCCGGCCCAGAGCCCCTCTGGGGTTGGGAAATGCCCTTTCCCTGCTGCCTCTGCAGCTGCCCTGCTCGCCCTGCCTCCTCTCCAGGCCATGTTCTGTCGAGTCACCTTTTTGCAGCTCCTGCCGGGAAGGCTCCGGCTCCCGCTGCAAACGGGGCTATTTTTAGGTGAAAGAAGAAATCAGGACGTTGGGCTTGAGAATGTGTGATAAGGACTTAATTTTCTGACAAGTAGGGCTAATTTGGTAGAAATACTCCTTTTTTTTTTCCCCCTTATTTTATTCCTCTTCCTTTGAGGATTTGCTGAGTGTTCCCTCTCCCAAAGGCTGCTGCGTGTTCCCAGTACTCCGGGGTCTGTGCCTGAAGCCAGACATTTATCCTGGGCTAAATCCAGTGGGACCCATGGCAGGGGTGGGACTGGATGAGCTTTAAGGTCCCTTCCCACCCAAACCATTCCAGGATTCCGTGTCCAGGATCACCTTGCAGTAAGATAAGGATGCAGATCAGGAGTTGCCTGGGCTGCTGCTTCACTTCAGTAAATGGGATCAGACTCCCCTCTCCTGAAGGGATGTCACTGTGGAGAAGGGGCTGGCTTAAAAGGGGGGAGAAGGATTGTGGGATCACAGCCTGGTTTGGGTTGGAAGGGACCCTAAATCCCATCCAGAGTCACTTCTGCCATGGCAGGGACCCCTCCCACTGTCCCAGGTCTGTCCCAGCCCCAGTGTCCAGCCTGGCCTTGGGCACTGCCAGGGATCCAGGGGCAGCCACAGCAAATCTGGGAATTCCAGCCCACACAGCAATTCCTTCCCAAGATCCCAGCCCAAGCTCCCCTTTCCCACTGGGAAACCATTCCCTGTGTCCTGTCCCTGCAGGCCTTGTCCCCAATTCCAGCTCTCCTGGAGCCCCTTGAGGGACTCTGAGGATTCCCTGGATTTTCCCTTCTCCAGGGGAACATTCCCAGCTCTCCCAGCCTGGCTCCAGAGCAGAGGGGCTCCAGCTCCTCTGGGCTCTCTCCAGCAGCTCCACCTCCTCCTGAATTTTCTTTGGTTTTTTGGCATCTCCATCACCCCGGACTGGCCTGAAAGAGGAATTTGTTGGTTTGTGTCTGGGGTCAGGAGTGTGAACCCCCAGCTCCTGCTCCTGGGGGGTTCCTGTGCCCTGTCCTGGCTGTGCCCCCGCGGGGAGCAGGCCTGGCCCTGTCCCTGGTGGTGGCTCTGAGCTGCAGGAGCTTCTCCCGTTGGAATCTCGGCTCCTTCACTTTGGAAAACCAAATTAAAAACATCACAGAGATTCCAGAGTTCTAGCCCAGGCTTGCAGTGGGCTGGCCAGGTCCACGAATGGCACAAACCTGGCTGTGCCTTGGCACAGGCCCCTTACTCAGCGCCTTCAATTGTCTTAGTTTGGTTTGCTTTAGCTTAAATCTCTCCTAATTAATTTAAAGCTGACATGAGCCTGGTTCTGAGCTCAACCCCACCCCCAACCTGCATGCTTTTTGCTCTGGCTTAATTAAATCCCGTTTAAAATCAGGCTGTAATTAAGATGGTGAGGTTGCCCATGCCTCCTGCTCTTCCTGGGCTGCCCAGCGCCGGGTCCTTGGAATTCTTTTCCTCCTGAAGGTGATTAACACCTCCCTAATGACCTTCTCTCAGATCCCTGGAGCCCACCAGGAGTCGTTTCCTTGTGGCTCTTGGGATCAGCAGGAATTTCAGAGCCCAGATCCCAGATCCAGGGCACTCCCGAGCTGCTGTGCCCTGGAAGGGAATGGAATTAATATTCCAACCACTTCATCTTGCTCACAGGCTGCTGAGAAGTGGTCCCAAAATAGCCCCGATTAATCACAGGAAATTGGTGATATTCAGTTTGCTCCCAGTTTACTACAGCAGCTGTTCCAGGAATTAAAGGGGGAAGAAGCCCAGGGATGGATATTTGGGATCAGAAGGTCAAACTTGTGGGCACCTCAGCAGCTCCATGCCTGGCATGGGGATGGGAACAGGGCTGGAAATGAGCCTTGGGACAAGGGAACCATCTCCAGTCCTCAGGGAAGTTTGGGCTGGGGTGACAGTGAGGGCAGGAGCTGTTCCTGTGTCCAGGGGCTGCATCCTCTCATCCCATTTCCATCTCCTGGCAGCTTTGGGTTTGCTGGGTCACAGAATCCCAGCCTGGTTTGGGTTGGAAGGGACCCTAAATCCCACCCAGTGCCGTGGCAGGGACACCTCCCCCTGTCCCAGGCTGCTCCCAGCCCCAGTGTCCAACCTGGCCTTGGGCACTGCCAGGGATCCAGGGGCAGCCGCAGCAAATCTGGGAATTCCAGCCCATTCTTCTTACAAGGAAGAATTTGCCCCAGTTTTCTGTATTATTGGGACTTGCTGGGGCTTTTTTTTGCTTGTTTGTTTGGGGTTTTTTGCCTTGTGTTTCGTATGCAGCTCTGTGAAAACCGACCTTGAATTGAAAAAATTCGTGTGGCTTCTAGTCAGGAGAATAAGGTGGGAAGCAGGGAATGACCTGGATGATGGGAAGCCAAGCAGTGAGGCAGCTTTCCACATCAGCTGAAAGGGAAAAACACGGAGTGCCATGGCTGAGGTGCAGAAAACAAAGGATGTTTGTTGTTCAGGAGCTGGACAGCCATGCAAAGGCACTGCAGGAGGAGAGAAGTGCAGCCCAAGGAGCCCTGGGGGCTCTGGGTTTGAGCCTGGCTCTGTCTGAGCCTGGCTCTGTCTGAGGTGCAGCCCAAGGAGCCCTGGGGGCTCTGGGTTTGAGCCTGGCTCTGTCTGAGGTGGTTCTCAGAGGGCTCTTGGTGCGGGGAAATGAGGCCCTGACTCATCAGAGTTGTACAAAACCAGGGAAAACCTGTTCAGGCTCCGATTCCCCGGTGGTTTTGGTGTTCTCTGACCACAGGATGGACAAGTTCAGGCAGCAGCACCTCAAAACAAATCCCTCACTGCTTCCTGCCCTGGCACAGGTGCCCAGATTTGCTGGGGCTGCCCCTGGATCCCTGGCAGTGCCCCAGGCCATGGGGCTGGAGCTGCCTGGGACAGTGGAAGTGTCCCTGCCGTGGCAGGGGTGGCACTGGGTGGGCTTTGAGGTCCCTTCCCACCCAAACCATTCCCTGATTTCAGGATCTGGGCCCTCTCTGAGCAGCAGCTGTGAGTCAGCAGCAGCACAGGGCAGGAGGGGAGCAGGGGATGTGAGGTGGGAGAACATCAGGGTGGGCTGAGCTGGGCCTTGCTGGGCTTGGCAGGGCAGGAGCTCAGTGCCAGCCTAACCCTGGGACCAGCTTCCCAAGAGCCTGGGCAGCTGGGAGACGGGAATTGGGAATTCTGAATGACTTTTCTGTGCTGCCCCTTTGAACCTGAGGTCTCCTTCCCCCTCCTTGTCATTTATATCTTGGTCATGTGATGTTGGAACCCAGGTCACTGAGAATTTCAGAATTTCTGTGCTGCCAGGCACCGACCCCCAGGAGAACACTGCATTTGACCTAAGGCCATGAAAAAAAGCTTCCAAAATTGAATGACAGAACTAAGATTATAGGTGTGTAGTTTAAATAGAAGTGTATAATATCACATTATAAAAAACTTAGAGTTTAAGATTTTAAAGCAGTATATATAAAGCAAGATAGACGTTTTAAAGCAGAAGTTTGTCCTTCTTCACCTTCTTCTTCATAGGTCTAAGTAATATTATATAATTAAATAAAGAAGTCTGCATTGTAGGCCACAAATAGTTAATTATTAAGTTAAAAGTAAAAATAGTTTAGGTAAGATTTCTTAATTGGACAGTTTACCCTTAAAAGGCCTTATAAAGAGAGAGATAGGGTTCCATTTTTAGTTTATTAACTTGAAGTACTATAGAACTCACGGTTTGTGAAACTGTAACGTAAATAAGAACTAACAGACTTCTAAATCCAAACAAGAAATACCATCTCACTCATTTAATCCCAACTCTAGAAAAAAAAAGATAAGCCACAACAGAGTGGTGCCCCATGTGAGGACACCTGTCAGGGTCAAGACCTCCCTAAAGAAAGAGAGATAATGAAAACAACTAGAAACGGAGAAAATCCCCAAGGAAAAAAAAGAAAAACAACCAGAAAAAAAAAAACAACCAAACAAACAAAAAACCACCCCAAAACAAAACAAAAAAAAAACCTGCAGAAACTCCTAGAGAGTAATAAACCAGTAAAACCAAAAGCCCATAACTACAAATCATTCAAAAATAAACCACAAAGTGGGTGTAAAACACTGATGTTCCATTGAATTCTACTGAATTATTAAATATTGTATTCAATATTATTGAATAGTTAACGTTGCTTTTCTCAGTGTGTCACAGTGACAAAGGCAGTGGGGGAGTCAAGGCCACTCAGATTTAGAATCCCCTCATCCTGCTGTTGTTTAAGGCAGTAATTCCACATGTACAGCAGTGACTGCAGGTGTTCAGCAGTAATTCCAAGTGCTCTGGGTTGTTCTGGGATGAGCAGGGGCTGTTGCCTGGAAAGGCTGACCTGGAAACAGAGACTAGGTAGAATAAAAGGATAAAAAGGTATTTATTGAAAGGATCCAGCTTGGGCAGTGCAGGAACCCCTTGGGGCTGCACCCAAGTCAAACCCACCAATGGGCACAAAATGGATCCTGGGCACGAGGCCTCACACTTTGATAGGTTTGGGTCCATCAGCACATTGGAGTGAATTGTCCAATTCCAGCTCCAGGTGATGAAGCTCCATCCTCCTTGTTCCCTCTCTTCCTTCACTGCTGTTTCCACTCTTGGGCCTCAAATTTGTCCTTGGTGCCCAGCTGGAAAGGAATTGTTTTGTCTCCCTGCTCTGTGCAGAGAGCTCAGCAACCCTGACTATGAAGCCCAGAACTGCACACTGAACCAGCCCAGAATGTGAAGAATACAGAAGCTAAAACAGAAGGCATCGGGGCTGGGGCTGCTGCTCTGGGATTGCTGGGGGTGGACGGGCTGAGTCAGGAATTGCTCACGTCCCCCTGCACCCCTGGCAGGAGCTGGGGAGGCTGCTGGCATCTGCAGGGATCCTCAAACCCAAAATAAAAGGGAGGCAGCAAAATGTCAAGCTCAGAAGCGCTCGAAAGTACCAGAATTAGTGTTAATTAGATCCGTGCTAATTAAGAACCGCTGTGCTTTTCTCCTGGGGTTGTGTGGGGCGGTTTTGTTCTGTTGGGGGGTTCTTTTCCTATAGTGCAGGACGTGGAAGAGTGGCAGAGCTTTGTGAGCACAGGTTGCAGTGAGGGGGTCAGCAGTGCCCTGGACAGGCCCTTGGGGAGGGATTTCTGCTGGAGTCAGGGGCAGAATCCCGGGAGGAGCAGGGAAGCAGCAGCAGCACGTTCTGGGAAGCGCTGCCAGGAGTGATTAAACGCTCCATCCACGCTCCAGGCCTTTATTTATAGCCCATTCCTGCAGAACAAACCCAGCAGGAGCTGGGCCACGTGAGGATGGAGAGTCCCCAGGATCCCAGGGCTCCGTGGTGTTCCTGGCCGTGATCCACATCCCCCGTGGGCTCTGGGTTGTGTAGGAGCCACCAGGACTGGGCTGCCCCATGTCCACTTGGCCTGAGGGTCTGGAATTCACCTGCCTCTGGATCATGGAATCCAGCTGATGTTGGAATGATGGTGCTCATGTATCCCAAGGGTTCCTCATCCCTCAATATTTCATTGGAGTTGGTACAAATTCCACTGATATTTTTATTTTTGCTGTCTAAATACTGAGTTTCTTTCTCCTTTCCTCTGGAGCTGCCCGTGGCCTTCCCCTCCTATTTCACAGATCCTTTCCCCTTCTTTCAGACTTTTCCTGGCTCTGGAGGTGCTCAGGGCCAGCTTGTGTGGAGCCCTGAGCAGCCTGGTCTGCTTTGGCTCGTTCTTAGTGGCACATTGAGAAAAATCCAGGCTGGGTGTGTTTGTGTAGGGATAACTCAGTGGAAAAGCTGCTGAAGAGGCTTTAGCTGGCAGCAAAAGGAGGGATCCAGGGAATCCTGGAGTGGTTTGGGTTTCCTATCCCAGATTACCAGTAAAGATAATGGTAATAATTGTAATAATGGTAAGATAGTATAATATCCTATATTATTTATTTTCAGTTGATACTTCACTCTGCATAGGAAACAAACCCTGAAAGGCAATTTCTGACTGAATGTGTTGTTTTGTTGTTTTTTTTTTTTTTTGTCTCCTGTTTTCCAGACTTCATTTTATGGCAGATTCAGGCACTTCCTGGACATCATCGACCCCCGCACGCTCTTTGTGACTGAGGTAATGTGTGCACACCTCTGTTTTGGAAAGGATTGGTTATTAGACAGCTGGAGATGAGAAACAATCTCTGCTGTGAGCAGCAGAAGTAATGAACCCGTGTTTCCAGTGGGTTTGTGTCTCACAGGTGATTGATTGCCCCGAGGAGTGCTGCTAAATCTGCAGCAGGAACCTGCCTGGCACCAGGCACCAGAGAATCCACACTGAATCCTCCCTCTGCCAGCTGGGGAGGCCCTGAGCTGCTTTTTGCCTAAATTGCCACGGGTTTTGTCTTCTCAGGGGGAAAATTCCTGCAGGTCTTCATGGCAAAAATGCAGGTGAGGGGATGAGAGAGCAATGAATTAATTAATTCCATGGAGGAGTGACCAGGGTGGGTTGTGGTGCAGCTCTGCAGGGGCTGCTCTCCAGAAGATCTGTGCTGCAGTTTTGCCTCAGTTGTTGCCCTGCTTGTAACAGGATTTGGGGATCTTGCCCCTTTATTTCTATTTGCTGTTGTCCAGCTTCACTGCAGCTCTTTCCTCCCCTCAGATAGTGCCTGAGAGTGATGGGAAGGAATAGTTCTGCTCCTGGGCTGGAATTCTGCCCTTTGGCCAGAAAATTTTGGATTTTCAGTGAAGGGCAGCTCCTCTTTCCTTTTTATTTCATCATTTCCCCAAAATCCACCCTGAGGCTGCCCTGGCCCAGCCTGAGGCCGTTCCCTCTCCTCCTGTCCCTGTTCCCTGGAGCACAGCCCGACCCCCCCGGCTGTCCCCTCCTGGCAGGGACTTGTGCAGAGCCACAAGGGCCCCCTGAGCCTCCTTTGCTCCAGGCTGAGCCTTCCCAGCTCCTCAGGGATTCTCCAGCCCNCAGCTCCTCAGGAATTCTCCAGCCCCTTCCCAGCTCCCTCAGGAATTCTCCAGCCCCTTCCCAGCTCCCTCAGGAGTTCTCCAGCCCATCCCCAGCACTTTTTAAGGGCTGAATCTCTTCTGCCCCTGCAGGGAATTTTCCTGCTCATGGCTCTCCATGGGTTGCAGAGGGGATTTGGATCCCTGGGTGAGCTCTGAGCTCAGTTCCTGCACTGAACCCCATGGAGTGACCTCTGGCTCAACCACACACTTCTCCACCTTCTCGTGGTCACCTTTTCAAACTTTTCCAGGTTTTGGAAGGTTGCAAAGGGTGTGGATTCATAGGGATCTGTTGGTGTAACTTCATTTTTCCAGACAGCTTTTGGTGAGGTTCTTTCAAGAAGATGAAACCCAGGGAATAAAAAGAGCAAAGCCTGAGTTGCCCAGTTTTATCCTGGGTCAAAATGGAGCAGTTTTGGGTTCCAGTGTGATCCTCAGTGAAGCAGGGGGGTTTGGTGTCCATCTCTGGGGCTGGGAAGGACAGGGCTGAACTTCAGTGTCTTCAGGAATGGCCTGGGGGCTTTCCAGGGAGGGAAATGCTTGAATTCCATGGCAGGGATGCCTCAGGAGACCTGCAGCATCTCTGGTGATGTCCCCACAAGTTCCCTTTCCCTGGAGAAGTCTCTTGGCAAAATAACCCCCTAAGTGACTTTTTAGGGCACAAAATCTGCTTTTTGCTTGTCCTGCTTGCTCTGCTCTGTGTGTTTACAGTAATGGGGGTGTGCAGATGTAGAACTCCATGGATTTTTTGCCTTCCTTTGATGACTGAGGGGGCAAATGAAAACCCAGGAAGGGTTTGCTGAGCCCCAGCCTTGTGCAGGGAGCTCCTTCCCCTGACAGATGGCTGCATCTCCCAGGCCCAGGGCTCCCAGGGAACAAACAAATCCCTGCTTGCCTTGCAGGAGCTTGTTGGCAAACGGGGAAAAAAGAGTAGATAAATGAGTTGATAAATGAGTCTAATGGGAATGGAGGTTAATCCCCTGGAAAATGCTGGGAAATGTGGTAATATTTAATTTTTCTCTGTCCTTTTTTTGATGGCTGTGTGTTCCATCATCACATCCTGCTGATGGCTGTGTTTTGAGAAGGGATGGAGTGAAGCTGAGGCTCATCAGTCTCAGTGACACTCCTCCCTTACTCATTTATTTTCCAATAAAGCAGATTCTTGCACAATTAGAAACTCCCTTTGGCTTTAGAGGTTCTTGAGGGAGAATCCTCAGGGGATGGCACTAAGCACTGGGTTCTGTTGTACCTGTGCTTGTATCTTTTGTGGGGACAATCACCCCCATCACACTCAGCAGCAGCTCCTGCTGCCTTCTGGGGCCGAGGGGCTGGAGCACAGCCCTGGCCTCGTGTCAGTGTCTGCAGCTGTTGCCTGGAAAGGCTGACCTGGAAACAGAGACTGGGTAGAATAAAAGGAATAAAAAGGTATTTATTGAAAGGATCCAGCCTGGGCAGGGCAGGAACCCCTTGGGGCTGCACCCAAGTCAAACCCACAAATGGGCACAAAATGGATCCCCGGGCACGAGGCCTCACACTTTGATAGGTTTGGGTCCATCAGCAGATTGGAGTGAATTGTCCAATTCCAGCTGCAGGTGATGAAGCTCCATCCTCCTTGTTCCCTCTCTTCCTTCACTGTTGTTTCCACTCCTGGGCCTCAAATTTGTCCTTGGTGCCCAGCTGGAAAGGAGTTGTTTTGTCTCCCTGCTCTGTTCAGAGAGCTCACCAACCCTGAATATGAAACCCAGAACTGCACAATAAAACAGCCCAGAGTCCAAAAAAATAGAAAAGCTAAAATTTAAGGCATCACAGCCATCTCTGCAGAGGAGGTTGGGTGGGTGCTAATTCATCTCATTACTGCCCCTCTAATGAAATCATCTCTTGGCAGCTGCAAATTTGCAAACTTCTGCAATAAGTGGGAAATGTGTCATTGCAGGGGTCACCCAGCCCTGTCCCCGAGGTGCCCCTCAGGGTGTGCAGGGCCTGCCTTGGAGATGTGTGAGGGTAAAGCGATGGGAATAATGCTTTTAATTGCTCTGTAATTAAGGTCCATGGAGGCAGCAGATACTTTGATAAGGTGAGCTCATCCCATCTGACATTAGGCCGGACACACTGTTAAAACTCTGTGGGAAGCTCTTCCTGGAGGAAGAGCTGATAATAATCCCAAGTGCAGTCAGGACTCAGGAGAGCTCCGAAGGGGCTGCCTGTTATCTGCCTGTGCTTTATCTCATTGTTCAGAGCCTGGATCTGCAGAGCATCTTGCATTCCCATATTTGGGTTTAAGATGGAAGCAGGATTAGATGTATGTTATTTATACGAACGATACCTTCTTACTCAGCAGATTGACTGTCTGTGTTTATTCAGTGTCACATCTGCTGGCTCCACTCGAACAAAAAGTTTCTGGCTCCTGTTGTCTGTCACTGTGGATCCAATACAATGGGGCCAGCTGGAGTCAAGTCTGCCGTGTGTGTCATCCCAGGAGCAGGGAGACAAAACCCCACACTGGGCTGTGGCTGGTGGCAGGGCACAGCTGGATCTCCACCCCCATGGGCAGCGGGTGCTGCTGGTGGCCACGGGACCCTTGGCTTGGGGCATGTCCCCCCAGGCCGTGGCTGGGCTGCAGGTGGAGCCCACGGAGCTCAGGGTACACAGAGACCATCTCCAGAATCCCAGTCTGAGCCCAGAGCGAGAGCCAGAGCGGCCCCTGTGCCCCAGCCCATCCGTGGATCTCCTCCCAGAGCCCCTCGTGCAGCCCTGGCCTCGCTGACAGGGTTCTGTGGCAGGAATGTGCTCTGGCACGGGGACCTCCCTGGCTCTGAGTGTCACATATGGGGCTCTGGAGGCTGCTCCCAGCCATGTGCAGCACCCGCTGCCATCCGAGAGGAGACAAGGCACGGATCTGCCAGGCAGAAACAGCCCTGGAGAGCAAGGTGAGGGCTCAGGGGAAGGACTCAGGGCTGGTGGAGGGCTCTGGCACAGGTTCAGGGGGCAGGTGTGTGTGGCACCCAGCTCAGCTGGCCCTGGGCTTGGAGCAGTGGCCATCAGCCCAGGGATGGGGCTGATCTCCTGCTTGTTCTTTCTCCTCCTGAGCACCAGCCTGGAGCAAAGGAGGCTCAGGGGGCCCTGGTGGCTCTGCACAAGTCCCTGCCAGGAGGGGACAGCCGGGGGGGTCGGGCTCTGCTCCAGGGAACAGGGACAGGAGGAGAGGGAACGGCCTCAGGCTGGGCCAGGGCAGCCTCAGGGTGGGCACCAGCAGGAATTTCCTCATGGAAAGGGTGGTCAGGGATTGGGAGTGCCCAGGGCAGGGGTGGAAATCCCTGGAGGGATTTCAGAGCCCTGTGGATGTGGCACTTGGGGACATGGGCAGTGGTGGTCCTGGCAGTACTGGGGATGGTTGGAATGGTCTCAGAGGGCTTTTCCATCCTGAGCAATTCTGGAGTCGTGTGGTTCTGTCACTCACACTGCTCAGGGGCTGGGTGTGGGGGCAGCAGCTGGTGGGGTTTGTTCCATGCTCTCCCTCTCCAGAAGATGCCTGCAGGTGCTGTGCTGGCCCCTGGTGACTCCAGTCTGTGCCCAGCAGCCCCTTGGCATAGGGCTGGAGGGATTGGATCCAAACCATGCCAGAGATCCCACGGATGGAGGCTCATCCCAGCTCTGCCTCGCCTGCTGGCACATCCACAGGCTGAGGGAGCAGCCCTGGCCCATTCCCTGCTCCTGTAATTCCCATCCTGGGTGTTTTCCAGCTCCAGGGGCAGCCCTGGCCCTGCCTAGGCTGTGATGTGGAGCCCACCAGGCTGAAGGAACAGCCCTGGCCCATTCCCTGCTCCTGTAATTCCCATCCTGGGTGTTTTCCAGCTCCAGGGGCAGCCCTGGCCCTGCCTAGGCTGCGATGTGGAGCCCACCAGGCTGAAGGAACAGCCCTGGCCCGTTCCCTGCTCCTTTCCAAGCTGAAATTCCCATCCTGGGTGTTTTCCAGCTCCAGGGGCAGCCCTGGCCCTGCCCAGGCCGTGCTGGGTGCTGTCCCCACATGCAGGGGCTGCGGCGTGGAGCCCACCGGGCTGAGGGCTGAGGCTGGAGCTCGGAGGGTGCTGGCAGGGCTGAGCTCTGAGAACATCCCCGGCTGCAGATGGTCTGTCTGGCACCCTATTGTGAGAGCTGAGACCCCAGCAGCCACCACTAGAAGTGCTCGAGGTTTTTTCTGAGGAGAGGGGGTATGGAAGGAATGAGACACTCCGGGGGGAAAAAACGTGGTTGTGGGGCTTTTTTAATCAGAGATGCTGTAAAATCTCGAGTGACACTTCATCCCACAGACAGCAGCAGAGAAACCAAGCAACAATAAATATTGAAACAGTAGCACAACCTTGCAGACAGACCTCGTTTTTGCTGTTAAAAAGGAGCTGAGGTGTAATCTTAGACATTAGCAGCTATCGAGTGGAGCTGCATCGTGCTGAGTGGAGCTGCTTGGCATTTGGAGCTGTTGCGTGTGGCAAAGTTTGCTCCTATTTTTTTTTTTTTTTTTTGAGGTTCTGCTTAAAAGAACATGCTTGACTTTTCCAGAAGGAATAGCAGGCAACCAAATCTTTTCCCTAAATTTGGAGGCTGGGGGGTATTTGCCGAAAGTACCTGAGCAGCAGTGAAAGGATCTCCTGAACTCAGGGAACACTTTTGTTCACTTTCTGTGCCACTCTTGTCCCCTCAGGAGCCAGTGGCAGTGCTGGTGCAGGACCCCTTTCTCTGCAAAAGTTCCCCTCTGTCCCCATGGGGCTGAGGCAGGGAATTTGTGCAGACTGCGATTTTAAAAGCGAGCCTGAGCTTTTTTGTTTGCTGTTTGTTACCATTCTAAACAAGATGGGATCTGGCCAGGGTTGTTATAGTAACTACTAAGATTTCCTCAAGAGAAGGGGGGAAAAAATAGCAGCGGGCCCCATTCATGCCTTGCTGCAGCTCTCCATTCAGAGCTGCTCTGGGAGAGTGGAGGTGATTTCAGTGATCTCAGCGATCTCACTGATTTCAGTGACAAAACCACGGCCCTGTAATGAGCACAAATGGCTCTCCAGGATGTGCTGCTGGCACTCCCTGCTCCTCTCCCAGCTCTGGAGGCTGCTCCTCCCTGGATCTGCAGGCACCAGGCTGGCAGCTTTGCACCTCAGGATCCTCTGATCCTGCAGGATTCTCACTGACTGCTGTCCTGCTGGGGAGCAGCTTCTCCTGAGAGGGATTTCTGCGCCAGCCTAAAGCACAGAGCTCTGGGGAGCAGCTCCAAGAGGCCACAGGTCCTGCTGGGATCTGCTGGGATTGCTTCTCCTTGCAGCCTGGGAATGCCTGAACCACCCTAAAAACCCAGTTTGTTTCTCTCAGCCCGGTGGTCAACCACACCCTGGAGTGGCTTTTCCTGGAGTTGGTCATTCCAGCTGCAGCCCCTGAGGGTCTTGCAGGAATTCCCAGGAGCCTGGCCATGTGTCCATGGTGTTGGATTTCGTTCCCTGTGTCCTTTCCCCAGGGCAGCTTTTCTCCTGTGGGTTTCCTAAACCCTTCTAGGGGAACAGGACCTCACACAGTGATGTTTCTGCATCCCCAGAAAATGCCACCCCAATTCAAAACTCTAATTTTTTCTCCAGAGTCAAGAGGACTTGGTTTAATTAACAACTCATTTGTCTGTCAGGCATGTTGGATAGATGTGGAAAAGGATGCCCAGTGCCTGCCCTTATCCATGGAAGCATCCAAAATACATTTATGCCCTTAAAGAATGCAACCTCTTTCCAGGAAATACTCACTCTACCATTTCCATGTTATTTTTTATTAAGCCGAGCTTAATTTGTAAGGCAGATTCAGCAAGTGTGGATGGGGTTTTTTTAACCAGTCATGAACACTTTTATCTCTTAAATAATTGGCTGATTTTTGGAGCAAGGCGCAGTGTTTTGGGTGGAATGGGATTGCCTTTGGAGATTTTTGAACAATCAGTCTGTGTTTGACACTCCAACATCGGTGGGAGATGATGGCTCTTGGGTTTCTGAGTTTACCAACACTCCAAGAACAAAAGGAATTACACCTGGCACTAAAATGTGGTCTAAAGCTGGCCTTAAGTGCTGTCCTTGGTGCCTTTTGGGGTGGGAACGAAGGTGCCAGCAGGGGAGGGGATCCTGAATCTGTGAGGGGACCAAAGCCCTGCCTGGTGGGAGGGATCCAGAGCAGCTCTGGGAATCCAGGAGCGGGACCTTGGTGACACCTCTGGGCCCTCCCAGCTCTGGATATTCCATAATTTTAATCCCAAGAGGCTTGGAAAAGTGGGAGAAGGGGGAAGGGCAGCTCTTCCTGGGACACTGAGCCCTGGAGCTGGGGTGGGCTGATCTGAGAGGGAACAAATTCCAGGCCAACATTCCCAGAATGGACCAGGAACTGGGAAATTGTCACCTGTTAACGTGGGTGGGGTGACACAGGCTGGGAGCTTTGCCTGCTCACCCTGACCACCACAAATCCCTGAGCCCACGTTTTGCCCAGGATATTGAGTTTTTTGCCCAGGATAGGGAGATTTTTGCTGGAATATGGAGGTTTTTGCCCAGAATAGGGAGTTTTGTGCCCAGGATAGGGAGATTTTTGCCTGGAATATGGAGATTTTTGCCTGGAATAAGGAGTTTTTTGCCTGGCATAGGGAGGTTTTTGCCCGGAATAGGGAGTTTTGTGCCCAGGANTTTTGGCTGGAATATGGAGATGTTTGCCTGGAATAAGGAGTTTTTTGCCTGGAATAAGGAGTTTTTTGCCTGGCATAGGGAGGTTTTTGCCCGGAATAGGGAGTTTTGTGCCCAGGACATAGAGTTTTTTGCCCAGGATAGGGAGATTTTTGGCTTGAATATGGAGGTTTTTGCCATAGTTTTGAGGGTGTTCCTGGCTGCTGCCAAACCTCGAGTTTGCAGAGACTCTGCTGTGCTGGGCAGCTGCTGATCCCTGCCAGGAGATGGAAACCACAGAATCCACCAGGCCTGGGAGTGAGGTGGCACTGGCAGGGCCAGCTCAGGCACTGGGAAAGGGCCACGGATCCAATCCCAAGCCCAGGAGTGGCTGCTGCTCCTGCTGCTCCCCTGTGTCTGGAATGTTTGCAGCCCAGTGGTCAGTCTCTAATTGCTGCTTTCAGGTTGGGCTTCTGAGGAAACAACCAAGTCCCCTTTGATGTGAAAGGGAGGGAAGGAGTTTCCCTGGATCCATGGATCTGGGGATGTGAGCTCCTGATGGGCCCTGGGGAGGCACCCAGGAGCTGCCACAGGAGCCACCCCCAGCCCTGGGCAGCTCTGGGGACAATATTCTGGGATTTCTGGGGTGTCCTCCAGCTCCAGTGCTGGAAAAGCTGCCAGAACTGGAATGTGGATCCAAGGTCAGCGTCCCTCAGCTGGAGGAGGGACAGGGTGGGAAATGGATCTGCAGAGGATTCCCAAAGCCTGACTGGAAGCTCACACAGTCCTGTACATCTGTGTGCAAACTCTGAGATAAGCTGTGCTGGCTTGGAGAGGCCATGGAATAGAACAGACATTGCTGAGAGACAAACTGAACTGGAAACGAGCTTCAAAAGATGGCCTTGCAAACGGAGCAGGTGTTTGGGGGAGTTAGAACTGTGAAAGATGGATTGGGGCAAGAGCATGTGGGGTAAAAACAACAGAGACTGGTGTTAGAAGTATCAGCAGCATTGTGTGGCAAAAGCCAATAGGCTGAAAAGCATTTATAAGGTTTATAACCTTATAAATTATAACCAGGAAATAGTTTGGCTTCTGATGAAGGTGTTGCAGTTACATCTTCTGTGTCTCACCCATCAGTGAGACTGAGACTGGAATAAAATCTTTTAAACCCCTCTCAGTTGCCCCATTTCTGTAGAGCTGGGTTTATTTAATCCAACAGAACAGCCTGCAGCAGGCTTTGCAAAGTGAGGCTTGGCTTCAGATATTTGGGATAAATATTTGGGAGGCATTGCTCAGCAATCTGAGCTTTGCACAGACCTGGAGAAGTTTTAACCCCATGGAGCTGCTCTTTGTACCCTGACTTCTCCCTCGTGAGCCTGGGCACACCAAAGGATCTTTCTGACTGTCTGTGTCTGCCCTGGTGGGGTTTTATACTTCAATAAATACATATATTCTGTGGAAGTAGATATTCTTTCAGGAAAAAATGTGTATGTTGGTGTGCATCGATATGCCTGCTTTTATATATTCTCTATATAATGTAACGTGTCGTATGTATTATACTATATGTGCTAAATATAATGGATAGTATCATATATATTATAATGCAATATATATAGTTAATATAACACAATATAAATAACAGTTAATATAATACAAAGCGATATATATAATAGATAATGTAATATATTGTAATACATAATGTGATATAACATAATATAACATAGTTACTATAACATAACACAATATAAATAATAATTAATGTGATACAACGCAATCTATATAATAGATAATGTAATGTATAATGTGATGTTATATAATTTATATATAGTTAATATAACACAATATAAATAATAGTTAATATAATACAAAGCAATATATAATAGATAATGTAATATAATGTAATACATAATGTGATATAATATAATGTAATATAATGTAATATATAATAATATAATATAACATAACATAATATAACGTAACAACATAACATAACATAACATAACATAACATAACATAACATAACATAACATAACATAACATNAATGTATGTAATAGATAATGTAATATAATGTACTATAATGTAATACAATGTAATATAATATAATAGATATAGTTAATATAATATATATAGTTAATATAATATAATCTAACGCTATATAAATAATAGTTATTTTAATATAATGCAATATATATAATAGATAAGGTAATATGTAATATAATGTGATATTATAATATAATATAATTTATATAATGTAATTAATATAATATGATATAATATGATTACTATAATACAATATAATACAATATAATACAATATAATACAATATAATACAAAGATCACCCTGGGATAGTGGGAGGTGTCCCTGCCCATCCAGGTGGTTGAAACCAGATGATCTTTAAGCTCCTTTCCATCCCAGCCCATCCTGTGATCCCATGGTGTGATTTTCCTGGAAGACACCGTTATTCTGCGCTTTTATTGATATAATTTTTATTACATTTTTAAATTATAGTTCTTATTTTTGATTCCTGGCTGCTGTCTCTCCTGCAGAGCCGCCTGAAGGAAGCGGTGCAGCTGCTGGAGGATTACAAACACGGCACTCTGCCCCCAGGAGTCACCAACAAAGAGGTCAGGGGGGAAAATGTTACATTTCTACTTCTTCCTGCAGATGGGGGGGTCCAGGAGGGCTCTGCTGAGCGACATTCTGCTCTTTCTGTGGTAAAACACAAACTGCTCACACAATTAAAGGGGGAAAAAAGTCATTTTTGTTAGCTGGGTGGAAGCTTTGTGTCACTGCTGTCAGTCCCTGTAGCAGCAGATGTGAGGCCCCAGCCCCTGCCCTGGTCCTGGCACAATAATTTCCATTTCTGCCCAGATCTGAGCCTTGTTTGGGCTGCAGCAGCAGCAGGGGGATGTTCCTGCCCTTGGATGGGAGCAGGAGGTTGTGGAATGCCCAGGGAGGGGCAGCTCCTCACGGGGTTTGGGGCTTCCTGGGAAAAGGGTCATTTCTGGGCTGGGGGACCTCTCCAAGACCACGTCAGTCCTGTTTTCTGGACTTTTCCCCAGTATTTCTCTGCACATGGAACTTGTGGGAGCAGAAATAAGGATTTTAGAGGGGTCAAACTGCTTTTGGAGTATTTGACCTCCGAATCAATGCCATGAAACAAAAAAACATCAATTTTTTTTGTGGGTGTTACTTCAAACTCTTCCCCATTCTTGTCCATGTGCAGCCTCCTGACCATGACACCAACCCAGGGGTTTTTTTATGGCTCTGTTTGTGCCTCCAGCACAAAATGAATCAGTTCTGTGTGATTAAATGTCATATAAAGGTGAATTGAAGGAGCAGCAATTCCAGAGTACCAGTGCACCTCCCAAACAAACAGAGATGGAAGTGCTGGGGAGCTTTTCCCCCACACCCTGTAGGTCAGAAAAAACCTCGTTTTACTTTTTAAATTGTTCACAGGTGATGTCTTCTCCTCAAAGGCAAATATAGGGGAAAAATGAAGGAAATGAAAGTTCCTGTTCACTTTAGAAAGGGGCAGCTGGTGTGGTAGGTGCTGTGCTGGGGAGGAGGCACAGCTTCCACAAAAAAATAAATGGGAAATTGTCACCAGGCATTGGCCTCCTGCTCTCCTGATGTCACTGAGTTCTTCCAACCAGCATCTGATGGGAAGGAGAAGGGATTGGGAAGGGATTGGGAAGGGATTGGGAAGGGATTAGGAAGGGATTGGGAAGGAAGGGAGGAAGGGAGGGAGGGAGGGAGGAAGGGAGG
>VXBQ01003416.1:6610-22648 GCA_013400175.1 Phainopepla nitens
AAAGAAGTAAAAATTAAAAATTATTTTTAATAAAAAAGGGACTGATTTTGGTTGCCTAATTTACAATTAATTCAAAAGGTACCTGATTTTCAGAAGTGAAGGTATGAGAGTGGTTGTTCACAGGCCTGCTACGAGTCAATTGTATTGAAATAGAGATAATTGCTTATTTGAATAATTTTTTTTCTATAATGTGGAACTGCATCAAGGTAATGACCTAAATGATTAAGTTATTCAGGGAAACGACTAAAATTAACTCCCTATTTCAGGTGAAATCAACTACACTGAACTAGACAGTACTTTGTGATTCTGTGGATGTATGACATCTCAGGTGGCTTCTGTAGTCCCTGGAGTTAGAGAACTTAGATTATTACAATAACAGATGGAACTGCTCACTCTGTGTGGAGTGGATGAAAGAATCACCCATAATGCAGTGCATAAGAAATGAAACCCTTGGGCAAAGCCTGATCCTAACTGCACAGACCAAATATGAAAATAAATTGAACTTCAAATTCTGCTTCAGTCAGCAGATTCTCAAAGTGAACAACGTAAGCAATGTGGTATCTCTCCTCTTTGTGTTGATACAATTATTATAGAATATTACGATTACGATCAATGAGGGATCTTACCTATGTAAAATAGTGTTTTTTCACATACATTATATGTGTGAAAGAGGTTCACAAAATTAAATTATGATTAGCACATCTGAAACACTGATGGAAGAAACACCATGATAGAATATATTAAGTTTCTTTTCAAGTCACTGTTTATAACCTTAGAAAAATAATCTGTCAGATGAAATAACACCGAAGAATTAGGATTCCCAGTATGTGATTTTAATCCTTCTCAAATGAATATTTTTGGTATATCACCACCTTCACTTACCTTAGGAAGTGTTCCAGGAGAAGGATGAGTATTAAAACCAAGATTATCTGCAAAAGAATCAAATGTAAAATGATACTGACCAAGGTGAAAAATTTGTGTAAGAACACAGAATTTTTACAGAGGGGACCAACTGTCTAGTTTCCAGATCACATTACAATGTTTCTCTCGGACTATCTTTGCTTTTGTCTCTTATATGCAGCAGACTCTGGTACTTCCAGCCACAGAGACAAAAGTAAGTGCAGAGCCTAAATGCTTCAAAGGAGAAGAAAAAAAAAATGATAGAAAAAGCATGTAGTGATTCAAAGGAATGGAAAAATTAAAAACTTCAGGGTTGGATTTAAAGATCCTGAGTGTCTTTTCCAACCCCAACGGTTCTATGATTATATTCTATTATTCTATATCCTCTCACCATGGCATTGATATCCAGTTAGAATGACAGAAGGTGGCCTTAGAGAGAGAAAATCAGTTCTGGAAGAGCACAAGTTAGACATCGATCAGTCAGATGCATGTCTTTACCTTTTTCAGTCAGGGTAAGAGGGAGTCCAAGTAATACACACTGCCACTTTCAGCAGCAAAGCACATTTCTGATCTAACAGTCATTTAGACCCAGCATTAATTTGATTTGGCAGCCTTAAGCTACAGGATCTGCCTCCATCATGCACAATCTGGCAGATATTACCTCACTGGAAAAAGCGGACAATCTGCACCCACCTATATGGCAAGTAGAAAAAATTCACACATATTTATCATCATTATCATGTCTTTTAACACATATAAAAATAATAGCAATAACTCACCATTTTCTGAGCTGTGCTGTGGACAAGGAATGGTAAGAACCCTTAATAATCCATCTGGTTTGTACGAATAATGCTCAACTAACTAGGAGAATGAGGGGGAAGAAAAAAGAAAGAAATAATGAGAGAAAAAGGTATGAAAATATGAGGGTAGTATCACTAAATATATTGTCTATTTAAAAATTGTGCCTATGTACAATAGTCAATATATATTACAACAAGTGACCTTGGCATACAGCAGATCTTTACTGCACATGTTCTTTATTTTATTTCTGTTTAGCAGGGGTACATGCTTCTGAAGTAACCTTGTGGATAAATGTGCAACATGATCCAGGAATTGGATTTTTAAGAGTCAGTTTTCCCCCCTGGTTCTGTTACTAAACAGCTTTGTAACTCTGAGAAAATAATTATTTTTATGTCTCTGAGTTCCCAGTCTCTCTCTCTTTTTTTTTCTTTTTTTTTTGGGGGGAGAAATTTTTAGGGATAATAGTGCAAGAAATGCCTTAATATGCAATTAGAATTGCAATGGGATGTGCACAGTTAATAAATGTATAGCACCAGTAGATGTGGCCAGTGCTCCTGGATTGTCCTCTCCATGTCACCTTTTACCGGTTTGTAAAACCTGTAGGAAGTTTGCTATTTTCCATTTGGGTAAAGGAGAAGGTCTGTGAGTGTAAGACTTGCAGACATGTTCACAAAAATGGTAAGATAGCAGAGCTGCTTTTAAATTTCCAGTGACATCAGGAAAGAAATACGTAGGACATCTACAAAAATGCTAAGAATCAATACATGTGAGCAAAGATTCATATTTTAGATCTGTGACTCACTTTACTCATTTTAACAGATTTTTAAGCAAGAGAACAAAAGAGATTTCTGCAGAGATTTTAATTCCCTTAATATTTTCAATTTAACAGTCATTTCAGCAGTATTCAGTTTTAGTATCAACTATGGTATAGTCAGCTATTGACTTCTTAATTGCTTAATCTTTACCAGGGTGCAGATGTATTTTGGGGGTAAGCCTCAGCAAGCCATGCTTTAGCAGACTTGAAGGTAGAGAATTTCAAAGCTAAAGACTGCATTATGTGTGCAACATCTTAAACCATCCTCTTTTTTCTTGCAAGAATTCTGTTGGTTGCAGACCAACAGACAAGGACATCAGCAAAACACTAAACCAAGGATATCCAGTATTGAAAATGGTTACTTGCAAATGCAAACGGACTTTCATTTTAGAGAATGTTCAGCTAACTGAATAATTAATCACAGTCTTGAACTTGACCAGGCTTCCGTATCGCATTTAAAAATTATTAAACTCTCTACACTCACATAGCTTTCTACATGAATATATATTTTCTTCATGCACAGAAACCAATTCCAACACAATGTTGGAAACATATGACAAATGTCCTGCCAAAGTATGTTTGTTTTAGCCAAAGACTATTGTCACAAGGCAAAATAGAACAACGTTGTCTTGGTCAGTTATATGGAAATGTGATGACAGATACACACATGATATAAATTTAACAAACCTGCCACAGGGTGTCAAATCTTTTTCCATCTGGTATGGAGAGCTTTCCTGTCTTATCTCTGTCAATACGATAGTGCAGTACTTTTCCATCATTCAGTAGGCACAGGGCATAGGAACCATTGCTGTCCCTTTCTCGGATACTGTAGAAATAAGAAAAATTGTCAGGCTTACACTTCACCAGGAATGAGCATTCTTTTTTAATCACCTTTTCCTTAAATCTTTTGAATTAAAAACAAAACAAAATCAGCACTGCAACTTCTGAAATTTTGTTAAGTTTTTCATTTAGTTCTTAGTGTAATTAATTTTCTGATAAATTGCCTGAAGTTTCTCTTTTTTTTTCTTCCTAAAAGGCAACAGATGAAAACAAAAAATCAATGATGTAAGGCACTGTTAGGCAGCTATAGAACACGGTACACTGCATAAAGCCCTCTTTGGGCAAGTATGCATTTTAAATCTTCTACAGTACCGGTTTAACCTCTCTTGTATCTTTTCTTTTGAAATAAAGAGATGACAGTAAGAATAGAAGATAAAATACTAAAAGAATGTAATGTGAAAGGCAAAACTTTAATGTTTGAAATAGCTTGCTGTGTGTCTGGGAATATAAAGAAAATAATATATTTCTGTAGTCATGAATTCTTGTAATTTCAGGTAAGACATTAATGTTTTGTTGCAGATTTAACATAAAATTCATATGAAATGTCACATAGTATTGAAGTCTACATATCTCATCTAAACTTCACCATGGAGAGATCACCGAAAGTAATAGAAAAACTTTGTCTAAAACTCATAGGTAGGATGATCTCCTTCTTCCAGAAGATCTGCGAGTGCTTCTGGGATGCTTATAAAGCAGGACAGAGATGTTTTCTGTACTCAGGGCTGGCTGACACAGAGACAAGTGTATTCTGATGACTGGACCCAGAGTAGACAAGAACTGCTAGCAGCTCCATCACAGTTGGTGCAACATTTCTGAGTTTAGAAAGAAGGCTTTTTCTTTCAGTCAAGTTCCCATGCTCACTTACAGCTGACAGTGTGACAGCAATAGAGTTAGAATAAAATTATCTGGCCTTTTTTTTTTTTTTTAATGAAAAGCCTAGATTCTGGAGCACTAAAACATTTCTTGTTCTGGTGTGCACAGAAATCTACTTACTCTTTCTCAAATTTTTGAACAGCCTTGAAAAGAAGTATGGCAGTAAATTCCCACTAAGGTGTTAAGAAGCTTTGCTGGTGTAACACTGGTACTCGCTCGTATATCTCAGGAGATTGCAGAGGTAAGTATTAAATTATTCTCCTCAGTTGACTCTCTCAAGGCTGAAGTAAAACTGTTTTGTCTGAATTACTTATGCACCGTTTTCTTTTAAGTAGAGTGATTCTTGTTGCCTAAGATGTGAACAGGACACTGGCTAAAAGAAAAGGGAAGTAGGGTCAGTTTCTTGTTTTCTGAAACCAAAGTAACTTGCATAAGTCCCTAAAGCAAATTGAAACACATTGTGGTTTCTTCATGGCATGTAGGTGTTTTCTCAGCATGCTGATTTCCTGTGCTGACTGACCAGTGAAGAGCAGCAGGCTCTGCTAAAATGAAGATTGACTTTTACTTTGTATTCTTCTGACCTGCTCTAAGCAAATAAAGCTTCGAAAAATATTTTCAGAAGAGAGGGCATTGTTTCTAAAACACAAACAAATGGCATTTCAATGTAATCAGGCTTCTGTTCAGAATAAAACACAAATAAGATTATAAAAATACAATGGTTCGTTTCTCAGTAACAAATATCCTTCATGTTTCACAGGAAGAAATGGAGGCTCCAGTACAATTCAGTTCTACTGAAACTGGTTCTCATTTGCAAGAGTTGTTACTCTCACAAGAGGCATTGCAAACATTTCTTGAGAGCACAGGCACCCATGAAAGGAGAGAATCCTGATTTCTGAAGACCATGGCACAGACCCAAACAGCTCTATCACTCTTCAGTGCAGGATTTAGGTGGAGTTCAGGTCTATAAGGTTGTAATTGCATTCTGGAGCTTTTCCGTCCCCTGACACAGCAGCTACACAACTCTGGAGCCATCTGCAGTTCACAGTCATGTCAGCTTCTGTCAGACAGCTCAATCACTGTACATCCTAAAAACACCTCCATCCTAACACATGATTAATCAGAGTCTAGGGGGAACCTTGTTCCCTTAGGGTTATGGAGCAGGTGGGTTTTAAACTGTAGTAAGTCAACTTGAGCACAATCTAAATCCTTAAAAAAGACGAAATCAGGAGGTACACAACCTGGATCCCCACAAACCATGAACTCAGAAGATACAACCATCTTTTCAAATATGTCTGAAAAGCAGAAGTATCAAGTGCATTGAACTGAAAGCCTAAGTCTTAGTTTTACAAATAGAACCTCACTGGATGACATGGATTTCCCCAAGCCACGTTTCAGAACTTCATCTTGGTTTTTCAGACTGTGGTAATGGCTGTCTAGGTTAGGCTAAGCCTCCAGAACTGCAGCTGGGTGACAGTACCCAGTTCTATGTCAACAGCTGCTGCAGAAGTAGAACGAAACATAAATGCTGCTCAAACTAAAAGGTTGTGTAAATGGAAATGTCTTTGAATGGAAATAAAAATTTCACATCTTCTTGATGGTGCTGCCTGCATTACCCAGGGCTTTCACATCAGATCTGTGAGCTCTCTACATATATGGAACTTGCCTCGTATGGAAAGTAACAATTTTCAGAATGTCGAGAAAAAAGTTCAAAATTCCAAATGCACTCTCTGCTTTAAAGTGCTCCAAAATTAAACACAATATTTACTGTTCTTCAATAAAAATTGCTAAAAAAAGGTTTTCCCTTTAAAATTTTGGCACGGAAAGAAGCCTGCAGTGAGGTATCACCTGGTCTTCCATTTCATGCTATTGCATAGAATCACAGATATACAGAAGAAAAATATAACGATAATAAACACCTGTAGATAAACAACACTGTAGTTTCATCCACTGAAATTAATCAGAAATATGAACAACTTCATTGATAACAGATTTGAGTACATAGCTATATTAGAGAAGTGCCAAGGTATCTAGATTTTTTATGACATTCATTTTTAAAACAGCAGAATAAGGAATGAAGAAATGCAAATTGTTAACTAAAGCAATGCAGAGAATATTTAGGTATATTCTATGCAATGTGTGTTTGAGCATTTTTTGTGGTTTTGGGAGTGCAATCTAGACAGCAACCAGTAACAATTTGGAGCATTATTACAGACAGTGTAAATAGCTATCCATTCCTTCCTTTGGTATTCTCATTTGGAAGCAAAAAGAACAATGACCCAATTTTTTCTGTTTCCATCTGAAAACCCAAACAATCCCTCTCTTTCTAAAGAAAAATATCCCTGAGGGTCAAAGAAACAAATTGCTATTACAACATGCCTCATTGACTGTGTAGAAAAAACCAGAAGTCACAGCATTCTGCAGTGCAGAATAATGAAGAAAATAAACAAGCAAAATGCTTGCTTAAGGAACAGTGTGAAATTATTCTTGCTCCTGAAACCAAAGGCATGTTAAATTTTATTCTCAGCATTGCTTTGCCTTCTCAGCAATTACAGCTTTGATGCCAGTGATATTGGCATTCCCCACTGCTGATGGAGCTCCCATTCCCTGCTTGTCTTGCCCTCATGACCATCTCTCTGGTAATGCTATTAACAATATGGCTACTCATTATCACTTCCAAGATCTGCTGCACATTGCATTGCATATGTTCCAAGTTTGAGGATAGTAAGAAATGAACTTGGTGCCATCTGTAAAAGATTACATAGAGGGCAAAATGGATTGACTGCTGTCTTCATTTGCATAACTTCTTCTTTCCTGTTCACTAACACATTCAAAGCTGTTTCAGAAATGTCAGAACACTACAGAATTTAGGAGATATCTCAGCTTCACACTATTGCTATCTACAATGGAAACTAAAAACTCATCTCCTGATGAATCTGCTGCACAGTTACAAAATATCTTTGTGAGAAGGATCACATCACATTAGTCTATTTAGCTGACTACATGCTGGCAGCAAAATACACCATGCTCCACCAAACCCATAACAAACAGCTCTGCAGTAAAACTGCACCTGAAACAGGGGATTTTCTCAGTATAGCTATCTCAGTTAGATCACGCATTTCCATCACACCTCAGACCCACTCTGCTGCTGAAGCACCCAGTGCAGAACATGTCTTGAGAAGCCACAGCCGTGCCGCACTGGTCTGCAAGTGGCAGGCAGCACATACCTAACTGAGGATCGTAAACAGCTCTCCCAAAGTGCCATGGGCATCATCCAGGCTGCTGTGGAGAGGAAGACAGCACCTCCAGAAACACAGTTCATTGTCTGCATATTATCATCTATGTTGAAACATTTTTATGGTCATCTAAGCCCAGCAACTATTTGGCACTTTCAAGAGGAACTCCATCATTAATTAATAACCCTGAATTAAGGTCACATTTAATAGGATTGTTTTCAACTTCTATGATGTCAGCAATGTTCAGTCCCTTTTATGGATACAAACTTAATACTGATAGAATTATCTAAAGAATTCTCTACAAGGTCAGAAAAATGACCTATGCAGTCTGGTAGCAGCAAACTCCTAGAAGAAGGCAGCAATATTAGTGTAAACATATACTGCTACATATACCAGAAAGAGAAATTTATCATCAGACAAAAGACAAGAAAACTCTTACAAACTGCACTTCAAACCTTTTTTAAATATTGCTTCTAGTATTAACTATTGTGACATATAAGACTCAGTTTTGTTTCTAGTTGTCATGGAATGCGATTATATGACATATTACTATGACTCATTATAATGTATAAATTAGATTTGTCCTCTTTAATATTCTCATTACATACTGAAGATACTCATATGACATCAAATAGTTTTCTACTTTCCTTTTACACAACTGTTCATATATTATGTGAACTACATACAGCTATGAACAGATGTAAAAGTTTATATAGAATAAACAGCTAATTTGCAATGCTTTCACTCACAGTTTCCCTAGTATTGAATCTTTAAGTTTAATTGTATTTCTGAATATTCTTTATCCTCCTCCAACCTCAGAACTTCTGTTTTTTAACACATATGCAAGACCACATGCTTGAATAACTTAGGTGGTCATTACTGAAGGAAAAACAGGCAACCCTTACCACATACCAGAGGTGTTTCTTATGTGAAACTACAGAGAAAACTAACTCTTCTGCTGTTTGCTTTTAACAAAGCCATAATTTATTTTTCAACTCTTCCACAGATGCATGCATGAACTCACATAGATATCAACAATATTATAAATATTTAATAATGCATTATGAATAAAAATACAACTAACATATTAATAAAAGCATTACCAATATTAATAGGTTGATCTAGGATCAATGTTCTCTACCAGGAAAAATGAAAAAAAACCCAGAAGTTTTGTCAAGAACCATCATCCAATATAGAATGTAAAATAGTGTTAGTGAAGTGGAGCTTCAGACATAAAGTTCTCTGGTTTCAGTTTCTTTTCAGATAATTTTAGAGCTATTTTATTTCTATTCCACTGCTATTTTTTTCCTCCAAAGTTCATGCCTAGAGTGGCAATCTTGGATAAACATTCTGCACAGAAGAAGTAGAAGCTACTTCCCATTTCATGCCATTTCATGACATGGTTTCTGTGTTTGGGTTTGAAAACAAACTCTCTAGCATCTACATGCATACTTTACTGACTTTTAAGCCATGGAAAAAACCTTTCAAAGAACTTTGAAAATTATCTGGTAAAATATCTACATTTAGCTCAGAATTTTTCCTTGGATGCATTTTAGTGTTATTTTTATGGTGCTATTCATGATATTTTGAATTGCAGTCAGGAAGCTTTTCTACTATTTCCATACTTAAACCATTAAAATCATTCTAGATTTGTTAATCTTGTATTGCTGCAAAGCAATGCTGAAGAAATCTCTGTTAGTTGTATTATTACACAGACTGCTGTACTGGATTTTTTTTCAAGGCAGGTAGGTCAGATGGACAGCAAGTTTCTGCTGTAATGAATTTTTGGAGACCCTTGTTAAAAATATACAGAAATATTCTAGCCTTCTAATATTTATTATTTTTTCATAATAAAGAATCTGATTTTTGTCACACACAAGTATCCACTTGTGGACTTGTTAAATAACCTCAGAGTACCTAATCTCTTCAAAAATCTAGCTCCTCTCTTTGTTCCCAGGTTCCAATTCCTACCTCAACAAGCAAACATCTCTTAGACCTTAAATGTTTGAAAGTTTTACCTTTCAGTCAGCTACTGGGCTTGATTTTCTTGACCAGTCTTAGAAAAACACTAATTCACAGTCACAACTTCAAAGCCTTCAATAGACAGATGTACAGAATATTCTGACAAGTACTGCTGCTGGGTAAGTACAACTATGTGATGTCTGTGACGTAAAACAACGTGATGTGATGCCTGAAATGTAAAACAATGCACCACTCTCATACTAAACAGTTTTGCTGCTTCTGCTTCAGTTAGCCAGAAATGAGTGGCTGATTTCTCAACACTTGCCGAGCAAGCCCATGTTAGGCAACCCACTGCAGTAAGCAATAAACCTCTGAATTAGACAGTTATTTTGTTATTTGTGATGAGCCTCTAAGGCTATGGGTCTGAGAGTTAGAATAGCTCAGGAATGTAAAATAACTGATTTCAATACAAATGAACAACGCATTATTACTCTTGCTGCACTGGCTACTGAACTGTGGGGTAGATGAAGTTCTCACCCTGTGTCTTCCCTGAGACCATAAGTGCAAATGGCAGCTGAGTGGTTACTACACTCTAAAATGGCCAGACAGGAAGTCTGGGCAGGAATAATCAATACATCAGAAAGCATCCTACAGATGCAGAAGTAAACAGTCTTGTCCTTAGTAAGAGTGACCCAAGATCAACATACTACCAGTTCATATTATTTAAGCTCCAGTGGCAGTTCTCATGGTTTAAACAGAGCCTTAAAATGAGCATTTTCTTCTCTATGGGTTTCTCTCCCCACTATGAAAGCAGCCACCTGATTTCCATCAAAACTATGCAAAATATGGATCCATTGACATAACTAGTCCCGTGGGAGAAGGTCCAAATGCTCCCCCACAACTCATTGAGCATGTGACTGCAAACAGCATCAGAAATGCCTCCTAGGCCATCTTTAAAGAACACAGGAAAATGCTGGGAAAATATTTCCAGTCAAAGCAGTAGGAATGCTTATAGAAGATTAAAAAGAAACCAGTGTTTATAATACAGGCTGAAACGTCAAGTCTCTTAAAATATTTCACTCCCCTACTCCAAAACCTATTCCTGTTAAGAAATGCTAGCTAATGGATCCTTTTCTTTGAAGAAAAACTAGTTTCCTTCCCCCTGTGCTCTCCTCGTCCCCCCTGCCGTGCCCCAAAGAGAAGTACTTTGGCCACAGAGAAAACAATATGTGCCTGAGGCAAACTGGAAAAGCTGCCAGTTTTAATACACGATCAACATCATGACTCAGCTGATACAAAGTTGGTTTGATAAGGTGTTAAAACAGAAAGCAAACAAAGTAATATATTTTTAGGTATAAAAGTATCATTAAAAGTATGAATCACTTTTTGTTTCAACTACTGGACCTTATGCCTAAAAAGTAGGGAAGGAAACTAGCAAAATGACAGGGCAAGAAAAAGGAGAAGTTATGTGGTGATGCTGGGCTGGTAATCTGTAACAGCAACTGTGTTCATCAAATCTTCTCAGTTCCTATGCAGCAGAAAAAAATATATGGCTCCACAAATATTTTGTAACTTTTGTAACAGGTTTTTTTACTACAAGTATAACAAAATCTGTAACAAGTTTATTAGTATTAGTATTAGTATTATAATACATGGCAGCAAAAGCAATTCAGTAAATGCCCCTCTGGATGTGATCCTCATCAATGGGGAATAATGAGGCTGAAAATAGGCATGCATGGCTACTTGGGTGAGAGCGGCTATGAAACACAAAAAATTCAAGGACTGACGGAAGAAAAGAGTTCAAGAAATGAGATGCCACTACAGTCAAAGCGTTTGTGGTTAAGACCTCATAGGAACTCTACTGGGAATTGAATTTAGAGGAGTTATTGGCTCCTGTCAGCTAAGACTGTAACATGGAAATATGCAAGGGTTGCACCCACATTAGCAATTAGTATGGCACAATTACAAAAAATCAGTAAAGTGAAAGAGCTGGTACTGAAGAAGCAAGCATATCCTTACTGCACTAACTTGTGGCGTTTCACTTTGGACTACCTCTAAAAAACGCCAAAGAAGGCTGAGTGCCAAAGAAAACTACATAAGTAGGTGATGACATCTCCCTCAGAAATTATACTGCTCTAAGTGATCCTTACTTGGCCATGACTTTTAAGCCTAATTTTTTATCAATATATAAATATATTCTGGGTGAGGGGTGGGGGCGACAAAACACAGCTCTGTTAAAACACTAATATTTTTCAAATGAATGCTCTCCATAAAAAACCCTGGCTCTAGTCCTCACAAGATGACGGCTGTCAGTCACTATCCTAATGACACATTTGTGCTCACAAAATGAAAGATCATTGGGCTGGGTAAATTCAGAGGGTAAGCAGCAGACACAAAATAGTGCTGCCAAGGTAGAAGCGATTCATTCTGTTGCATAACTACAAAACCCAGCACTACCACTATCCCTGGGAGATGTGACAGATACAGGTCCCAAGAGCTGCTAACATAGGCAGTTTGTCTCTAATTGTACCAGTTTAATAAGCCTGTGTATTGGGTGCAGGTGGTCAGGCTTTGACAGTGGGGCTGCAAAGGCCAGGGCATGCCCTGGGCTGGTCACGACTGGTTCCAGCAGGCCCTTGTGGATACCCCTGCAGGTGTTCAAGGCTTTTGTTATAGTTTTCCATCTTCAGTTAAGTGAGGGACTTGCTTAGGGCAGGAAGCATCACATCATGTATTTTATGCTGAACTGGGTGCCCTCCTTGTGGCTGAACCATGTTTTAGGGCATAGTCTCATTTGAGATTTATTCAAAAGAGCTGTACAGTAACTCCGGAGGCAGACAGCAACACCAGAGAAAAATAAACTCACAGAAATTTTCCATTGCTTCTTGACCCAATGAGGATACGGTGTTCTGACTCCTCCCGAGAGATCCTCCCATGGAACCATGGCATCTTCTCATGTGCTGTAGTGGCAATCAGCTTCTCCAGCTGAGGCTTCTGACTAATGATAGCTTGTTCAAGAGCATGCCCCTAAAGAGCAGTAAAACCACAGTGAAACAGTCAAACTATCTTCTGCAATAAAAAGATGACACGTAGACTCCCATGCTTTTGAGACATCCAAAATGTGCACATATTTTTGTGTTGTGTGTGAAGGCCTGGCTGCTATAAAGATTTTAAACCAGAAACTAACATTTGGTAATCTAAATATCTCAAAAGCAGGGTTCTCCCTTCACCTCTGAGAAAGGGAAGAAAAATTAACCAGTAAATAAAACCATGGTTATATCAGTATTTAAACTTAAAATAAAGTCATATTGTTATGCTAATGAGATGTAGCTAAATAGAGTTAGTGTCAGTCTGAGATTTCAAACATACCTCCAAATTACATGTCCTATGGCAGTGTACTAAAATAAACTGAATGTGCTTTGCACTGTTGCAGCACGTCTATGTCAAAGACATCAGTGCAAATTTTCCCAGACAGAAGAGTCCTCATTTTAAAGTAAATTATTTAGAGTAATATTAATTTAGACATTTCTAACCTTGTCTACAACCTACCACTTCTAAATTTGGCCCAAAATCTGAGGGCAACTCCCACTAGTTTCACCAGTGTTTAACCAGAGTTCATCAACTTCCCTCTAGATTGAGCTCAGACTCATCAGAAAAGACACTATGAACCTCAGCAGTTACAGAAAACATTGTATAAATTTCAGGCTTTCCCAATTTGGGGGTTGCTCCATATATTTTACAGAGCAGAATTCCTAGGGTTACTTGCTAGCAGCAAAAGAGATTAGAAACCTTGTGTAACTTCATGAGTTCATAAAAGTAACTCATGGCATCTCAAGGTGAAATAATATTCCTTTTGCAGCCTCCTACACTGTGTTTCCATGTTAAGACTGGCTTCTTCATAGTCATTCTCAGGAAAAAAATCCAACATGTCTACACATGGAATATTCCTGCTTGACCCCTGCAGCACTGAAGCTGTATAGGCAGGGCTCTGCAGTGTAGAAACTGTTCTCTTTCAGGAACAATTTCTGTTTTGGACATAATCTAAACTAGCATCACAACTAAAAGAGTAGGATGTAAAACAAGTCATCATGTCACTATGCCTGCCTGCATATCAATCCATAAAAAAACAGAATTAAAAGCAATGAGACAAACCATTTCTGTATCTTGTTCAAGTATTAATTTTTGGTCCAAATCTGATGACATATGTTAGTGCAGAGGTAGATAAAATTATGCTAGCCCAGGACATTGTAGAAATTCTAAGGGTTTAAATTTCAGGAAAACTACACTTATTGCCAAGTTACTCCATGTACTGGGGAGAAAAGACCCTCACTGTTAAAACTCAAACAGCTATGATTTCATTCTGAAAAAAATACTACCTAGCAGCAGCAACAGCTGGAAACAAACACTGCAATCTCTTTTTCTCCTAGCTCAAAGATTACTTTATGGAGAGATCAGTCTGGTTTTACCTGCAAATTCCAAGTTTGCTTGACATACTCTCTGATGAGGTTCTCTTTCAGATCTTCAAAGGGTCCTGTTTTGGGTTCAACGCCTGGTGGCCGGTTGAAAGGTTTTCTCAGTAGACAGACAAGGCCATCCGCTTCCCCTGAGTGATAGTTAATGAGTTCAGCAGGACTGGCATGCGACTTGCCTCCTGCAATAGCATACGAGCCACTCAGCTCCCTCTCAATTGTATAGTGGTGAACCTTCCTTCCATGGGCCAAGGATAGGGCAAAGCCCCCCAGGTAATTCCGGCTTTGGCGGAGCAAGTAGAGTCCATCACTTGCTCCTCCCTGCATCAGATACTCCTCCGCATCTTCTCGTGTGATATTACCAAAGAAGTATGGCAAATGGTTAGCAGGGTTTGATGTGCTGGATGCCATAGTTTTTTCTTTTCCAAGTAGCAAACTTAGAATACTGTATCTGAAAATACAAAGAGAAGTGAATGTCAGTAGAAAAAAGAGGATAAACCAGTAAGATGGCAATTCACCTGCAGTATGTTCACAGAGCCACAGAATTACTTAGACTGGAATAGACCTCTGAGATCATTGAGTCCAAACTTGAACCAATCACCACCTTGTCAACAAGACCGTGGCACTGAGTGCTCTGTCCACTTGATTCTTGAACATCCTCAGGGATGGTGACTCTATCACCTCCCTAGGCAGAGCACTGCGATGTTTAACAACCCTTTCTGTGAAATTTCTCCTGATGCAGAATCTGAACCCTCCCCCAGCATAGCTTGAGGCAATTTTGGTAATACATTTGTTGGTGATACTTATGTTGACCATTTAAAAAATTATTTTAAAGTTAAGATCCCATTTTTATTTTAATCTTGTTAGAAGTTGTCTTTCTAAATCTCAGCAGGTCTCTTTTCCTGCTTCCCAGCACCTTGGCTAGAATTAAACAAAATTATCAGAAGTTCAGTTTCTGCTTCTATTGCTGTGAAGCACACAGGAGTTAAAACATGAGCCCTTCATAACAAAATGAAGCATGATTTTAGGGAAGCCATGCAGCAATCTGTGGAATCAGTATTAAACGGTTCAGGCTATATGGGAACAGGGTTAATACCACATTTGTCTTGTAGCTGGCCAAAGCGTGCAACTGAGACACATGAAGGAAAGTGCAGAAGACTTTATGGATAACTATGTAAAAAGGGAGGGCCCATAACGCAAAGGTGTAACCAAGGAATGGGGTTTTAACGTAGGGCCTTTTGGCACACAGCACTTCATACTGACACCTTCCCTGGTAGTCCTGCAGCAGGCAGAGCTGTTTATGCCTACTGCTTAATTAATATTTAATCCATCAGTGCTGATTTGCTGTCAATTGTGCTTATGTCAAAAAACAACAGAGAAATACCTGCGCTATGTTGTGAGTACACAACACAGGGTTGATGTGGGAGAAAGAGGAACACAAAGTAAAATCAACAAGGCTCACACAGTACAGAAAACTAGACTGGGCACAGTCCTGACAAACCACGTGCTGTGCAGATCTTCCGGTCTTCCCCCACAATCCCAAATAAGGAAGATATCAAAGTTGCAAAGATATTGCAGCCCTACAAAATAGAGCTTTGTGCAGCATGTTATTCATTACTCTGGTGGTCTGCAATGAAAAGTTACTGGTTTAAGTTCCCATACTAATCTAGTATCATAACTTCCACTTAATTGCAACAGAGAAAAGTTGTAACTGAAGACAGAGAAGGCAGTCCTCAGTTAGTCACCACCAAATATTTATTCTATATGCAAAATGACCATTCTGACTGTACCAGACAAAGCCTTCTTCAAATGGAATAGAGTAATTCAGTAACTTAATGCAGAGCCAGAGGATTGTAATCAATAATACCATGCCCATTTGGAGGCCAGTTAATAGTATTGTAACTCAGGGTCAGGATTGGGGTCAATATTATTTAAGATTTTTATTGAGGTGATGGACACTGGGAAGAGCACAGCCCCAGAAGGTTCACAAATAACACAAAACAGCGCAATGGCTGAAACATTACAGGTCCATGACACCATTCAAAGGGACTTGGAAAGGCTAAGGAATTCAAAAGAAAGGAATTTAATGAAGCTCAACAAAGGCAAACATCCTGTGGAGCAGACTTTGCCCCTTTTGGAGCCTCTG
>VXBQ01003416.1:23572-36344 GCA_013400175.1 Phainopepla nitens
GGATGGATACCAGAAAATATTTCTTCACTGAGGAGGTTATCAAGTATTGGAACAGGCTGCCCAGGGAAGTGTTTAAATCACTATCCCTGACAGCATTTAAAGACCTACAGACTGGTGGTTAGGGACATGGTTTAGTAGTGGATTGGGTAGTATTAGGTTTACAGGTGGACTTGATAGTCTTAAGGACCTTTTCCAACCTAAGTATTTCTATGACTCTTTGATTCTATTATTCCGAAAAATTACAAATATGGACATTTTGAATGCTCTAGCTCCTGTTTATTCACTCCTGCTTACTTGTTTCCTTTAAACATTCCCATGTAATTTATTTTTTTTTTTTACTCCACTATGCACCACCCATACTACTAGTTAGGAAATCAATATACATCATCCAACTTCTAGCAAAAAAAGTTGGTCCTGGAAGGCAGCCTCCAAGTCTTCAATACCACTTTCAGGAATGATGGAAGGAAACAGATTTACTACTAGGTTTTTACTAAGGAAAGAATTTGGCTACATGACTGATTGACTCTGGCTCTTCACCAGCAATGTACAATTTGAAGAAAAGGAAGAAATAATCCCATAACATGTCTCCTGCCAAGAATGGTACTGCACTGCAGTGCCTGCTCATAACAACTCAGTAACACATACTGAACAAATATCAAACAGAAAAATATCACCACACTCTTCATCTGTAAAAATTTATTTTCATGAATGTATTTCTTTAAAGTTAGTTTTTGCCAGACTTCTAGTTTCAGACATAAAAAAGATAAAGAACTTCAAAATGAAAATAACAGTGAATAAAATAAAAGCGGGGTGGGGGACAGGGTTAGAGGGGATAAACACATCATCCCTGGCTAAAAAAAACCTTTATGGCTACTGAAATTTAAATGCACTTTGACTATGATGTGTTTCAGATCAGGCTACTTCTCAGAGAAGTGTTTTGTTTCAGATAGAGTTAATGTCTGAGATTAATTGTTTTGTGCTCAGATTAAGAGTATTTTCTACACACTCGTCAGGATGATTTGCCCAGAAGGAAGTTCTTAAAAGAGAAGGGAGGAAAAAAATCCACTGGTTGCAATTTAGATGAAATGTCAGTGATGGCACTGGTGAAGGACTGTCTCTTAAATCTTCAGAATAAGAAGGTCTGCTATATAATAAGTTTCTAAAATATGAAGAACATTTCTCAGTTATGAAAAGAACTGTAGCAGGATTTTTATGATCTCTTATATTTCACAAATTATTTATTTATAACTGTTTCAGAAAACAATGGCCTGATTTACTTTCACAAAATCAGTTACTGTTGGTAGATTTCAGGCCAGGTTTCTCTACTCCATTTTCTATTATGGGAAGAATATTTAGTGTTTAGCAATGGTAGGAAATTTTGGACTGATGCAGCATCTCCTGGGCATGCACAGAGACAAATAATCAAAAAAAACCTTTAGATAATAGTTTAAAACTTCTCAACAATTTTGAAAGAATGTCTGAATTTGAGATGTCTGTCTTCTTTGTTTGGAATTTCAATATCTTGCCTTCTTTTTGGGAGTGTAATACCCTTCTAGGATCAGCAATGGAGTAGGAGAAAATGCTTGAATTCAGTTTTCTCCCCCTCCACGTTTTTCGAGATGCACAAACAGTGCAGTGTTTTTCAAGCTAGTACAGTTACAAACGTGGAGCTGTAAAATGGAGATTAGGCCCCCTAAGTTTGAATGTAAGGCTTTAACCTCAAGGGTGCTGAAGGAAGTGCAGCTGGCTACCCAAGAGAGGCGCTTGAGCATAACAGCAAAAGAGGATCTTAAGTACAACTTGCCCCTTATTTGTTAAATTTGACTTTTAAGGAAGCTACAACTGCATGCAAATATCAGGCTTACCCTACACGAAAGAAAAAATATTACGCAAATACATAAGAAAATTAGGTACCCACTTCCCCTGAGGAAGCTTCCTCATCAACTCAGCAGGGTACTCCTGACATAGCACAAGAGTGTACTACCTCATGTATTTCATGCATACTAGGAAGCAAAACATTCTTTCAGAAGAGATGAGCAAAATTAAGGAAAACTCCCCGGGATGTGTTAGAAAAAAAATCTGTGCTAACCATACTGCTACACTTAACTTAAATCTATTTCATCTCATATCTACACAAGGATAAAGAGAGAATAATTTCTGTATTGAAAAGTTTGCATAGCAAAGAGTATAATATCACCAAGGTACTGATCACCATTCTAACATTAAAAAAAAAAAATATATATATATAGAAAGGAATAAGAATCTTTCTAAAAAGACCAAACAGTAGTGTAGTGGGAGATTTAGGGACTTCTGATTGATTAGTTTACTCCTCCATGGGTAAAATGACTGAAATGTGACAGAAGATCAAAAGCCGTGTAGTGGTGAAACAATGTTACAAAAACTGTTCCATATTTGAGCAGTTATTTTTTCACCTTTCGTTGCTTTTCAAGGTAATATTCTGTGAGCAGGGTATGAAAGTAAAGAAGCAAGATTTAAAGCAAATGTCTTGGATATATGTATAAGGCTCACTAGAGAGTGCTGAATGATGAAAATATGCTTACTGAAACAATTCGTTCTACAACAGGATGATACTTTAAGCACCCACAGACCTTCAACAGTTCTCTAATTATACACAGGAAAACATTAATAATGAAAGAATAATATGATTGTGCATTTTTCTGAAATTCCTGTTTAATTAGGATTCTTGGATTCAAGATACGTGCCTCTGAGAAAAGCAGTACCAGTTTTTTTTAAATTCTTCTCTACATTTTCAACTCATGTAACACACCTGAAAGCTAAAAGAAATTCAGCATGGATAGAATTAGAAATACACATTTGATAGTGACTTGATGTACTTTATTAATATTTTGGTAGTTTCAGGGTTTAAGGAGAACCTTAAAGGTATACTCCAGACTGATGTATACTTAGACATAATTAGCACTGAAGCATTATAAATCCATTGCTACTACCTCATTTTTAAAGAAACTAAATTTGAAGAAGTTTAACAAAGAAAATGGAATTGAATTACTGTTCTATTCTCATTTTTGCTCCTTTAAAATTGCTTTCCAATGTGTGTAGGCAGTTGAATGGTGATCTTAATTTGATCATCAGATTAATGTCTCCTTTACCTTTCTGCATAAACATGAAGATTTAATTTCTATCCACACCTTAGAAGAGGAATTTCTATAAGCAAATTACACAGAAACAAAGGAAGAACACAGCAAGTGTATAAAAGGAAGTCATTAGGGCAGGAAATGCTGCAGAATATAATTTTATCAAGTAATTCAAACAAAGTAGAATTTGATCAGGACACTAGACTGAACTTACTGATCTACTGAAAAACATTTGAAATCCTGTGTAATTCAGCTGATAATGCTGGTGATTTTACAACTTAGGTAGACATCTTCAGACAATGTCCCATTCATCACACTGAAGGGGATGTAGTGTAGTACTGCCTAAAAGGGAAAAGTGACACATATTTCTTTGAGTTGCTGACCTTCCTCAAGGAAGTGCTGCTGTTGAGTATGGGTGCCTAGGGCACTGTGTCTCAGTGTGCACCTACTGTGTTCTAGTCAGCTTACAGCCTACAGCAACATTTCCATCACTCATGCTTGGGCCTCCTTCTCCATGTGGTTTCTCCAGCTTCTCCATGAAAAATGCTCCTCGTACAATCAAACAAACACTAGTCTTTGAATTCTGCAACCTTTTACTGACAATCTAAGCTATCCTGCTCTGGCTTTTGCCTTGTACTTCCGACTCTAAAAATATTCCTTCTTCATCTACAAAGACTTTCCTGTTATTCTACACGTACTCCTGGCCAGTGCTGACAGACACATGAAGCATGTGTTAGTTTTTAGCAAGCTTCAATTTTTAATTTCTTCAACACTGGGCTCTTTCCTTGGCACTTCTATCCAGTAAAAATACTTGTCTCGGGTGTCAAGTTCCATATTTTACTTTAACAGCTCAGTTTCAGAAGCATTTTCTTTCTTTCAGGTATTTTTGATTTATTGTGGTGCTTTTAGGGTGACAATGGTGCTTCTGCTAAGGTTTTTAAACACTGAGATGTATTCTTTACCAGAAACATAGCTTAATTAAAATCTGTCGGGGAAAAATAGGGAATGCAGTAGCTTGGGCACAGAAGATTTTTCTGATGGGGAATTCAAAACCTGGATCTAACTGAAAGATCAGTGAGCTTTGGGATTGTCCAATCTGTAACAGGTTCATGTTTTATCATTATTATGAAAGATACTGGCCTAGCTAGCATCTTTCTCAACTTAGGAGGAAAGAGGCTTTGCCCACATTGATGTAAATCCTCAGCATTTTGGCCATATCAGAAAAAAATTGCCTACTAAACAGGTGGCATTGGTATTTCACCTACTAAGTTTAGGGAAAACACCATCTATCTCCCCTCCTGTATCAAGAGGTCATTCATAAAATGAATGAAAAGGAATATCACAAACACACCTAAAATCATCATTAGCTTCAAAAAACTGTGATTTAAAAAATATTTGCCTATAGATTTATTTTCTGGAATCATCCTAATCAATACTGAGGACAGATAGACTTCTTTTTCTCCACTGAAACATGCCAGAAATGCCCTCATTCACTCTAAATTGCATCTGACATTCTGATATCATCAGACTACGCCAGGCACCCTAGCAATTGAAATATTTCCTGAGGAAAAACTACTTGACCTGTCAACACAATTACTGCCCTATTACAAGGCAAACAGATGTTTAGAAAAAGTACCACAGCATTCATGTTCTATTCAGGGCTTTTCTATAAAAGCTTCTGTACTGAGCTCCTGGAGGAGCATTCATCACTAAAAAAGCATTCTTCACTGATGCTAGGAATCTATTGTCTCTCTTATACATCACCTTTATTTTGGGACTCTCATGTCTTAGGTAACTTTTTCATATATCATAGTTTTCCTTTAATAAGGCTTTTCTGCTTTGATCTTTTAAAAAGCTCAGACTGCTACTGTGGGGAAAAAAAAACCAAAAAGCCAGGTATTTATGGACTACAATCATTCTTTCCCTGGAAGTAAAAATCCCATGATTTTCACACATATTGAAAAACAGAAACAAACAACCAAAAAACCCAAAACCAAAACAATTTTTTTCTCCTTTTAGAAAAAGAAAAGCCAAAACCACTTACACAAAAACGTGAATATTTTATTCTACATCTTTACCATGTTCTATTAGTCATTCCTTTACCTCTTTTTCCACTCTTACACTGCCACAGATGCAAACACTGCCTCTTGCTAAACATGTCTCTTGTCAAAGCAAGAATGTCAGACTTAAAATGGATGGCATCATTTGTGTGGGGAAGCCTGCTCCCTTTTGGACTAAGTACTCAGCTGTGATCGGTCCCAATTAAACCACCCTATGAACAACGGAACCACTGAGAGGAGCTACATCTGCAGGAAAGCATGTAAGATACTGCAGGCAGATCCCTGTTTATTCTCCCATTTTCCTCCTGTGACAAGATGTGAACAAACTTCTCTGGGCACAGACAGATCTCCACTACAAATAGGTGTGGCTCTGTTGTGACTGCAGAACAGCACAAGTATAATTGCTTCTTCCCAATGCTGGGGAAAAAAAAAAAAGTCTTACTCAGGGAGCCCCAACTACCTCCCTTCAGGAACTACTAAGACATACATACATATATATACATACAAGCACACATACATACATACATACATATATATGTATTGTTCCATTATGTTTTTGTTTCAAACATATATTTCCTTTCCAGACCTACAGTAAAAAGTAAACCTCCTTTACAATAGATCCTGCTATGACTTCACAGAAGGAGCTGTGAAATGAACTTACAAAGTCAGTGAAAATATGTGAAAAGCAAAACAAAAAAAGTATCACCTTTCTCGCAAGAAATCACTAAATTCACTATAAAGAGATTGAACTGCTTAGTCAATGGCCTGCGTGTTTTCAGGTTCAAAATCACAGTGAAATTAAGTACAACAGCATAGCTTGTTGCCAAGTGAAATATATTTTCATTTTTTACAGAATAGTTTTTACAGAGACAGCAGTTATAAAACTTATGGACAAGATAGTGTCCATAACAAGATATGTGTTCACTTCGCAGCAAAACAAAGACACATCTAACTATTACAAAATTTCCCCCCTGCCCCAAATTACTCCAAAATCCTCTTTCTAGGTTCACTATGGTTTATTGTTTTTCACAACTCAAAAAAAAGTTGCCAGAAAGTGATCTATCAGAATGTTATGCCAAAAATGTTGATTCAAAACATGGATTTTTTTCCAGGAAGGCAAAACCTGGAATATCTGTCCAATTTCCAAACATACACAAGAAAGTGCCTTGGGTAGAGAGCTGATGATACTGTGAATTTTCATTACCATGAGAACTGAGAAAGGCTGGCTTCATCCAGAAAGATCATGGTCCAAGTGTGTATGCACCTACATTCCATAACTTAGTTTTTCCTCCCTTGTGACATTTTTAGCAAATTTGCTGGTAAATAAGACATCTCAGAACTAAAGCATCATGAGTTCTAGAAAGAAGTTGCTACAATCAAACAGAAAGTAAATGAGCTTCACCCGTAAAAAAAACAAGCCAGGAGAAAATCTACATTATTACTGCAGTCTCAAAGTTCTATAGCCTTAAAGGACTAAGACAAAATGCCACATTTCATTCAAAGTTTTGGATAAAGACCACTGTGGTCTTACGAGACAGCAGGCCCAGAAGATAGGTTTATTTTACATTCCGTAAGTGTTTTCATTTAACTTTTTCAAAACCAGTAGTTGTTGCAGGCTGGCATTTCCAAAGCTATTATGAAGGTATGAACTCCCATTCTTTGTGCAGGTCTGTCTCTATTTAGTTCCAAGTCTAGAGGCTACAGATATAGAAATGATCTGTTTCTTAGCCATGAATATTAGCCTTCGCTTACTGTTAAGAAAACAAGCCAAGAACACTTGGACTCCATTATACTTCACTCCTTTATCTGAAATTTATTGGTCTATCTTCAGAATTGCTAAAATCTTTGCTGAATAGATGCCTCAATGGACTGGCCCCATGAGTCAGAGCGGCTAAATTAGGCAGGTTCAATTTTCAGACCAAGGTTATTTTGTCGTCTGAAACAGTTTGCAGTGTTTTGCTTTATATATAAAGCACAGAAATTATTGCAGGAACAAAAATAACTTGCCTTTCATACACCCAGAATAAGCAAGCTTCTATAAAACTGGCCAAATCTTCTCAGTCCCACTTTCTGGAGTCTATAAAAACCATGCCATATTAGCTTATTTTTTAAAAAGCTGCTGCTAGGAGTACAGACCAGGTAAATGTTCTGCTTATAGACACAGTGTAAGCACAATCTCTTAGTGGAAATTACACTCAGAAAGAATTGAAACCCACAGAGGTATGGAAAAAAGGGCCAAGCATTTCTGTTTTTTGAAATAAAGATGTGATACTAGCTCACACAGGTAGGCTGACAACGTTAAGGATCAGTTTCTTAAAATCTGTCTAATGATTAGAAATACAGAAACACAGCACTGTTAGGGTTAGAAGGCACCTTAAAGATCACTGAGCTCTCCTGCTATGGGCAGAAACACCTTTCATCAGACCAAGTTGCTAACACCCACATCCAATATAGTGTTGAACACTTGCAGGGATGGGGCATCTACAATTTCTCTGGGCAACCTGTTCCAGTGCCTCAACACTTCCTCAGTAGTGCATTTTTAATTTAACAGCATTTTTGTTAGGAAAGGAATGCTTCTCTTAAAAAATAGTATCAGTGACAGAGAGAGAGAGAGAGAGAGAGAGAGAGAGAGAAGCCCTATCCCATCCGACAAAGTAAGCCCATTTACAACCCCTGGACCAACTAAATGCTCTTGACAAGGCCAATTTATCACTCAGGGCAGAAAGAGGATGCACCTGGCATGTTCTGGGCCAATAGGCAATATTTCCCTATCTCTTGCATGACAAACTGCCAGGCTGGAAAAACCAGCTCGTAGTCAGGCCTCTTTCGTCATGATGTGTTCTCTGCACAGTATCAACAGGTACATCTCTAAATGGTCCATTGGTAATTGTCACTATGGATAGTTGCTATGTCAGGATAACAAAAAGCCACCTCTACTTGATGAAACTTGTCTCTTGAGAGCTAGAGGCAACTGGATTTCACACTAACAAGATCATGGCCTCAACACACCGGTGCTTCCAAGTGAACACAGCTCCGCATCCTTTTCAGAAGGCGTGTTCCAGTCGGTTTGAGTTTACTCATCCCATACTGCAGCGTTTCCCCTGCACCTCTGTGCACAGAAATACCTGCAGACCAGATCTTCGATGCATTTATTGGATGTTGACTGTCACACAGTTGTTCAAGGCACCCGAGGCAGCATGATATTTCTTGCCAACTGCACTTGGTAACTGAGGATGGAAAGGCCTCCCTCAATGACCATCTCAATTCTGGGGTGTCAGAACTGTACAGAGCAGTGCCCTCCCAAATGATACTTATTTTTATGTAGGTGATCATTTTCACAGCAGCAAGACGCTCACTGATTCAAAAGATAGCTAATCTGGTTATCTGATTTGCAAAAATGATCTTTACTAAAACATCCTCTCGCTTTACTAACTCTTGAGCAAAACAGTGTGGAATTCATACAAATTCTATGAAATGTAGCAGCATTTATAACTTTATGCCAAAGCTGACAATATTAGTGCTGCTTCCTTTGCTCAACATTCCACATATTTCAGATATGAGGTTTAACTGGGTCTAACAAAAAGTGTCCCTGCCCATGGTAGTGCAGTTGGGGATAAATTATCTTTAAGGTCCCTTCCAATCCAAACCTTTCTAGGATTCTATGATATCAAAGATTATCACCTTGCCAAAATTTAAGATTTGGGGTTTTTTGCATAGATTGCACTTCTTGATTCAAGTTATCAAATTTGGTCTCTTTCCCAGAGTAGGAACTCACCCATAAGCAACTGCTTATTACACTCATACTAGCTTCCTTTTCTGCATTCTCTCCAAACAAAGTCATGGAAATATTTTTTTGAAGTTGAAGTTTTTCTGTAATGCACTTTACAAGAATTTTAGGAGGGAAAGTCTTGTCTTTATAGCATATTTCTAACCTCAGTTTTTGAATCTAGATGAAGAAAATCAACTTTTCCAGCAACCTTATAAAAAAAATCAAGAAATCCATTTGGTAAAAAAAACATGTAGACCATGTAGTGTTTTAAACTTTTAAATCAATTTTGAAATTGACACTAGAGCTTTTAAAAGCAGAACTACACACTCAGTGGTCAGCAACACACATTTTAGCATTTAGATCTAGCATACCACACATTCTCAGTCACACTGGCTTTAGCTAAGACACAAACTGTCTCTACATGTTCTGGATTCCATTTCTTCTATGGGCCCTGGTCTTAGAAGTTTTGTGGTTTCTTCTTTTTTCTGCCCACTCATTTACTTCATTATTTTATACAAACAGGGGTGAAAATTAAGATAATGTCTCTCCAAGAGGGTAGGGATAGGCTGTGGCTGATGCCTGAAATGGTGACACCTCATTCATTTTACTGAATCTGTTGTTTAGGATAAGGATTTGTGATATTAAAATATTTGAGAAATTGCCTGTTTCCTTGGCACATAAGCTACTTCAACACTTTCTGAATGTGTTTTCTCTAGTTGCCTCCAATCATGATTGTGTTTCTTGTCAATCTCAACTCCACCCCTAGCCTAGGTATTGTCTCAGGGATTTACATGGCTGGACTTACACACTACTTCTAAAGAAGTCCTGCTTCTTTATCAAAGCTTTTAGCACCTCATATCTTAGTTCTGCTCAGTGTCAGTGCCGAAAAATTCCTTCTGCTGACTCTTTCCATTTTTAAAGAAGTTTTTGGAATTTTTACTCAACATTTTTTTCCACTCAAGACACCTGGAAATCTGTATCTGTTTGGAGGAACACTATCTCAAAGCAAATGAGGGCAAAACTGGAGAAATGACTGAATAGTCCTAGCTGGTCAACCAACATTTTCCAACATCAGTTTACTACACACTAAGCGATAGTGAAATTGGACAAACTATCTGTACTCATACTCCTGTATACTGGTTATTTAGGTTCTAATACACATAAATTTTAAAATATTTGCTCTAGTACCTGGTTCAAAGGGAAGGCTTGCAGCACTTTTCATATCATAGAATTATAGGGTGGCTTGGGTTAGAGGGACCTTAAAGATCCTCTAGATTCAATCCCCCTGTCATGGGCAAAACCAACTTTCATTGGACCAGGTTTTCTCAGAGCCCCATCCTGAGGGGCCAGCCCCAGCCCAGCCTTGAACACTTTCAGCCTGGCCTTGACCACTTACAGGGATGAGACATTCACAACTTCCCTGGGCAAACTGTTCCAGTGCCTCACCACCCTCACAGTAAAGAAATTCTTCCTAATATGTTATCTAAACCAACTTAGTTTTAAGCCATTCTACCTCATCCTGTCACTACAGGTTCTTATAAAATATCTGCCTTTCTTGTGGGTTTCATTCAGGTACTGCAAGGCTGCAATTAAGTCATCCTGAACCCCTCTCTTTTCCAGGCTGAGCAATCCCAATTCTCTCAGACTTTCCTCACAGCAGGGGTGCTCCACCCTCCTAATCAGCTTGGTGGCCTCTTTTGTGCCCTCTCCAGCAGGTCCATGTCCTTCCAGAGCTGGATGCAGGTTCCAGGTGAGCGCTCAGCAGAGCAGAGCAGAGCAGAGCAGAGCAGAGCAGAGGGGCAGAATCCCCTCCCTCCCCTGCTGCCCACGCTGCTTTGGATGCAGCCCAGGACACGTTTGGCTCTCTGGGCTGGGAGTGCCATGGCTGGGTCATGTCCAGCCTCTCACCCACTGCANTGGGAGTGCCATGGCTGGGTCATGTCCAGCCTCTCACCCACTGCACCCCCAAGTCCTTCTCCCCAGGGCTGCTCTCCATCTGCTCATCCACAGCCTGTGCTGAAACCAGAGGTTGCTCTGACCCAGGTGCAGCACCTGGAACTTGGCCTTGTTAAATCTCCTCCGGTTCCCATGGCCCTACTTCTTGAGCTTATCCAGGTCCCTCTGGAGGGTATCCCATCCTTCAGGTGTATCAACTGCACCTCTCATCTTGGTGTAATATAAAAATTTCTTGAGCATGCACTTGATCCCTTAGTCTGTCATTAATGAAGATATTAAATAACACTGGTCCCAATATAGATATACTAAAGTCACTTTATAACACTAGGATTCCTGTGAGTCTCAAAAGTATTTTTACCTTTCCTTTCATTTTCAGAAGAATGACTCTTAAGAAGTATAATTAATCATTGTATGCAAATGCACAGAAAGTTATAACCCAATTTCAAATTTTGAATGCATACACAAACTACAAAATTGTATTTTATTTCTTTGAGGCAGGTGATATTTCTGTGTCAAATATGATACTTATTCATTAATTATCATTTGCTACAGCAAATTCTGGAAATTTTATTTTTGGTTCAGGGGCATACAGGGTCCTTCACACTTCTTGCATTTGCAATGCTGATATTTTCCAACCACCCCAGCATGCAATGGAGAAGTCAGTGGTAAATGTTTTCTTCTGCTTAATGTATGCCTTCATATTATCCTATGTCATGAAATTAAACAGTAAACAGTATCAGTTATGCACCCTTGCTGCTGGAACCTTAAAATAAAATGCAAATACTAAGCAAGAGCTTTGTGATCAAATTATTTTTCCATGCCTCAAATAAATATTAATAATTGTGTATTGTACTATCCTATACAGTAGAAAAGATTAGGGAAGGATACTGCAAAGCCCAAGGTTTCTTTCTCTCATGAGACCAGTTGAAAGGCTTAAATCCAACTGCAGAAATTAATCATGTTTTACTGGAAAAGTAGTACAGATATTAAGAACCCTTTTTTGTCAAAGCATTTCTAGAAATGCCAGCTGAGACATCTAGCGAGCTGCCCTCTTCTCCTCCACCAAGATTTTCTTCTTTTGTCAAATGCAAGCAAAACTACTGTTAAACAGAACTACAAAATTGTTTCCCCACAATGAATTGGTATTTTGCTTTTTCTTAAATTAGAAATTAAGAGGCTAATACTGTAAATCCTTGCAAGATGAGAAGTTTTCATTTTTATGACTGAACCTTACTACTGAAAACCTGCAAGTCCATCTACAGCTTTGTAACAGATACCTTAAGTGGTGTAAGTACTCTTGCCCCAGTGGAGGCACGTTTATATTCAAGCAAAAAAGAAGTAGCTTTTAGAAGCAGCTAGTGGTTTATGTTGAGCACAACATAACAGATTAGAAGACTGATTTGGAATGATTTTTCTGTGACTCTTGCTCACATTCATAGATAACTCTTGTATTGCCGGTAATTATGATATAAACCCTGACAAGTTCCCCTTTTCAGCTGTGCTATTCTAAAGCTAAACACATGCCACTGAAGGCACAGTTTGTGAAATGTGTACACAACAGATTGTGGGGCACTGACCCAGAATCTATAAAGCTGGAAAAAGGATAACACTACCTAGAATTTTCAGTAAATTCAGATGCAAACAGAATTTCTCACACTCATAGTATTCAAACTAGCAATGGCATTGGACTCGTTTTCTGCTAAATATTGCGTCTTACAAAAGGATTAGGAAGAAAGAAAGGAAGAAGTGTAATTTTCAAAAAAGGAGAAAATTATCACTGAGAGACCATGACTTCTGAACACAACCCTTTCAGAAGTTGATTTCTCCCACTTCCAGTGCTTCTGTCTTAACAGATCCAGAAGAAAAGATGTAAA
>VXBQ01003422.1:0-39694 GCA_013400175.1 Phainopepla nitens
CCCGCCCGGACCGGTAGCGCTAAGCAGCGGGCGCCGTCGGATCGCTTATGGCGGCACCGGAAAACGCCGCAGCGTGCGGGTCCGGAGCGGCGGTCACCGCAGCAGCAGCCGGTGAGTTCTGGGCGGTCCCCGGTGGGCAGAGTGGCCTCTCCTTCCTCCGGAATACACATCTAGTCTCCGCTCCCTTCGCCCTCCGTCAGGGGAGTTTGGCAGCGCGGAGCCGCCTTTCCCTCCCGGCGCAGCAGGACCGGGAACCCACCTTCCCACGGGAAGTGCCGTACCCCGGCAGGGAGCTTACCTGCAGCTTGGATGGGATGGCTTTTCCATTCCTTTTTAAATTAATGATCGCTTTTTCCGCGTGCGAGGCATTGCTCCTTTATAAGCTTGGTGCAGCCAGTTGTCCCTTGAAGAGGAGATGATCCGTGAACGAGAAGCCGTCACCTGTTCCCTGATACTCAGTTCTTTAACTAGAAATTGTTCTTGCAACAGTTAATACAGCTTTAGAATTTCAGTTCACAAAGCTGCTTGGAACGAAGTATTCTGCAGTGGGCAAGTACTGATTGAGTACGTATGTAATATATATACATATATCTCTTTAAATATATACCTGCAAGACTGTTGTGTTGGATAAGTGTAGATTGTGACTGACCTTGGAGCATCAGACCAGCTCAGGGATTCGTCGGTTTCAGACCTTCTCCTGATTTTTTCTGTTTTAGGGCATTGACAAAACAAATATGTTTCCTCTCATACAACGATGCTGCTTCAACACACCTTTCAAAGTAAGTTACTGAAGGCATTTTTTTGTGATTTCATTTAAAAGTAAAATAGCAAAAGATAGGACTGCAGCGTTGAGAAAAAAAAAAGGTGGCTTCCAAGTTGGAGTTTACCACTCAGATTTTCTGGAATAGTTTATTGTTTCTACAGCACTTTCAGGCAAAGCTATTTCTTTTATAAAATCAAATTTTATTGTCTTAAAGTATTTTCTCCTATCACTTCTTGATGGAGGAGTGAGGGGACAGTAGCTGGTTTCTGGGGCGACCTTATCCTGCTTCTGTATGAAGCTGTTTTATATTTTACTCTGAAAAGGACTGAAATATCTTGGAAGTGCCCAGAGAATGCCTGTGTGTGTGGGGAGGGGTAGGTGGGCACTGAGTGAGCTTTGCTTGAGCACACTGGAGAGCCCAGTTGCTCTTCATCACCTGCATGGGGTGCCTTCGCTGGTTCCGTTAAAACCAATTGTGTTTGCGATCCCGAAGCAGGGACAGCTGTGCTGCCACCTCACCTGCAGAGCCTCTGGGTGACCATCCCGTGGGTGTGTGGGTACCTGCAGAGCCTCTGGGTGACCATCCCGTGGGTGCTGTGGGCACCTGCAGAGCCTCTGGGTGCACCATCCCGTGGGTGCTGCCACCTCACCTGCAGAGCCTCTGGGTGACCATCCCGTGGGTGCTGTGGGCACCTGCAGAGCCTCTGGGTGCACCATCCCGTGGGTGCTGTGGGCACCTGCAGAGCCTCTGGGTGCACCATCCCGTGGGTGCTGTGGGCACCTGCAGAGCCTCTGGGTGCACCATCCCGTGGGTGCTGTGGGTACCTGCAGAGCCTCTGGGGCACCATCCCGTGGGTGCTGTGGGCACCTGCGGGCCTGCGCAGGGCTCAGGACCAGTGTTGTGCTTGCAGCTGCAGAAGGTGACCGGTCCCAGGCTGCTGCTCCGAGGCAAGAATGAGACACCCTGCTGTTCCCCGGGCCCCCGGCCGCGTCCTCCCTCGGCGGCTCTGAGCCTGGCACCCGCTGCAGTTTGCGCAGCCCAGCTCCGGGCTTTCCGCAGCTCTCCGGCCGCCTCCCAGAGGAAAGCCCCTGCAGAGTCCCCGGCGGAGTGGCAGAAAGGCCGGCAGTCCCCGGGGGGCTGTCCCAGGGCGGTCCTGCGCCTGAGCCTCGGGGCGCTCGCGCCCTTCGTGGCCGCGCCGCTGGCCATGGCCCTGCAGGGCGCCTACTGCCCGCGGCTGGCCCTGGCTCAGGTCGCCTATGGGGCTGTGACAGCCTCGTTCCTGGGGGGAGTGAGGTGGGGCTTCGCTCTCCTGGAGAACGGCCCAGCCAGGCCAGACTGGCGGAACCTGGCTAACGGCACCGTTCCCCCTCTGCTTGCCTGCCAAGCCTTGCTTTTCAAAGATGTCACTGAGGGAGCGGTGATGCTCGTGCTGGCCTTAGGGATAGCGCTGCATTATGACCTTTCCCTTCTTCCCGCTTACCCCAGGTGGTTTAAAGTACTGAGGGTAGTGGGAACAGTGGTGATGGTGTCATCCCTGTTGGCCACTGTAGCGCTGAAAGCTTGGTTAGAAGAGAAGGAAAGTGACGACAGAAAAATGTGGCAGAACACAAATGAATAAATCAACGAGGAAAAGCTATTACCTGCCAATAAGGCATTTGCATGGAGTTCCAGGAGAAATAAAGACTGATTTGTGCTTAGAAGTCGTACGATGGCAGGGATCAAGATGCTTATTCTTGAAGCAAAATGATTGTCCAACTGATTTTTAAGCTAGTTCAGGAAGGAAGGATTGTAAACAGCAATTACTTCCCAGGCAAGCATGAGTCTGTCCTTACCTGTAGAACAAAGAACCACTCCTGAATGAGATGTTGCTGCTCTAGGAATTTAGAACGGAGATTCAAAGTGACATGGGTATGAATTGCTCTGTGCTGAACTATGAAAGCATCTGGTTTGACTGTAATGTGTGATCATGCTCTGAGGTGGGGAAAACAACAGCAACAAGGTGAAAGCAGTTCTAGTTTTGGTGTTTAAAGTAGTAGCAGAGAATTGTGCAAAAGCACGTTCTACTCAGTTGCTGTGTTGTGGAACAAGGCTCCTGTTTCACTCCTATTTTCAGAGAACGTGCTGAAAATCACAGAATGGTTCGGGTTGGAAGGGGCCTTAAAGATTGTCTTGTTCCAATCTCCTGCTGTATGTGGGGACACCTGCCACTAGATCAGGTTGCTCAAAGCCCCATCCAGCCTGGACACTTCCAGGTATGCTGCCTGAGGCAGTGCTCAGGGCAGTGTCAGGTAAGAAGGGACAGGTGAGGTTTGTTTGCAGTGGCAAGCCAAGGTCAGCACTCACCTGAAATGTGTTATTCAGCTGCTGTGCTGCAGTGGGGAAAAGCTGAAGGGGGAGCTTTCTATCTCTGACAAGGTGCCACAGGAGACAGAAGGTCAAATTTCTGCTCTGGCTCAGTGAAATTAAAAAGGCTATTTGGGCCACCTGTTCCTAGTTTTTTTTTGGATTTAGGGCTGCCCAGCAGAGGAAGCTGCATGCAACACAGCCATAAAGATCTGCCATACTCCTAAATCAGAGGACTGGTAACTTATGCCATGACACAAGGACTCAAGTGCTGGCACTAAGGGATCAGACAATGGGACTGAAAGTAGCTTCTTCTCCCTCCTAAGAATCCATATATTTGGACAAGTACCAATGGACCTGTAGTGTGCAAACCCTCCATGATGGGTCTATTACTGAAACCACTGCAGGAGCATATGCTTTCTGTAATTCTTTCTAGCACAACAGTTAGTGGAACAGTGGAACATGCAACCTAAGTCACAATGGATTTTCTTTTTTGGGTCAGCTACCTGAAGAAACCTATGAAATAGCATGTGGGCATATTTCTTATAGGCTTTTTATCAGAAGTATTTAAGTACAGTGTAAGATGCAGGAAGAAAGCTGAAAATGACATCCACACATGGTCTCAGGACCAGATAATCCTCATAGTTCTGTTAGAGCACTATTCTTCATTGTTGTTCTACACCAAATAAACCACGTATTGTCCCTTAAAATTTGTTACCTGTTCATTCTACAAAGAACAGATGTGTAAGAAACCTGCCTGTCCTGGACTTGGAAACATCTTGCATTATGCTGAAACAGCAGCTTTGTGTCTCAGACCTCTCCCTTTTGTAATCTGTTACCGTTTGTATGTTAAACAACGTATTAAGCAATTATGGGTGTCAATTGCTCTGTGCTGAACTATGAAAGTACCCTATTAAACAATATATTTCAGAGCTTTCTGAACATAAATAAAATTGAGTTTGTGAATGAAAATGGTTTTTCTATTCCTTCTTACTTAGACATGGCATCTTTTAAGATGGGTCCAGAGAAGAGTCCTGTCTTCATCTTGATTAGGTAAAAGAGGTGCTGGGGATCAGAGACCATAATCAACCAGCTTTAAGTTAAAAACCTGGAGAAGGTATCTTCAGCCAACTGCAGACTCCCTCAAGCTCCACTAAACCAGGAAGGTTACAGGTAGGGATCAGAAATAAACCTGTAGTTCCCAAACCAATAAAATACAGCTAAGGTTATGTTTCTCAAACGGTTCCAGGAGGGATCCTGAAATATAAAGAAGAAAGACTAAGAAATATTACCTGTAACTTCATCCCACAGAGAGCTGAATAGAGCTGGCAAGACAGTCAAACCCCCAAGAAGTCTGAGTGATTTTACACTGAGAAGAGAAATACATGAGTATTTCACTGGAGAAGCATGTTACACTCAGTCAGTCACAATTTATAACCAATCTTTCCCCAGTGTTTTACTGGGAAATATGATTTCCAATAAAAATAAAAAGTGACCTATTGTATCAGTGTGGCAGTACTAGAGCCTACTGAGTTATGAAAGTGACCGATTCAGGAGCATTCCAGTCAGTTCTGAAAATGGATTTTATTATGAAAAACAGTTTAAACAAACTTATACTTGAAAAAAATCAAACCATTAATTCAGACACCTAAGAAATTCTTTGAAGTAAAAGCACACACAAGATTATGGAATAATCAGAGAAACTCTCCGTCATCTAGCGTGTTTTAGCCCAACCCTATGTTAGATTTTAGGACCTAGATTATTAAGGTACCTACAACACTCACCTTGGAGGATTTATTCAAGTATTAATTTGTTAATTTTACACAGGGGATATTGACCTAAACAGCATGAAAGCTCCTTTGTCTACACAGTGCCAGGCTTCCTGTTTTGTGACATTCCAGTTGTGGTTTTGTGTTCCAGAATAACACTGTCTATCAAAATTCAAGCAGCCTCACTTCAGACTCCATCCAAATCATCCACAGCTGTGCTGAAAATGCAGCCACAGTGTGCAAAAAGCAACTTCAAATACGTTAATTAAATGAATCTAGAAATAACTCCCAACTCTTTGTAGTATTGTTTTACTAAGTGTGTCTGAACTAAATACAAACTCCTTAAGAGCACACTGCTATCATCACTTTAATGCTAAATGCAGCTAATTCTATCACAAAAAGCTCCATTGGCTCAAATTTGGATGAGGCAGGATACGAGATGTAGTGAAGGGGAAGGAGTGTGCCTCGTAGAACAGCAGGTACTCAATGCCAAGTCTCAGCATGTGGCACACAGAGTCAAAGCATGTTTGGCTATGGGGGAGAAAAACATGGGGGCAAAAGCCTGCCCCTGTGTTTTTATACTAAGAGCAGTCCTAAACAGAACAGCCCATCTAATGAATGACATTTGCATTTAAAACTCACCAGAGCTTACACAAAAAGGAGCTCTACTGGCATCACTGACACCACTGAGAAGAAGAGCTAGCACTGAAGGGGAATGGCATTATTAGAACTGTGAGGACAGCCTTCCAGAATAGGAAGTTCTCATCCACTCACCATTCAAATTTGTGGAGTGGCCAGAAAGTTAAGATCCAATTCATATGTAATGCCCACCATGTCCAGCAACAGGAAAGAGGCTTAAATGCATCAAGGTCATAAGCAGAGGCACCAAGTCTTTCCTGTCTGTTATCTTCTCTTGTTTTCTGCCAGAAAAAGAACTAATGCCATCCAAATTGCCCATCTGATCTTACCTACAGGTAACTCCTTGCTTTTGACAGTAACCCACTTCCAGACTGCAAGTCTGGCTAAAGTGCCAGCTCAGCAACAACCTGATTAATGTCTCTAATGTGTTGGAATTATTTCTTCAGATTTTTACGGGGCAAATTCACCATTTATTTCAGTGAGCTTAATCCAGTTATAAGAGGCATTCCTACTCCTAACAGAATACTTCCTGAGACAGACACTGGATAAGCCAATTTCCTTTGAAGGGCTTTTCCTTTTGCTGAGGAAAATCCCTCTGATCTAATTCTTCACTGAAGCTCCTGTGTTAAAAGAGGTTTCTGGCCAATGAAACAGGAAATCTGAGGAGACATAATTTACTCATTCCTTGAATGAGTTTCCTTCTTTGTGTTTTACAGCACAGCTACGCCTCCTTCGCAGCGGCTGGTGATCATGTTGGCAATTTCAGTCCAGCTGTCCATGTGAGGGTTATAAACTTCCACCGAGTCAGAGGTTACTGGAGCAGCAAAATCAGGACTGGGAGCTCGGCCTCCTGAGGCATAGAGAAGTCCATTCACAGCCACAACACAGACACCAGCTCTTGGGATCTTCATCGATGCAACTTCAACCCACTTTTCCTAACAAAAAGGTGAAACATCAAGAAATAGCTTTAGGGCAAGTCCTGATTCTGATACAGTAACTCTTAAAGCTTAAAAACTGAAACATATACAAAACCCACTATGTATACACTTCACAGGCTTACATGTGCTATATGTACAGTATCCAGAGGATTATCAAGACTGGAATGACAACACTTTCACAAGGAGTCCAAACTGTGTTAATCTCTAAAAAGCAGATCCCGTACTGTCTGCACACAACACCCCTTCCTTCCTTCAGTCACTGCAAGATGCAGTCAGTCTCTAAAATAGAGCATGGTACAGTCTGAGGCGGGGGAAACAGGAAAACTAGATTCAACTTGAAAAACAAAACAGATGGCACATGGGATTATGCTCCGCTTTTAAAAGTAGCTACTCTTCCAAAGAGCATCATAAAAACATAAGCAATAACAGTCTGGAAAAAAATTTTATCTTCTTCTAGTCACGCTGAAACACCACTACATTTTGATGCAGAAGATGATCCTCACATTTTGCAATGAAAGGTAACTCTTACCTTTACAATTAGTTTTTTTCCTCTCAATTCAGATTATTGAGCTTTCTATTCCAGAGGGGGAATCTATCCTCTCATCTTAACCCTAAGAAGTATTTACCAAACTACAGTATATCTGTGCATAGTTAAACCATGACAACTACTTAGGACAGACCCTGAGATCACCAAAGCTTTGTTTCACTCAAGATACCCAGACAGTAGTGAAAAGGAAATGGAATTTCCAGCTTTTTTCCTTTTAAAGAAAGGAAGCAGGCTACCTCTATAGCATCTTACACAAAGCTGATGCAATCTACATTTATGAAGAGACTCTGCCATACCTCTTCGAATGAGTATCTTTCCACACTAGCAAGTGCATCCTGGGATTCATTCCAGCCTCCCACAGCATAGATACAATCATTGAGAGCAGCTACCCCAAGGTAGGCCCTTCGGGTGCCCATTGGAGCCAGCTCAGACCAGCGTTTAGAGATGGGGTCGTAGACTTCAACGGAACGCAGCTCCACTCCTTCACTGCTGATACCACCAACGACATAAATCAAACCTGCACAAACAGAGTTTCTCCCCCTTTAGGCTTCATAATGCAGACAGGAAATTATTGTCACAACACAAGTTTCAGCCTGACTTTAAGACGGTTAAAGAATGACAGAAAATCCTCTTTTTGCTCAGTAGTAGAATACATAAAGCTTTTGCGTAAGCAGCTTGAGGCTTGAGCACTAGGAGCTCTGAGGAAAGCAAAAATTAATTAAGTGCAGGGGAAGGAATTCAGAAGGTTGCAACTGCTGGCCTGGCCAGGATCAAATAGTAAACACATTTATTGATCAAGTATTTAGACATGTCTGTCTTTAAATAACCTGTGGCAAGATTGTCGCAAAGAAAAACACGCAAACCCAAATATGGAAGATAAATAAAAGCAGTATCAGAAAGAACAATCAACTGCTAAAAGACCAGCTGCATAACCATACTGGCAGCCATGTAAAAACTTTTCATGAGATAAAAGGCAGAAGACAAGAGAGAACTTTATAGTCTTTGAATTCTGCAGATTTAAAAACAGAGTATTAGAACAACAAGCAAGGGAGCCACAAGCGTGTGTGACTGACAGCTCAGTACAAGACAAAGGTAGGAATTCATGACTGAGACATAAAGCTTCACAATCCAATGGCTGTTGGAACTATTTATGGATATAAACTTAACAATATTCACCTTGCATTTCACAACACCCAAAGCAGTAACGGGGCTTAGCCATGCTTCCCACCACATCCCAACTATTCTCTTCAGGATCAAATCTTTCAATTGTGTTGCCAATCTCTGCTCCAACCCAGCCTCCTGCAAGTAAGAGCAAACACAGGAAGGAATTTAATGGCACAAAGCTGTGTATTAGCTGCACTTTTAGACATACACTGCACTGTTCCAGAACAAATTCTGCAATCAGCATGCAGTCAGTCTACAATGGAAATAAGTTACAACTAAATACTAACTAATCCACAGAGATTTAGTATATATGTCAAGTATATATGTTAAGTTATACTTATGGACACAGCTGTTTTTCAAAACTTAAGTATGCAAATTTGCATCACCAAGATATAATATTTAAGATCAAATCAATTTACAAGTTCTATGAATTAACATCTTTAACTTCACCTAGAAAAACCCCACAACTTACCCAAAGCATAGATAGCACCATAGCATGTGCACACTCCCAGTGCACAACGGGGATGGTTCATGGAAGCCACAGTTGTCCATTGCTTAGTAACAGGATCATAACATTCAGTACAGTCAAAAATCATCGAGTTGTCCTCACCTGCATAATAAAAGCAAGAAGAGTCAGGGGAAATGCAATGTTTTGCACTGCAGATATGGAAACATTCTTCAACTTCTTCCAGGACAGGCAACATTTGAATACAAGATTTATCTTTTGGCCAAATGGCCAACAGAGCAAAAGCTTCATTTATACCCAGAACTGAATCATCACTAAGAACCACTTTCATCAATAGTTCCCTGAAATGTTACTGAAAACATCAGAGAGGTAAACAACCACAGTGCTGCACGTTTTACTCCTCAGCACAACTGGCTGGGTCTTCAAGACCAAAGAATGAGCTCTGCGGTGACAAAAACAGTCTACAGATGCATTCTTCTGTGATGGGCTGGCAGAGCTACTCATCACACCCTTGTGCATAATGAGCCTTTCCAGGCAGGCAGTGCACAAGTGGTGTGTCCTGTGCTACTGCCTTCTTTGCTATGGGCTTCTGCTAGACTGTAATTGCATTAGTGGTGGTACATGAAGCCCACAGAACAGCCAACATCTCTGAGTATATCTGCACACATCTATATGGTAACCTGTGAGTAGCTACACCATGAGGGGAGAGCAGCTTAGTAGAAACTGGCCAGCACAGGATCCCTAACAGGCATTCACAGAGCAGTGGCAGTAGAGAATCAAGGAACCTCAATTCCTTTGTTATTACACCTAAAAATTGTATTATCCTCAGACCCACTTAAAAGAAGAATAATTTGGAAACTCTCCACACATGAGTTCTCTAGCATTCACGTACGAAAGCAAGCTTATTTCAGCTGTTACCTCCAATGGCATAGACCATTCCTCCCACCACAGCCACCCCCAGCCCGCTCCGGGCCTGGTGGAGAGAGGACACTGTGGTCCAGTAGTGGCTGAAGGTGTCAAACCGCTCCACACAGCTGAGGGCTCTGCTGTCACTCCAGCGTCCTCCTTGCAGCCGGGTGTACCCACCTGGAGAGGAAGTGGAAAGGCCAAGTAAGAGCTTCCTGTTCATCCTCATGCTCCTGTGTCTAAACCTTTAAAAATATTACAGTAACAGCCATTAGCCACTTTTAGAAGGAACTGGATTTTTCCAAGTAGCTTCGTTTCTCCAGCATACAAGGAAGAATGGTTGCCTTGAGGGTCATGGTCATGGAAATTGAGCTGAGCTGATGCCGCAACACTGCAAATATTAGAATTCGTGTTTTCAGTAAAATAGAAGGATCAGCCAACAGCCTTTGCTCTTTAACCCAGTGCTACTGCCCACAGGGTGAAATAAACATGTTCCCTTCCAATATAAAGCTACAGCTTTGCTGAAAACTGGGTATTTCAAGTATCCCATTATATGAACCAAAGTATCCTGCACAGAGAAAACTTCAGCCATCGGAACAAAACGTGCAGTGAATTTGCATACACCATTCCAGCAGTGAACCCTGGGTAAATCCTCTGCTGATTTGCAGCTTTCCACCCAAGGCAAATTATTTTTGAACAGCAAATCTGGGCTTTGAATGCCATGTCATAATGGTAAGAAATGTGAATGCTGGACTCCTGTGCAATTCCAATCAAAGCAGCTAACATGGTAACTCAGCCATGATGCAACATTTTGCTACCTTCATATATTTTGATTTTTAAAAAATCATCATGTATCTCCTTTAGCACTGCATTCTGAGATACTACTTAATTTGTTTTATAAGGTTCAAACAGCCACATTCTAACCTACTGCATAAAGGTACTTCCTGGCTTTCCTCCGGGGACGACCTTTAGAAGCTTGCACAAAACTGCTGACCTTGTTCTCTTTGGGAGACTTAGAGACTTCACAATATTCTTTCAACAGAGTTTGCAGGGCCACCCGAAGACTGAAATCTGGAATACCTTCAAGAGTAACATAAACATAATAAGAATAAAATGAGCAGAATTTTAAAAAAGCATAGTGAAAACTGTAAGCAATTCAGCTGTAGAAAAATTACTAACTTCTCCCAAAACAACAAACAAACCAATGTTGCTTACTTTTATAAGATGCTTTCAAAAGCATGTTTTTAAAGTAAGCTGTGCTTATTTTTTAAAAAATAGAGCTTGTTTGCTATAAATATTTTCACTTGTCATGCTATTAATGTAAAAAACAGTCCATCAAAGCCCAGTAACTTAAACACATACTTTGCTCATATACATGCACCTGATATTCCTTCTTTCACTTACTTTCTATGTATTTTAACAGCCTTTGTGCTGGTAGCAGAGGGAATCGAACAGGCTCCAGTACTTCTACGACATATTTCTTTCTTTTCCCCACATCCTTCAGAATCCATTGCATCGCTGCTGCGAAAACCTGGTACTCGTCCTCGATGCTCAGGTCCTCGCTCCGCAGGATCTTGACGAGCTGCTCCTTGGTGAGCGCCAGGAACTCCTCCCCGCCCTGCACCTCCAGGAAGTGCGCGTGGATGTAGCTCTCGGTGAACTCCATCAGGTCGTGACAGGCGATCTGCTCGGAGAACTGGAAGAGGCCGATGCAGTTCAGCGGGTCGATCTGGCCCTTGAGGAACTCGCAGCAGAGCTCCACCACCTCGGTGAGCTGCAGCATGTCCGCGGCGACGATCAGCTCCTGGACGTTGTGCTCCGCGATGCTCACCACCCCTGCGGGCACCAAACCACAGCGGGGCCCCGCTCCAGCCTGCGGCCGCCGGGCACCCGTCCCTCCTCCCCGCGCCAGCCCTCACCTGTGTAGATGAAGTCGAGCAGCGTGTGGAAGGTGTCCGCCTCCACGCCCGCGATCCGCACCACGTCCCGCCCGGACTCCTTCATGCCGCCCGCGAACAGCGCCGCGAAGTAGGGGCTGCTGGCCGCCAGCACCAGGCGGTGCACGGAGAACGCCTCCGGGCCCACCTCCAGCCGCACGTCGCAGAAGCTGTGCCCGGCGCGCAGCCGGTTGATCTGGGCCAGGAGGAGGCGGGCGTGCCGCTCGGAACTGCAGACGGAGGGGGAGCCAGAGCCGCCCTTGCCCGTGCCGGCACTCGCCGCCATCGCTGCCGCGCCACCGGCACCCCCGGCGCCGGCCTCGCGCGCGCACGCGCCCCGCTCCGCCCGCCCGGGNTCATTGCAACGGTTCACCCAGCATTGCCCCTGTAACCCCTGAACTGCTGAACCGCATCACCCAGTGCCAGATCCAGATGCCTCTTAAACACCTCTGGGGTGGTGACTCCAACACTTCCCTGCACAACCTATTCCACTGCCTGACCACCCCAATAGTGATTTTTTTTTTTTTTCTAACATCTAATCTGAATCTCACCTGTCTTAACATAAGGCCGTTTGCTCTGGTCCTCTCANCGCGCAGCCGGTTGATCTGGGCCAGGAGGAGGCGGGCGTGCCGCTCGGAACTGCAGACGGAGGGGGAGCCAGAGCCGCCCTTGCCCGTGCCGGCACTCGCCGCCATCGCTGCCGCGCCACCGGCACCCCCGGCGCCGGCCTCGCGCGCGCACGCGCCCNTAACATAAGGCCGTTTGCTCTGGTCCTCTCACTGCATGCACAGTAAAAGAGACCGACCCCCCACCTCACTATAACCTCCTTCCAGGCAGCTGCAGAGAGCAGAGAGGTTCCCTCTGAGCCTCGAGACTGAGCAACCCCTGCTGCCTCAGCTGCTCCTCATGTTTTCTGGCCTTGTTGCCTTTCCTGGCCATGCTCCAGCACCTCAATGATCATTTTAAAGTGAGGGGACCCTGTGCACCCCTGTAGATACCTCTGGGCTCGCTGTCTGCTCTGCAAACTGTTTGTCGTTAAAATTGGTCCTGCAATAGGTTGTTCACTTAGTTGCTGCCTTCACAACCTCTGTCCCTCTGTCCTAGTCATGCTCTTGCAAACTGAGTCTCTGTCCATCTCAATCTGTGCTTGTGAGAAATATGGCTGTGTTGGGGAGAAATTGCAGCTGCCACCAGCCCAGGGAACCGCAGAGATGGGAGGCAGGAACACTGCCTGTCCTTAGCTCAGGACTGTGGCCGCACACCAGCGTTGACAGGGCAAAACCATCACATACTGCGGTAAATGCACAGGATCACCGGGTCTGGCAGAGCTGACACTGATTCTGAGAGAAAAGCATCCCTCCTGAGTTTTCCACAGCTGTTCCAGGAGCGTGACAGGCAGTCGCAGCCCAGCACCCCCTTTGTCCATAGTGTCATGCCGTGTGTGGGCCTTCCTCTTCATTCCAGCACAGATGTTTCATTAGTGTCCTGTAGCAGCACCGTGTGGGTCACTGGGGTCAGCACTGATCCCGAGGCAGAGTGTGCTTCCATCTTAGCCTGTGTAATTCCCTGAGTCACGGCATGCCTGAGCATTGATGGGGGATGAACATCACATACTGAGTTAAATGCATGCAGTGTCCAGCAGACCTGGCACTAATTCTGAGAGAAAAACACCCATCCGGAGTTTTCCACAACTGTTCTAGGAGCATAGCATCCAGCCAGAGCAAAAAGCGATCAGAGAGCCACTTGGAAGGCTTCCATATCTATTTACTGTGAGACTGGGAAAGAAAAACACGTCTGCTCACAGTTACAGTGGTCATGGCCCCTCAGGCTTTTCTCATGATTCTGCATTTCATTGTAATAACTTTTAAATGTACTTCTGGAAAGAATCTGCATCATGATACCCTCTGGGGGCTGTTGGTTTCTCTCCTCATCAGCATTACATTCTAATTACATTTCAAGTTGGTCTTAAAAAAAATACCCATAGAAAACATAGATCTAGAGAGAAGGTTTCTGCAAGCACACGCAGTTGCATGCATGTTGATATAAATTTTAAACTCAGCTAATAAATGCATAAAGGTTTTTCTTTTTTTGATGCATCAGTGAAAGAAACCAGACCCCTCTCATGCTGACATTTTATTCATCGGAAGTGGCCTGTGAGTAAAAGGCTTAGAATTCTCCTAAATTCCAGTGGCTCACTGGCTGGCTGATGTCAGCTGTTAGACTCTTGGCCAGCACCAGGATTTCACACCATAGCTCCAAATTTACAGACACAAAATAGCATTGCTGAGAGAGCTCATTTTGCCCCAAAGGCCTGTGCTGTGTTCATGGTTCTGCCCCCAGCAAAGAGCACTTCAGTGGGTGTCTCTGTGGCCACACAGGAGCTGCACAGGATGGAGCTAATGCTCCCATATACTATTGTGAATCTCCCAAAACGTGCTGTAGACTTTCAGGAATAAGTCTGAAAGTACCTTTGACAGTGTGAAATTGCACCGTATAATGAGGAGGCCTTTTGATTTACCAAAACCAAGAATGGCAGTCACTGTAGTAAAGGAATTAAAAATGTCTTCAATTTTAATATAATAGGCATTTAAAAATATATTTGCCAATAAGCCAGCTGAATGCTGACTGTCATGTAGGACAGGCGACAAAAAAAGGCATGCCCTGTGCTCCTCGACCTGTCCCACTCCCCACACCTGCACAGAAGTGCTGCTGCCACCCTGCCAAAACAGTGAGAAGATTCTCACAAAAAAACTATTCAGCTTTTCTTTTGAAAAAACCCTATGCCACAGAGGCCCGTGGCTGCTCAGATTTCCCCGGCTGAAGGGTTCTCAGGAAAGCCTTTCCAGATGCCTGGACGCTGTTCTGCGGAGCCGAGGGAGGTGTCTGTGCTGCTTTTCCCGAGTCCTGCAGGTGCCGCTGTTACTGCAGGGAGCTGTGCTGGGACATGAATAAAACCGGGACTGTAGGGTCACGTATTGGAACATTAACAAAATCGGGAGGCCGAAAGGTGTTGCCTGTAAAGATGCTGAACTCGATATAGATGGAGAGCTCTTAGTCTTAAAAAAACAAAAAAACCAAACACCCACCCCAAAACCTAAAAGAGTAATGATTTTTTTGAATGTGCAGTTTTGCCTGACTGCTTCTTGTCAGCACCTGTCCATTACACCTGCAGTTTTGGGACCATTTTGACTTCAAATCCCTTACCATACTTGGCTGCTAAAATCCTCTATTGCAGAGGAGACATGAAACTCATCCCTTGACTATTTGTAGGTACATCAAATCCCATGGGATCTTGTGTGATAGGGAGCCACTTTCTATTGCAACCAGGTCTAATTCCTCCCGCAGTTTAGTGGGTATGAAATCTTCACATCCTGTCGCAAACTGCATCTCTGCACTTTGTGCTAAGGCATCAGCTATAACCTTTCAATAGTACAGGCAGGTGCCATTTTTGTTACTAATTACCCACTACAGTTGCTACTTGTATTGTAATGAAGTGGATCTATCAGAGGAGAGGTGTCCTACAGCCTCACCAAAATGGAAAGGAGCTTACTTTGTGTTTTGGTGCGGAGGTCACAAAATCTTCATAGGATATAACCATTTTTGCTCCGTTTCCCTAAGTTCCATTAGGATTTGAACTCAAATTTCTCCCAGGGAAGCCAAAATTGCAAAAGTGCAGAGCTACCAAGAGTTCATGAGGAATACAAGTGTCTGTAGTGTAGTAAGCTACATCTCTTCCACTTCCAAGACACCTTGTCTCTGTTAAGGTCTAGGTTTTTCTCTGATGTCCCATTTACTCTGGATGCCATTGCAGGGCCAAAGCAACGATGCAGATCAGCAGTCTGTGGGTGCACACTTGGTGGATGTGGTTGTGCAGCCCCTTGAAGGGGTAAGACAAGGCAGGCTGCTGGACTTCACACTCTCAGCCTGGAGAAGAGACTGCCTGGCTACTTTAAGGTATTTCTCAAAGAGAGCATTGGTTTATGCCATTATCACCCCCATGGTGATAGTCACAACTGCTTATTGTGTTTGTCTACTCGGCCAAAAGCCTCTAATGAGCTACAGACACTATATTCTAATTAGATACCTGCATAAACCTGTTGTCAGCTTATGCTTTCACGTGATACATAAGCTTCAGTGGATAAAGAAGCTTCCCTTCAGGGTCTGAATGTTTCCTGCCTCAGTGGGTTGTGCTTCACAGGGAGATAACACATTTTCCAGACTCAAGCCAGGCACTAGAAAACTCTCTCTCTCGACAGGTTTGGGCCAGCCCAAGGGTATTACCTTCATTCCTGTGAGGGTTAATGAATCTTGATGAATATGTGTATATGTATTAGTTCAGAGGTCTGAACTAAAATTGACCCAAACACAGAGAGCAAGAGGGGTCCCCAAAGACAGTCTTTCTGCGCAGGCAGCCCCACAATACAGGGCTTGTGCGAAAACATTTAAGTTTTCACACTACGGGCAAGGTGATGATGGCTCTGTCCATTTCTCAGCTGAACTGTTAATGGCTTGGGAAACTGTCCAGCTCCCTTCTCCTTCTCCTTCTCCTTCTCCTTCTCCTTCTCCTTCTCCTTCTCCTTCTCCTTCTCCTTCTCCTTCTCCTTCTCCTTCTCCTTCTCCTTCTCCTTCTCCTTCTCCTTCTTCTCCTCTCCCCTCCTCTCCTCTCATCTTTAGAAGCCTTTGTGAACTTTTTTTCTCTGTTTCGAAATTCACAATTAAGTATTTACTGTTTTCCCCGTAATGTGGCTTGAGGTAAAGGTGGCATTAAGGTAACAGCCTGGTATGAGTTCTCAGTCCAGAGAGGTTTAGCACTCTTGAAATGGGGATTGAGAAACTCTCCCGAGTATTCACATCCCACCAAAGGTGCTGCAGCACATGCTGTGCTGGCACCCAGTTGAAGGAGGTGTTGCCCCCTCCAGTGACCAGCCATGCCCTGGGGAGCCAGGCAGCAAAAGTGGGGAACGGCTCTGAGCCACAGGAGCCTTCAGAGGAATGTGACATTCCCAGTGAGTAATGCACAGATACGGGCTTGTGATTTCAAGAGCACTGGCGATATTTCACTACTGTGTGCTCCAGGCTTCACCTCCACAATAGCATTGGGTGGAAAAGGGATTGGTGTGTGATAAAAAATAATAAAACAAGGGAAAATACCTTTTTCAGTCCAAAAGTATGCCCTAGCAATGACAGGATTGTGTCACCTGACCTACTTGTGTGGAGAGGCTTGTGTTCTAGGTACACTTACCTAGCAGGAAGTTTGGAGGAATTCCAGTGAAACAGGGAATGTTGTGCAACATGCATGGCTACAGTTCCCCAGCACTTAGAAGATTCTTGTGATTAAGCCCTAGATCTGGATCAGTTCCAGGCAATTTGATTTAAAATAAACATCCTGGATGCAGTGTGTCGGATACTAGCACAATATTGTTTTAGTCTTTCTCATTTCTCCCGTGGGAATAATCATTCCATGAAGAAGGAAAGTGATCTAATGAGAGAATTAACTCAAGAGCTTGAACACTGAATTAGTCACAGCTGTCTGAGAGGGGAACCAAGGCGAACTCCACAGAGACCTCACTGCATTTCCAAGGAAGGAGGCCAAAAGAATACAAGGACGTGGATAGCAGTTGCTCATCAAAACAGAGGCAGGAGAGACTCTTTTATGCTTTTAGGGGAGAGACTTTCCTCCCTCATTTCTCTGTGAAGATAAATCTCAGTAGTAGGGAATTGCCGCAGCTTTGTCTTGGAGATGTTGAAAGCTGCCAGATTGTTGAGGTCTGCTCCTAACTGTGTCCTCACACTTATTTGAGGCAGATGATTGATTTCATAGCTGAGGTCTTTTTTCACTGTAGTCTGGAGCTGACCTGCAGCTTCACACTGAATTAGATCTGCTCTCTTACTCTCTTAGGTGACTGTACTGAAGGTGCAGGTTTTTTGATTTTTTTTTTTTTTTGCCAAAAGGAAAAATGAGTTGTACTTGAGATTTATCAGTCCGCAGGCATGGGGGAATTCAGTCGTGCTGTTAGTAAAGTTTGGCAATGTTTCAAACTGTAATCCAAAGCCTAATGCTTTTTGAACTCTTTACTTAACTCTTCTTGTCTAAATCTCAGTGTTTCCTTGGATAATAAAGTAGCACAAACATACAATAGACATGAGCTGTCTGAACCATGTGGCATTTTTTAAAATAACTAAGTTATGCACACCTTTGAAATAGAAAAAAAAGGAAGGAAAATAACCAGAAAATGTGCATAAATTCAGCTAATTTCATTCCTTTTAAATTATATAGTCATTAGATATCTACCAAGAGCATATTTGTTCTAGAGCATATTGCACTGGTGTTGACAGAACTCATGAGCTGATTTCACTGGGAAGATGGATAGAGTTAAACTCTGCCTGATACCCACCACATTCCACAGCCTGTGTGATGCAGTGGGGTCATTCCAGAAGCAGGCCTCAGTGGAATGCGAGCCACGTCACCAACTCTGAGTAACTGTTAGTAGGGTGTCTGTAGGCCCTGCATCTGGCTGGCTTGGTGAGTCAGGACTTCCAGGGCTCTGCATACACTGAAGCCTTTAAAGATCAAACCTTCCTCCACAGAGTAACATTTCAGCTGTAAATGGCATAGGTTGCTACTACACATCCCAGCTCCTTGGCTGCTCTGCTCTTGCTTTGCTGTGTATTTTCCTGGATAATTTTTTCCAATGATTTACCTTTCCTCAGTGCAAGCATTTTTAACCTCCCTTTTTAGAATTTCACCTTTGGAGGCTTGGTCTAATTCTTTGGATAGAAAGGTCATTTTAATTTTAATTTTAATCTTGTCCTTCAAAGTGCTTGCAAAATCTCTACTTCATAGTTTAGGAAAACATAAGGGTTGACTGGATCAGAAGAGATCCTTAGGGATTACTAACAGAAAACCTGTCTGAGTTTAATGACAACATACTCATATTAATCTTTTAATATATTTTTAAGCAAGTATTATGGTGATTTCATTTGCACTTTGGTTTTCTCCAGTTGCTTATCAGAATATTATATAAATTGTTATCACAATCTTAAAACCCCAGATCTAATATATAGCTTTCTCTTTCTCGTTGGGCTGGTTGTCTTTCAGCAAGGCAAATAGCCTGTTTGACATTATTTGTTTTATACAAAACATTTTTTAAGGATAATTTCATTATCCTTCCAGGTCCATGGAAATGCATTGTTTAATAATTTGTTTTAGTTTTTGGATGCTCAGACTTTTTGCACTACTTAATTTCATAAAAGTCTGGAGCATCAGACTGAATGATCTTAAAAGACTTTTCAAACCTGAACAATTCTGTGATTCTATAATTTTTGCATAATAACTTTTGCATAATAATTTAACATAATAACTTTTTCTGAGGTTTATCTTACAAAGTGCAGCTCCATTTCAATGTGAAAAAAGACTCTGCAACAGAACTTGTCTGTGCTAGTCTTAGTTCTGCAATACTTGCAGTGATCAGATAAGACTCTTTTTGACTGTCTCCCACTGACACAGTTTGCTTCTCACTACTTATTTTCCTCTCAGGTATATTTTGAAGATTAATGAATATTTATAAAATGTTTTGAGTGAAACCTACACATGAAAAATGCAACAGAAGTGGAAAATGTCATAATTACTGATGTTTATTATTTTTTAAAAAGGAAGACTCTATGGCAATCTATATCCATGGAGATTTATAAGCCATAAAAATAGAATGAGGACTGTAAAGGTGCTACAGGAAATTGTGGCCTGAGGAAGAAAGCCTTGCAATGGCACAAGGAGCAGTGGGCAAGTGTTGTTAATAATACTTGGTATTGAAATATATGCTGGATGAAGCATTTGTATTACAGAAGTATGATGGAAGCCTGTTCAGTCTGCAAGTAATTAAGGATGAGGTTCTTCATCATCATAAGTAATATTCATAATTTTGAATTAGTAGCCTAAGATAACATATACTAAAGAACTCTAACAGCTCTGTCACGAGAGGTGTTGTTTGTAAGAAATCCTGGCATGTCAGTGTCATTTCAGATGACTCCCAGTATTCTGCCAATGTTTAAGGAAAGAAAATTAAATAAACAGAGCAATCAAGATGACCCAGCTTAGCTGGTTAACGTGACACCAGGCCCAAGTAACATGGTACAAAAGTTGATTCTTAGCCAGGTTGTAAATAAGTCAATAATTGGCAATAATTTTAATTTTTATCAACACTGTCTTGTTGATAAGTCCAGTTTAATTTATTGATAAGGGTTTTAAATCTGTTTCCTCGGGTTGGTGTAGGAACATGTTTCCCAAACTATTTCCCAAAGCATTTGACTACCATTGTGACATTTTAATAAAGATCTCTGTCAAGTCTAGTGTCACTAAATACGGGGGCATTTCAGTGGTCAGGGCCAGTGTGGCTCCAGAGGCAGGACATGTGCTTTTGGGCTGTGATGCAGAGAGGCACCTACCCAATCAGGCAGCATTAGCTGGGGATGTCTGCAGCCAGCAGTAACTTGGATCTTTCTTTTTCCCAGTTCCCTTCACGGTGTATTGCTGTGATCTGTTTTTTAGCCATTTGTGTTATTTTTCATTTTGCTTTACCTGAGTTATCCTAGTCTTTCTGTAAATGTAAAATAACCACTGATAGCATTTCTGAGTATCACAAACGTTGTTTAGGGTGTAAATTACTGTGTATATAAAGCAACCAGACAGAGCAAACAGTGGCTTAAGAAGATTGGCATACTCATGTGAAGTTTTTGTAACACAAGCCAGTGCAAATCAATGAGCCTGGGAGCTAAGATCTCTGCTCACACCTCTGGGACCAGGGAGCTGTAGAGTGGAAAACTGTCCCATAGGACAACTGAGAAGTTCTTGAATTTTTGTCCTAGAAAAGAGATGACCTAAAGGAAATATGGTAGTTCTGTGAAATTATTTGGGTCATGAAAGAGTTAAATGGTTTGCTTAGGGTGCTTCATGAGTCAGTGGGAAAGTTATGAAAAGGGGTAAAATGGTCTTTCTTGGTCCTTTGTCTTGCTGTAGGACCCAATGTTCTTCAAAAGCATGCAATAACCACTCTTATGGGTTATCCTGAAACTCAGCATGGAGGAGTTGATTGTTGAGAGCGGTTTCAAGAGTAAGTTAGTCAGAGCAAAGAGAATAAAGTGGAATGGGAAGAAAAAGAGCAGAGACAGGCAGAAACAATTGTGCTATACTTAACATAAAACACGAAGAAAATGTTTGTCCATGGTGATACAGAAAAAGTTGGTGTTATGGCAGTGAGAGGGGATAATTAATTCTTGAATTTTGAGCATAGCAAGATAAAACGCAGGAGAATTTCTGCTGTGATTCAGGTGCAATAAAGGACAGGAAAGAATGGAGTTAGTGAAATAGGGGGAGAAAAGGACTGTAAGAGCTTACAGAAGACTAAATTCTTGTTCTTTCTTTTCTAACAGTAGAACTGACAAATGGAGTTAGCACAAAATACAGATGTGGCAAAGTATCATTCTGAAAACAATTCAATGCTGGTAGGAATGAGTCCATTGTTAAGTGTACTGAGGAGCTGATTGGAAGCAGAACATGACCTAATGGGTTTAGCATTACTATTGCAGCTGTGTGAAACCACTCCAATAAATAAACAGCTCAGTGAAGAAAGTGTGTTAGATTTTTAAGATTCTCCCAGTTAAACAGGATGTGCCAAGTCATTGTTTTAACTGTGGAACAGATTCTTAAATGCTGTAAGGCAACCAGATCCTTTGGAAGCACCAAGATGATGCTGATTTTCACAATTTGATAATGTGACCCCCAAAGTCAGCCCTTCTCTTAGTTTCTGTGGTGATGGCATTGCAAAAGGCTGTACAGAATGGCAGAGACCATTACTCTGCAATAATGTCAGAGGAAGTATGGATGCATAACTGAAAGCAGGATTTCATTCATCTTTACCTGACAAATCCCTCTGGGACTGGAGCAGATTTTGTTTTTAGTTTGACTGTAAGAGTGTTGCTGGGAAACAGAATTACTGATGGGAGAAACCTGACTGGAGCTGTCCTTGACACTTTGGTTTCTCAGCGATCATTATGTTTGGAATAATTCAGTGGGAATAATTTCACTCAAAATTATGCTTTAAACTCCTATTGTAGGAGACTTTTCTACTGCTTTTGCTTAAGGTAAAAGCCCTGTGCAAAACTGTGCATGCTGTGTAGAGACAATATTTGGATCCAGGGATTTATGTAGTACACCATAAAGCCCTGTATTTAAGATTCAAAATAAATACATTTTCAGTGGTCAGTAGCCAGGCTCCCTGACCTATTTCTGCCTGAAAATTTCTTCTTTATCTGAGCAGACCCAGGCACAGAAGAACTCGTGACAGGAGTGCTGTGTGCCTGTGCTAATGAAGTGTTTGGGTTGAAGATTTGGAGCATTACTGGCAGGCATGACCTTCCAGAGGTCTCCAATTCTCCCTGTTCCACCTTAAGTCAGCAGGAGCTGCCTGTGTCTTTTCTCTTTGAAAGTCAACCTCTAGATGTTTCCTTCAGGCTTGTAGCTGTTCAGTTCAAGTCACAGGATTACACCTGTGCCAGCCTGTCTGGAGCTTTGTGATGCAGATGCAAAAACATCAGAGAAAGATTAACAGAACCAGCCATTGATTTATTATGTTCTAAAAAGGAAGGGATAAAGCAGGCTGGCACGATGCCCCAAGCCCAGCCTCCACGATGATTTCTCTTGTCTGACACACATCCACTAGCATTTATCTTGTCTCTTCACCTTCCTTTTTCTTTAGTTTCTCAAACTTCAGGAGTTTCTTTTGGCAGGCACGCTCCTCACTGCTGCTGCTGCTGCTCGAGCTTTCCTCTGAGCTTTCAGAGAGGAGATGCTTGATTGCAATCGAGTCCTTCTTGTTCATTTGCAAGCAGAGGCAGGAGGATTCGCTCACCTTGAATGACTTCCCCCACATACTCTGGCACATGTCAGTCCCATTTGTGTACATCTGTGTGTCAAATAAGAAATGCCTCAATTACATTTAAATAGAATTGAATTAACATCGGTTTGTATCAAACTGATAAACATTGATACCTTTCTAAAAATTTGTACCAGGTTATAAAACATTGCCTGAAGTCTTTTATTGTCTTATTGTGTGCTATGCTTCATCTCTTCTGAGATGTCTGAAAATGTTACCCAGTCCCATAACTGGCAAAAGTAATTTGCCTGTTTTGAGAGCCAGTGGTTACACAAAATGCAGGGATCAACAGCTGCCCTTTGTTTCCACCCTGGGGCTGACAGCCCAGCAGCTCTGTGGGGCTGACAGTTAAAGCTGTGTGTGAGAGCCTTTACACCGTGCAGCATGTCAGGACACTCTGACATGCCTTGAAATCTGAGTAGTGCTGAAAGTGCCAGACAGTGCTTCGAATACGGGAATCTTTTTATTTACAGGCCAGAGACAGCCCAGTGGAGTCACAGCTCCGAGGGATCTCATTGTGCCTGCTGCAATGTACTTCATGGCGGGGCAGGACCTCACAGGCAAAGAGACATAATTTAGCAACTGCTTGAAGAAAGTAAGCTTTTGTCAAGCTTCCAAAGTGCTTTTTCCAGTGGGGCAATGGCCCTTCTGGCTCAAGTAACTGCGAATTGCAGCTTTTTGTACCCTTATCAAGTAAAGCTGTTCTGTTCTTGGTACTATGGCATTTTTTTAAGTCCTGTGTCATGGGACCTGTCAACCACACAACAAAGATATTGCTTGTTTGCTGAGCTCACATTGTGACAACCTCTGCCTGCCCAGCTTGAGTTTGTCTAAAGAATATTAGCTTAAGAGTTATCATGTCCAGACACAAACCAGGCAGTATGTACACTTTGTCTTGCCTGCATTTCTCCCACGTGTTTGTGGCTGAAGTTCAATCTTTTCTGTTTCCGAAAAGGAAACTTCAGGTACTCCCAGAAGCAAAGCTAAGAATGAGATTGGGGATGGGAGTGGTGGCAGGAGCAGAAGCATTGGAAATTAAGGAGTAGGAGTGTTCAGGAGGAGTAACTGAAAGTGTGGGCAAGGCAGCAGCACCACTGGGTTCTGCTGCTGACTGATTCACCTTGACCATGTCACCAGCATCTCTCTGATGGAAGCTTTGTTTTATCTGTGATAGTACAAGTAGTCCTTGCCTGTGATGCTGATTCCTACAGTGTTTATCTTACTGCTGTAATTCCTAGATGCTCTGCTGGTTTACCACCATTACTACTAGCTCATAGAAAAAACTGACACTGAATCTCAGAGCAGTGCCTTATCTTTGTGTTGGGATAATTCTGCATGGAAGCTGCACTGTGTAAAAAAAAAAAAAAAAGAAAAAAAAAGATTACTGATTTAAGTCCATTATACAGAAGTGAAATTTGCTATATAGTTTTTCTTCTGCTCCAGATATTTTTTGACAAGGCCTTCCCTGTGTCCCCATGTGCAAAACTATGTTGACTTTTGCCTTAAAAAACTATCTTTTATGAATAATACAAAGTCCATATCAAATAGCTCCAAAGACTCTGTAAACTGTAAAGCAGCTTTTTCAGCTCTAGCCTGGGCTTGCACCATGGATGCTGCAGGTGCTGGAGGAGTATGGAGGTTGGATGATGCACTGGGAACAGGGTCAGAAAAGGAAAGATCCTCCATCTAGTTCTTTCTTTGTGTTCTCAGGGCAGGCAGATCTGAGCTCTTTCTTTACCACTATTCCTGTGATTTTAAGCAGCATTAGATATTTTCTTCAGATCCTGTGCAGTTCTGAATTTCTACCTGCTTTTAGCTAATCATTCCAGAAAGTATTAAAGCCTGTCACGTGGGTTTGTTTAGGTCTTTATGCAAGAGATATGTATACGCCCTATACTTGAGTCCCACAGGTTCTGTAATGTGTTTGTGCTTTTCTACTTGCTAAATTGGTAATTTTATTTTTACCTTCCTCCTGATTCTGCTTAAAGATCAGAGGATAATCAGAATGCTGCAGCAAACACATGGAGCACACAGCCTGTTTCCCCAAGAAGTCCCTAAATTACTGAAAAGGATTCTGACTCTTTAGCTTCTTGGAAAATGTCCTATTCTGTGCACTGCTTGGGGAGCACCCAGCTGGGAAAATATTGACAAGGCTAAAACTGGCCATGGTCAGTTGTGCATCCTTAATATTCAGCATTTGTTCTTTATTCAGCAGTTGTCCCAAATGGGCCTTAGAACCACTTGCATCTGTCACATGCAGAGCTACTGATTGCTCCTCTATGTGAAAAAAAGTAACTGTCCACAGTGCTCTGACGTGTGAGAACCCTTCCATGAGTTGAGTCCAAACCAAGGCAGTCTAGTGTTTGTATATAATGTAGTTTTTCATATGGGAAATGTGTGTTTTTTAATTTCTCTGCAGAAGTTTCATCTTTATGTTTACTTACCATGCAGGCCTCTTTTTGGTGAAAAACATGGGTAGTTTGGGGTGTGGTTTCATTTAGTTAAGGAATAGCTGTGCCTGGCTTCAAGTGATAAGACCTCGGAATTTGATGCATGTGTTTCCCTGCAGATGGTATATTTTCTTTAAGAAATAAGTGCAAGGGAACTCAAGGTTAAAAACTCCTATCTCTGAAACAGGGACAGTTTGAACAGAGACTGGAGATTATTCATGGAGATTATAATTTTGTTTTTCACTTCATCTGGAACTACTGATGATTTAGCACATCTGGGAAACGAAGCTGTAAGTTTCCACAGCCCATTTGTTTTTGGCCACCTTCCTGAGTCTGCTGACACTTTTAGTGTCACTTTTGCAAGGGAGACAGCAATCCAGCACTAACTGGACTGTGTCTTTCACTTAATATCAGTTGCTGAACTGACTTCTGGAAGTACATGCACTTGAACTGAATTCAAAATAATGAATCTGCAAGCCTTACTACCAGTCCCTAAGCACTTCACCTAAATTTTGTTTACCTCTTCAATTTTGGGCAGCTTTTCATGGACTCAGTGAAGTTCAACTGTTAAAAATATTCAAATACACTTTTGAACTTTTTGTATTATATTGCTGTGATGCTAAACTTACTTAAGTCACTAGAAAAATCCTGCCTGACTCTGGGAAGGTTTGTAGACCAGGTTCCAGGCAACCTTGCTCCTGTAAGACTTCTCATTATACACTTTTGCTCTTAAAATTAATTATCCCAACCATTAAACATTCTCAGAAAGATGGGATGGAAAAGGACAATGTAAAATAGAGAAAAGGGGAAAGATACCCAATAGGCAAGAAAACCTTAAAAATTCCTCAGTGGTTTGGAAATTTACATTCCAATTTAAAAAGATAGAGGTATGTAGAGCCCTATATTGTGTAAGGAACCTTATGAAATGCATCTTAGTATCTCTGTATGAACAAAGTTCATTTATCTTTTACTTTCTAAATTCCACTGGGTTAAAATATCAGTGTTTCTTGGACTTTTGTTTCACAAGTGGAACGAATAGTGACTAATTAAATGTATATCTACCTAGAGTGAGTGCTGTACATAAAAATGAATGTTTGAAAATTTGTATACTTGGATGTAGGAATGGCTTGAAACTGCTGAAGTAAAAATAATTCACCAATGGCATTTTACTCCCATATATTCAGAGGAAAAAAAGAGAAAAAAGAACTCCTAATGCCACACTTTCTGCTTCAGTTGATCAGGTTTTCTTACCTCATGGTATGGAATACATTTATTCTTACAGTGGTTTTCTCCACTTTCATCCCACTCCCAGTCCGTCAGCCAGTTATGAACACATATGGAATCATCTTTGCAGGCTTCATACCTTCATGGAGATTAGTGTGGAAGATAAAGTTACTTCTCTCACATTTTTCATTGGACTCAGATTGAACTCAAAGAGGTGTCCAGGGGCTCTGTTAGTATCGTGGTGTGATTACAGTGCAGCTTAGCAACAGATCTTCAAGCAATGTGCACATGATCTTAGCTTGACCTGTTCATAAACTCCGAGCTGCCCAGGAAAACCTAAATTCCTGTGGAAACTAAACAGTTCACTCACTACCTTTTATACTGAGAGACTTAGCAAAGGGCTCGTGTTGTGGGTGTTTTCTGCTGATGTTACTGAGAGGAGGGAGGGAGAGAGGGAGGGAGTTTCATGAGTGCTGCTGTTCAGTATCATAACAGAGCACAGGTGTGCTAAGGGTGAACTGTCACTTGAAGGAGAGGTGGGGAAAGTTCGTATTTATGAATTAATATGGGACAAGAAGAATGATGTTTCCCAGGCAGGGGAGTTGCTATGAGGAATGTGCACTGAAATAAGGAAATTCCACAAAAACCAAAATAATATAAACTAACAGGCTGTCAGCCTCAGAATGACATTTTCAAAGAAGTTAAAAAGAAAAGGAAAGATAAGAGTCCTGTAAGGTATAGGTCTAAAATCTTAAATTTTATGTTATTTTTAAATTGTAAGTGGTAATGTAGAAAAAAGCCTATAAATGGCCTGGAATGAGTAGAGTTCTGGCTGGTTGTCGTGATGAGAGATCTCATGACTTACCATTATTCTACATCATTTCCTCCCTTCTACTTATCTTTGATGTTGTACATTTGTCTCTAACCTTTCTTAAGGACTACTTTCTGCAAATCACTTAACATCTATTTAAATTTAGTCTCATTGGCTTGTAGAACTGTTCATACCAGTGACTGCGAGTGCCGAAACAATGAGGCACAGCTTCCAGAAAGCTAATGTTTAGCATGGTATTTGCAATTAGTGCCTTTGGATAGATTTTCTGTTTGTCATTTTTAATCTTCAGGGTCATGTTTCAAAACTATTTTGATATCACGAGGGCTGCAGCCTTACATTTTTAAACAAAATATGTGGATTGTCATGTGGTCACAAGATCAACAAGAACTGAACTTTGCAGTAGATTTGCAAATGCAGAAAGGTCAGAAGATGCATATCTGCAGCATCTTCACACTGGTTTTCTGGGATTTTTGGAGGGAGAAAGAGCAATAACAGATGGAAGGTAACCAGGGCCTGAAGCAAACAGCTCAGGGTCAGGAGACATATGCTCTCACTGGGCTCATCCCTGAATCTGCTGTCAGAGGTAGGGGCTCTGCTGGAAATAGAGGCTAAAATTTGAGAAATTAATATTCATGGTATGCATCTGGTTTTCTCAGGAATATGAATAAAATATATTAATTAAAGGGTTTATATTTTTATTCACCATTATTTATTGACTTCTCAGATTAAATGTTTCCTAATCATGATTATTACCTGACTATGGTTTGTTCTATAAGCAGGTGACAAAGCATAATTCCATTGTTAGGAGTTTTTCTTTATCCCAGTGGAAGTAATTATGAAGTCAATTTATGAAAAGTCATAATTTTTGAAAAGTCTAATTTCTGCAGTCCAGAAACACATAAGTTGTTTCTTCAAACATTAACTAAATGTGAGAAACATAAATACTTAAAAGATCCTCCCTGAACATATTAGTTCCCTATGTACAATGAGTGGGATATTTTTATTTTAAAGCCTTTGTCCCTGTATTTTTTATAATTAGCTCTTTTCCTTTTATAGGACAGAGGGCCCTTTCACAGGTGAATGAGAAAATGACTTGTACATGGGGCTCTTTCAAAAGCAATAGTTTAAGGACTAGTGAGAGCAAGGAATCCTAAAACAATAGGAAGAAAAGGAAGGCCCCAAGCTACCCAGATGAATTTCTTTTAAATTAAGTCACTGCTCATTCAGAATACTCTGCACATTTCTGGCCACAAAGACATAGAGTATGCAGCAGGCACACTCACAGTATGTAGAGAAAGTAGGTCACATCACCAGCAGTGCTACAGCATGCTAAAGGGACTCCGGTGAATAGAACATGAAAAAAATGTTACTTTAAATCACCAGAAAGAGTGGGAATTCTGTCCAGGCTCTTTTCTAGCCTGAGGCCTTAAGCAGGGTGAGGGAACGGCTTTGACACTGGCATTAGGCAGGCACACAGACCAGCAGGCAGGGTAATGGGCCATCAATACATTTTTGATTCAGGCCAGGCATCTGGGAGCCAAAAGGAGCAATAGATCATTGCTCAGGACTTGTTTAGAGCAGATCCTGCCTCTGCCAGGAGACTCTGTTCTGGAAAAGGGTCAGTTTTCCTGGGCTGGAGCTCTCAAGCATCCCACCATACTTGCCAGCAACAGAAGTTAAAAGCTCTGTTTACCTGCAGGTTCTGGCAGTGCCCAGGGAACACTGAGGGTTTTGCAGTGTAATAGTGACCCATGATCTACACTTCGGTATAAATCTCATATACACTAAAGCTGGCTTCAGCTAGTTCATAGATGCAAACAAAACTTACAGCACACATTTTTTTTTTCTCTTTACCATGTCACTTGATTTAACAGTTTAGTACAGATTTTTCATGCTACTTCTCTTGGGACACATTTGTTTTAGATACCGTTATTCTATCATTTTGCCCATTAGATCTTTGCTAGAGCTCACTAGCAACTCCAGTGCTTTAATATCCATATACAGTATTTGGTAATTGGTTCTGAGCTTTAAGATTCAGAGCACTGAGGGAAATTCAAGGTCTCAGTCCTTATCTTCCAGGAGGTCAATAATCTGGATTCAGTTTAGAAGATTACAAAAAACTTAGCAAGGAAGACTGCACATGACAAATCTGTTCTTGAGGCACATGTGGTTTCCTGACACAGAAATAAAATTCACTGCTAGAGAAACCTCTAGGAAAGATAAGAAATACATCAGCCTTTCTCACTCGCTTCCATTACAAATCCAAGCTATACTTCTTGTTTCCTTCACTGGCACAAAGCAATGGAGACATATTTGAAGACAAATCCTACCAAAATTCTGCACTGCATGCATGACTTTGTCCTTGGAGAGAAATGGAAATGGATCCAGATGTCAATAATATTCAAGTTGTGTAAGCCCTGGGGAAGCAGGGCAGAGAGCAGCCCAAGAGACCCTGTGCTCTGTATTTTCTGTACTTTTAAGAAAAGCTCTCTTATAACATTTTTAGAAGTATCCTAATGGTTTTCCATGATTTTCAGAGCGGCCTAAGGGATCCAGACATTCACAGTCCATTACCTTCATGGAAAGCTAGCACTTATAATCCTATAGTGTGAACAGAGCCTGTGGTGTTTTTGCTTCTCACACACATCCAGACAAGTTCCTCCAGTGACTGGGCACAACATTCATAAGGTGCTGACTGAGTTTATGTGTCCCATGGTGATGTTTCTAAGATCCAACATCTCAAAACAGGGAGGGAAAGGAGAGAGAGAGAGAGGGAGGGAGGGATATATGCTGGGTAAGTACCAGTGGAAAAATCCCAGTACCCTACATGGATATAATTCTCCTGCCTCAAGACTAAGGACAGCCTGGTTGTCCCATCATGTGCCTTGCACTCAGAAAATAATGTGATTCTCTGATGCTGTGTTTTGGGAGACAAAATTCAATGCTATTATGCTGCTCGTTGCTATTAATAATTTTAGCATTAGTTGGCTGCAATTGTCTCTGATATTCAGGCTTTTAGAAGAGATTTTAGGGAGTGTGATGATAGAAGGGATAAGGTCAAGGGGTGAAAAATTAAGGAATGAAGCTAATTTGTTACAATAATTAGTTGAAATCCCACAAGTTGATGTCTTTCCTGATTTTGTAGTGCATTTTATACATACAAAACAAATGTATCATATCATGATCAAGTATTCAGATTGAAAATGCTAATTGCATAAATGCTACTTCACATGGACAAAGACACGGACTTTTCAAAGGGTGGGCAGGCCCTTGCTGCTGCCAGTGCCTGTCAGCGTGGCAGGAGCCCCTCTGTCACGATGCCACTGCCCTGCATCCTCCCTCAGAGCAGGGCAGTGCTGGCCCTGGTCACTAAACTCATCTTAGTGTCCCCATCCTGCATTCACAGCCTCTGTCATTATTATTTTGGGGGCAGTAGCTTAGCAGAAGGAAAAGCAGAGATGGCAAACAAGAAATTCAGAAGCAGAACAAGAGAAAAGGTGGTGTGACACCACTGAATCACAGGCATATTAGAACTAAATAAAAGTACTTCGATTAAAAAGCTGAACCTACCAGTCATCACAAAAGCTTTGGCACAGTGGAACAGCCTGAATAGCAGCAGTGTCATTGGGGTGGATCCAGCGAGCAGCATGTGGAGAACACCGGTAAAAGCACTCGATTTTCTTGGTGAAATCCTCACAGCTGTGGTAGATGAGAAAAGCCCCAAATAAAGCCTGTTTCTGAGCATCAAGGCTACAGCCTCAGTTTTCTAGGCCTGCTTTGATGTGGATGCAATACTAGAGATTAGGAGAAAAACACAGAAAAGCATCCTTTGGCCCTGTTAATGCCTAAGTTTGAAACTCATTCCCCTGGCACTGTGTACAGACTCTGACCGTGCAATTACCACAGCCAGCTACAGCACAAATGTTTCCATGCATATTTCAGCCCTATTTGTGTAAGCTTTCCGTAAACTTTTGAAGCCTTGAGTTTTCCTGGCAACAACGATTCCAGGCAATAATAAAATGTAGTTTAAAACTATAGTATAAAACTTTGTCTGTGCTGTAGCCTCATGGTTTCACTGATCTTTAGATTTTTCCCACAGCCCAGCTGAAGTTATTTAAAATCACATAGTGTGCTGCTCTCTTGGGAGTGGCATGCAAGAGCTGTTACTTTTTCACATCTGTTTTTGCTTAATTGTTTTGTACTTTCATTCCTTTATTTCTATAACTTGCCATATTTCACAGCTTTAAGATCTAGCGGGGTACTAAAAATCTTAATTAAGGAGATAATTTCTTAATTAAGAAAAATCTTAATGTGTCATGGTTACAAAACCCACAGGACTACAAGAATTTTTATTCTAAATTTTCAGCCGTCTCATTTCTGGGCTCCTGTGCTTTTTTTTTTTGGTGAGATTTAATAATCTAGGTGATGTGCTTTCTAAATAAGGGAAGAAACCTGGTCTCCATTCATGACAGATCACTCTCACTGGTGGGTGATGGTAGGAGAGCTACAGAGGTGCAGGGTGGTTCTCACCTACTGGGTTTATGACTGCTTTGCATTGCTAGATCTGGTTCTGTACTGAGAGCAAATTTGAAAAAACATGACACTGCCTTGAAAAAATGGCAGAAATAGCGCAGACTTAGGGATTTGTGGGTTTGTATGAGTTGAGAAGGAGTCAGAGGTTTGTCAGGTATAGAGAAAAGGTGATGGGAACTAGGCTGGGTGACATAATCTCTGGGGTAGCCTGATGTCCATCAGCCCACATCTCCAGCCCACATCTGTGGAGCCAGGACACAGAAAACATCAAAGCTGACTTACGATTTACTGAGCTGCCCACATCTGTTCCAGTAGCTGTTGCTTACTTTAATTACTGGGGAATGAGCCAATTGCTCTGTGAAGTCTGCATAGCAACAGGAAGCTGTTGGGAAAAAAACAAAGATCTTGCAATAAGTGTTCCTTTTTAACGCTGTATTTGGAAGACACAAAATGTAAGATGAATCTGGTTTGAACCACAATATGATAAAGTCTCTTAGTATAACTAAAAGATGTACTCAAGCTCTAACAATTTTGGGTGTGAAAGTGGCAGTGTAAATGCTAGGTGAGGTGGACTGGCATAAACAGTGCTTTGTCAAGTTGGGCCCAGAGAGTCCCAGAAATTTTACCAAAGTTCTCTCAGATGCCACATCCCGAGGGATACTAACTTTGAAAACTACCAAACATTTAAAAAAAAAGAGTTGAAGAATTTTAATAAGTACTGTACTTTGCTTACAATATAATTTTGATTTCAAATTTTCCCATTTGGTCTGCTAAAATTATTTTTTATACTTAATTACAGTAAACCAAAATAATCTTTGCTGTAAACATTTTTAAACAGATGGAACTACAAGAAAGGCAAACTGCATCAGCATTTTGAAAAGAAAATAAATTAAGTCAATGAGAGTTTTACAGCTGACTTTGTTAAGACCCAGAATCTTACTCTTGGTTTGCGTGCAGCAAAATGCCAATGAAGGAGGTTTCTCAAATACAATGTATACTGCATCTTATATATTTTTGAGAAATTAGGAGAACTGCCAAAACAATTAGTGTGTACAATGCTGTATTTCTTGATCATATTTGAAAATTTTAAACCACTCTTACATTTAGAGTAGAGAGTGCACGCTTGCATACTTGGCTCAGGACTTGGCTTCAGTTTTTGGGTGTCCCCTTCCAGACATCCATATTTTTGGCAGGTGGTTGATGTTAGGACAGCAAGGAGGGTGATAACAAACCTCAGCATTGTTCTTCAGCTCTTTTTCCTGTATGGAGAGAAGTCTTTGTTTACATCCTTTATTTCTAGGAGAGCCCATAACTAAAAGGAAGGACTGCATTTAAAATACTACGTATATAATCAAATAAAATACTCTCAGCAAAGATGCACACAGAAATACTAAGACACATTCTCCCTTCCTATTTGTTTACAACTGAACACTTACCCTTCTGTTACATATTTCAGAGGTTTGGTGGAAGTGATAAAAGTCATCAATAATTCAGGCTGTGTATGAAAACATGTTATAATTTTCAGTATTTGAGAAAATTATTTTAAATTTCTTCCACTGAACTGAGTTATTTTTTAATCCTTCCAAGAGACATTTGTATGTTTCTCTAGATTTGAAGAAAATATTGATTAGTTTTAAAACCTGAAGAGTTTTTTTTTTTTTGCACACTTGGAAATTACACATTAAATATATCTGCAAGTGAGATAGTAGTGTTCACCACCTGAGCTGGATAAATTACATTGAATGTTTGCCTTTGTTGAAGCTATGCTAATTTATATTTAAGAATCTGATCTGTTATTTTCTGCCTCTTTTTGTAGAGTTTGGTCAAAAATGCACGATAAAAACATTTTTCTTTATGACTAAAATTTCTCTAAACATAGGCTAGACATTAGTCACCTATAAAGATAAATCTAGAAGTTGTTACATAAATCAATGCATTATTCTTTGTACTTGTTATTAATTTAACCCTTCATTCTTTAGTTAAATATTCCTGTTAACTTTTTGGAATAAATTTGCCTGAATAAGCGCTGCAGTTCTTCTATGTACCTAGACTTTTCAGATATAAAGAACAACTTATACAGAAAAACAAAACTATCTCATCAATTTCTCAGTAATTTCTCACCTCTTTTGCTTTCCTTCTGGGTGATACTTCTCCCTGGAACAGGAATACAGTAAATTGCTTTTCCCATTTTCCACTTTATATACACACCATCTGGCATCAGTGCTCCAGAATTTGTTTGCCCTGGAAGAGTTCCTTGACCCTTTGGAATGCTAACACAGACTTATCTCAAAAGCAGATGCAATGACCAGCACATAATGCCCTTTTATTGCTTGCAAACTTCGACATGATAAAGAGGAAAGTACAAACACAGGTTAGAATTAGAAAAACAATAGCTCTCCTATATTTCAAATGCCATTAACCCCTCATGCCTGATTTTTCCATGATTCCTTGTATTATTAATTATTAACTTAATTTCTACAACAGTTTCATGGAGCTCTTACCACGAATTCAGGCTTCAGTGAATTCAAGACATTAAATGCTTCTCATTTCAGCCTGACTGGCTTAATTCTGACTAATGGCTTGCCTTGTAACGCAGTAATTTTACTACATTCCCTGGAAGATAGTCCATGTCTCCTGATTCCCAGTTCTTTGCTCTCTCTTCACAAGATCTCTTCAAACCCTGCTGCTGTTCACCCTGCTTGCTCTACCTTTACAACCAGTCTCACAAGCACTACAGGAAATGGTTGATTGTACCACTGATAGTGGCTCCTGATGGGATTTCACTGGGAAACCTGCTTTCTGCAAAGAGCATTTGCATCTAAACATAAACCCTTGGTTAAGGTAGATGTGGTGATGATAAATTGTTGCACTCATTTTCACAGATTGCCTTGCTGAACTGTAAAGAGCAGCACCCCTCAGTACCTTGCAATTATTAACACACATAAGGAAAGCAGCATCTGCTGGTTTTGTGTTTTAAATAGAACACTGATTTGTCAGAAAATACTCTGAGGCCATTATCTACTAACCGTTTTTTTTTTTAAAACACAAACATTGGCACAGTAGAAGTGTGGTATGATTCTCAGTGTGAAAAGGCATGAGCATGATAATAAAACAATATCTCTAAGCTGTAAGCACTGATTCCTACTCTAACTCTAGTAAATGCCTCAAGGTGAAAGCCTTGCTGGCCTAAAAAGAGCCTTTTCCAGATCAGTGGAAACTGAGCAATTTTTATGTTCCAGAATGAATTTAATTAAGGCAAATTTAGAGAATGAATTTAATTAAGGCAAGTTTAAAAAGGCATAAAGTAACTGTAGGAGAAAAAGAAGTAAATCTAATGGCTTATTACCCATGCTTTCACCTCATGTGGCTTGATCTAATGTTGGCTGAAATTCACGGGGCTCCTTGCAAAGTAAAGGATTCACGTGTGCTGCTCGGCACTCAGATCTGTGCAGCCGTAAAAAATAAAGACCAAGGTATAATATGAACATTGACTTTCAACCCCGGGAGGAGTGGACGGGCTGGCCAGCCTGGTGAAAAGCACAGAAACAGTCCATGCTCTGCTCCTTCCTGCTCGGTTTGTGTGAAGTACATGGACACTGCTGAGGTGTCAGCGTGCCAGGAGGGTCTTGTAATGCCTCTGCTCACTGAATTGGCATACAAATTATATTAAGCTATAGGAAACTGGGATCGCTTTCAGGCTTTGAGTAGGAGCCAAATGGGACCGCTTGCTGGGAGATTAGGCAGAGTTTCTAGCAGCAGGAAGGAAAATTGTCATATGTTTGTGATTTCCCAGACTTGGCTTTGGTTAGCAGTGCATGTAAGCAGGCTCAGGTGAAGGAGCTTTTAGGGATCTTGGCTATACATCATCTCCTGAGAAGTGCATCTCGAATCCTCTTTTCTAAAAGTATTCTCTGCCAATTGTTTTGTCTGATGTCTTATACTGGGAAGTTTGTTAAAGGAATTTTCTTACCTCTTCTCATACTTGAAGGGGTCATTTATCTTCATTTGTTAAAATTTAACTTATTTTCAACCACTTGATGATATTCATGTACTTTTAAGACTCCTACTGCCATTTCATTTTAACTTTAATACCAGTACTCTGTAACTTCTATTCAGAAGCTAGAGTGAAAGCATGGATGATGTTGAGGCACTGCTATAGACAACAATTCAGGCACCACAACAACAAATTATTATCATCTGATGAACTAATTGATAGTGGCCAATGGGGTTAGCAAACCCCTGCATCTATTCCAAACCCACAAACATTGCTACACGAGGTCTCAAGAGTCATCTACCTGAGCAATTTCCTTCTGGCATGAGCCATTGGCAGAAAATTAGGGAAAAATGTTTAAAAAATATATAATATATTTCTAATTTCCCAGCTTCTGCTAATCAGTTCAGTAACTATGTGAACTGACATCTCATAGCAGAGTGATTCCTGCTTTGTGAGTCAGATCTCTTTAATGACTGCAGCAAGCTTTCATGCTTTTACATTCTTGCAAAGCCAATGTGGTTAAGGGAAAAATTGTTTGTGCTTCCAACCAGTGACAATTGCCAGATCCATTTCCCTTCTTGGCACCCTGAAAGCGTAATAACAGTGTGACTGGAGGGAGACTGAGTTTCAAGAGTGTAAATTAGAGCATTTGGCCTGTTACAGCTTTATTAGGCATGGCAATGTCTGCTAATGAAATTAATCTGTTTGTTCCTCATGTCTCAGCTTGAGTCTGCATGCTCAGAGGTTGGAAGTGTTTTTCTTGTTAACTGTAACAAAAAATGTAATTAGGAGGACAGGTTGTTATCTAACTTGGTGAAACTCCTATAAATGCAGACTGCATTTAAAGTTGCAACAAGAATATGTTTTTTGATGATAAGTGAAGTAAAACCTGGACTTTCATTGTGTTAGACTTTAGAACTGAGAGTTTGTCTTCACAGGTCCTGGTTGAATGTATCATGTCACAAGTCAAGCTGAATGCCAGGGGAGACACTCCAGATGGACTCAGTCTGGCACTTCTGACTCTGGTAAAAAACAGCTGAGGTCAAATCTTAATGCTACTGAATCTGAGGTGTGATTTATTTCAGTTCACTGATAGGATTTTTTTTTTCTTGGTGTAAGGAATACATCACAGAACGAAGTAAGGCTTATTTGTTTTATTTGAGTACACAAATGTTGCTGAGCTAGTTCTCCAACAGGGCACAAGAATGACAAAAGCACCAGTAATTTTATATAATGAAGAGAGTGAGTCAGTGGTGGGTAAAAAAGCAGATATTTTAATGAATGGTAGGTTTAAAAAGAAATCACAACCCAAACCAACAAAAAAAAAAAAATCTGTAAAAATGTCATTTCAAGCTCCATGTTAGGTTTTTCAAAATTAAAGGGGACAAAAACCTACTTATTTCAGCTTATTACCAAGTTGAAAGCACCTCTTGAAAGCATAACAGAATGCTCTTCCTTTGCCCTAGTCTTTCATTTGCTTTCATATTCTGCTAGTCTGTTACTGTGGGGTTCCTTGAACCACTAACAACTACTGTTAGTTTTTCTACAAAGAAGGGTTTGGGTAGCTCCTGACTGATGTGAAGGGGACTTTCACAAGTGACAAAGAAAATCTGTGTCCAGTTTCACCTATACTCCAGAAATAAGCAGCTGCAATCATGTTTTGAATTTAGACCATTAATATTTGACTGAATTTTCTACAATAACTTATGAATGACGAATTTCCTCTTAGGGGAATACCAATACTTTTTTTTTTTTTTTTAAATTTACACTTGTATTATGGATATTCATTATTTGAATAGAGATAATGCCTAGATGTCCCTGCCTAAAGTTGTGACGTAGTGTTTTAAAGTACTTGGTGCCATTACTGGATTCTGCATGGCCACAGTCCCCTGTGTGCCTCGATCCTGTACTGCCCCTTTCCCTGCACTGTCCTGGCACAACTCACATGGGGTTGTGCACCCAGCCAGATGGGGAAAGTGATACAGCAGAAAGAAATCTTGTGCTCCCCTTGCCTCCAGTATTTCTGTAGGAATCAGTTTCAGTTTCTAGCACAGCTGAAGAAGAGTTTTGTTGCTGCAAAGTGTGGTATCACACTGAGAGAGAGACCTGTGAGGGTAGGACTGGCAGTACTTTAGTCAGATCTGCCAGCCTCTGTGCCCCACTGTGTTGACATTCTGTGTTTTTTGTTTTTTTTTTTTAATTGTTATGTTGAACACCTTATAATCAAAATGAAGAACTGACAGGTCTATAGAGAAAACAATGCAAGCACAAGGTAACAGTGAGATCATACTGGTCAACATATTAGAAGGCAGTGACTGTAAACCACCAGATGAGTCACTGCCGAGCTTTTCCAGTTGGTATCACCGCAGGGATGAATGTTAAGGAGGACACACTTGAAGCCCACGTTGTCTCTGATGAATGATTCCCATACAGGCCATATTAGTCCTAGATAGCTTGACTCATTGTCCTGTGATGATTCTGTGGTTAGAAAATTGACCACAACACCCAAGAAACAGGTGTTTTTTTTGCCTAGTACCTTTGTTTACATTGTCATCTCTCTCTCTGCACCCCTCAAATGGCTCTGCTCTGTTGTAGAAACCAAGATTTGTTTTTGTTTCCAAATCCTTTCTCAGTTGTCTAGGCCCCCTTTGACTGTTCTCTTTCAACACAAACACCTTAAGTCTCTTGAAGTATCCCAGTGCCAGCCTTCACAGCACACCTGCTGGATTTCTGTGGCTGCTGTTTTGTATTTGTCATCTTCTGTTTGGAAGGAGTTTCGGTAAGCAACAGTAGAACCATGCATGATCCTCCCCTTGGCCATTCTTAAAGCTCATCTTTTTTTGGGTGCCAAAGAGAGGGTGACAATAGTTAGGATCTGAATCTACTCCTGCTGACCAATCTCTCCCCCTTCCTGATGTGCTTCTCTTTTTAGACCTTTCAGAAATACACACAAATATACATATTTTTGGGCACATGTAATTTGTCCTCTGTTCACACACAGGGGTAGCAGCCCTGCTGTGTCAATTGCTGTACGGTCAAGCCCAAGCTGACAGAGAGCAGCACATTCACTGGTCTCTTCCTCTATTTAAAGCTCTGATGTGTTTGATGAGCTTTTGTAGCTAAGAAGTGCTGTTAACTTAGCTATTGCACTAAGCTCTCCTCATACTTCACAGCCATAATTTTAAACTTCTACTACATATTTTCATATTTATATCTTCTACTTCTTTATCAGATGTAAATATGATACCTAGAACAACACCTAGAGCAGTGCAGAGCTGTCACTTTGACATACTGCAAAAAAGGATACATGTCCTTCATGGTGTAGGAAGAAGGAAAATAAGTATTGGAAAAAATAAGTATTGGAAAGCAAGTTATATCCAGTTATGACAGGAATTTTGTTATATCCAGATCTAGTAATTGCCATCCAAATGTCTGCTGGTTTACTTCATTAGTCTTTCCCTAAAACAGACTACTAGTGGTAGTTTCCAGTGAAGATGCACTGGAATAATATATGGTATAGTATACTTTAATGGAAAAACCTGCTAGTAAGAAAGTTCTTCCTAATTCTCCTTAATTCAATGTTTGGTTTGTGCCTTGAAGCAAGACTGTTTACAGTCTTCCTGTAACAAGTCTTTTTATAAGTATGAGTATTTTTATTAATTACACAAATATTTAAAATGTCTTCTTGACCCTGAGATGAGTTCAGCTGGTCAGAGCATGGTGCTGATAGCACCAAGGTTGTGGGTTAAATCCCCATGTGGGCCATTTCCTGAGGAGCTGGGCTTGATGATCCTTGTGGGTCCCTTCCAACTCAGAATATTCTGTGATTCTAAAACAGCAGACCTTGCTAGATCCAGATAGTGAGAAATTTTGCCCAGACTGTGTCATGGTCCCAGACTTACTCATTCTCCAGTGTTCTTTTGGAAAATCCTTTGTTTCTCACCATTTCCCTGGAGCTTGGGGGTGCTGATGGGGAGCTGTACTCTGTGGCTGCACTCCTGTGCTGTGCAGGCATTGCCAGCCTGGCAGGGCTGGGATAAGGATCTTAGGAACTTTGTTGAACAAAAGGATGTTTCATGCTATAAAGAGTGAAAGGGTTTCATTCTATAAAGAGTGAAAGGGTTTCATTCTACAAAGGGTTAGTCTCAGTCAAAGCTTTGCCCAGCACATCTTGCTGGCTCTGTGGGGACTTGGTTACCTGTATTTTTTATTTTGCTTATAACTAGTATTCTGTAGTTGTATCATGCTGGGTGTGGTGGG
>VXBQ01003434.1:1991-16496 GCA_013400175.1 Phainopepla nitens
TTCTTTTCTCTCTTCACTTCTCACTGTGAAGAAACATTGCTGGCTTAAAAATTGCTTAAAAGAAATGAAGAAGATGTTTACAATTTTTACACGTAGCCAGCCTTAATTTTCTTCATATCATGAAAATTCACAGTGAAAATTGTTTGACAATATTCTGTGTATTATTTGTAAATGTTTACTGACATTTAAATAGATAAACCACAAAAATGTCATGTTTCATATGCAGTGAAATAGTAAGAAAAATAATTTTTGTTTTCTGGTAAAATAAATTGATGATAAAATGAAATTGGGCTAGCAGAAGAGTGTGAAGCTTTTGCTGTCTTAAAGATGGAAGGAGAGTAAAAAAAAAAAAACCTTTTAAATATTCTCCTTAGTTTGACCCAACACTTTAATTTCTTTCAATCAGAAATCCATTGTAGGAAAACCTGAAAACTGAGTCCCTTTGAGATTTTTCTGTACCCTCCCAGAGCACATCAGTTGGATCTTTGTTCTCATCTATAGCGTAAGGGCAACACTAATTTTATATTGGTGAGATCACCCTCTGGCAGTGCAAGGCTAGAGTTCATCATGCTATCAAGGGACATGGTCTGATGCTGAAAAAGGAGGTGTTTTCGTGCTGTACTGATCCCAGGGGTTCTCCCACAGGTGGTTTATCTTACCAACAGCGGGTCAGAAGCCAATGATTTAGCTATGTTCATGACAAGGCTGCACACTCGTCAGTTCGACATCATCTCTCTCAGGTAATGCCAACAGAGCTCCACCGAACTCCTCTGTGTATGGGATCACTCTCCACATGTCTAAAACAAGAAATAACTGAGAACTCTGTCACCCCAGGTCTGCAGAGGAGAATGCTATAAAATTACTTTATTTCACAAAGAGGAGTTAACCAGGAGCTGAAGTTGTCATACAGCTTATCAGGACTAGTTTGCAATAAAAATGCAACCTGCAATTTCTGCTTGTGTTACCTAGAAAATGATCTGGTATCTGTGTTCAGGGTGTGCTTTAGTAGACTTTTGTTCATGGCCAGACCAAGATTGAGCAAATGCTTCATTCTTCCTCCATTTCCCTTCTGCAGTGCCCCTTTGTGAGGGGTGCAAAGGTACCTCTGGAACAGCGGTGCAGGGAACTGCTCTGCCCGGGAGCTGATTTTTGTTTCATTTGCTTTGCTGCCTTGTTTTTCTATCAGAGCCCTGAACCACAGTTCACTGCACAGGTACACAAACAGCGCTTTCTGGCTTAATGACAGGGATGGAGCTGAGTTGAACACCAGTACACTGTAAACACCTGTGTAAACAGTTCCCTTTACTGTGCAGCCCAGGGGGCCTCAAATATTAGAATAAAAGGCCGTGTTAATGAAGAGCTGGATTTTTCTGTTACTGTGTTCAACAGAACATTGGGTACCCACCCTGCTTGTGTATTCTCACTAACCAGTTTTGATTTGTGTATAAAACTGACAGCAAACCACCATCTAGTTTAATGATTGGCAGCCTCTGTTGGAGACAGCAGCTGTTGCCAAGATTCAAAAGACAAATGTTCGCTCTGTAGGGATCAGGTGCTACAGCAGAACTTCATGATGCACTGTCTGAATTACTGTTGGTTCCAATGATTGTACTCATCTCCTTGCAAACATTTCTTCACAGTTTTTATATTTGAAATGCCAGTCAGAGTCAAGAGGCACAGCAAAAAATGGCAGTTGAAATCTTGTTAGTTTCAGTGCTAAAATGCACATTTTTCCCAACAATTTGTAGCTCAGAAGCATGCCTTCTCAGAACTGATATTGCTCCAGACACTTCTTGGAAATGAGTGATGTTGATGTGCTTTGTTTGTTTGAACAGAGGAGGATACCACGGAGGCAGCCCTTACACGCTGGGTTTGACATCTCTGACTCCCTATAAGCATGGTGTTGCCAATGGCTTTGGCTGTACAACTGTGAGATTTTATTTTTTTTTTAATAATATGAGTAACTAACAGTTTATTTGAATATTCCAGCAACTACTCTGTTTTCTGCCCTCAAGCGCCTTGTGGTCACTAATCAAAACTGCAGTGTAGCAGTTTCCGAGAGTCCCCTTTTCTTCAAAAGTTCCTTAGGCTAATTTTGACTTAGGACAGCCATAACACATGAGTGATCCATGATTTGCAGTTCTTTAGTCATGCTTGATGCTTGCATGGCAGTCGGTGTAAGGAGCAAAATAATGTTCTGGAGTCCTTTTTTCAAGTTTGTTTTGGCAGCTCTGATGAAAGCTGCTTTCAGATGGTCTGGACCAGATCCTTCAGTATAATGAACAGGAATCCCATTTCAGCAAGACAGGAGACATATCTCTTAAGGAGATCCACTGAGGCTGAATGGCAGTATGTCTTTGCCCTTGAGCAGATTGGTGTAACTTTCTGTCTCCTGGTGACTCCAGTATGAGCTGAGGTGACAGCTCAGCCACATTATTAACCATAAGAGGGCTTATTTACAGCAGCTTCCCAGCCTCTCTCAGTGAGTGGCCTGAACTCATGTGGTGTTTCATCAGCAGCAAGGATTAGAAAGCTGGAGCTGTCTCTGTTAGATCTGCCTGCCTCACTCTATTTTGCAGATTTTGTTCATACTTCTGATTACCAAAATGCTACCAGCAGCTCTTAAAATCTGGCATTACCTGTAGATAACCAATGTCCTGACTAAGAACAAAGAAAGGAATAAAAAATCAGTTGAGTGACTATTGTTGAAACAGCCTAAACTGTTCCATAACTGTCTTGCTTATTTGGTGTTACTCCCAAGTGTTCTTCAGACAGGTTCCTTGAACTGTATTTGCCCCTTGATTCTAACAGCAGCTGTTTTTCTGTTTTGCCATTAGTCATTAGATCAAAAGATCTCTTAGAAAGGTGTCATCAAATCTGTAGCTATTTCTCTTATGCTTGACAGACAATGTTACCAGATGTTTTTCGTGGTCCGTGGGGAGGCAGCCATTGTAGAGATTCTCCAGTCCAAACAGTTCGAAAATGCAGCTGTACTGAAGGTTGGTCCCTGACAAAAATTTGGTTTTTGGATTACAAAATACTAGAGGGCTGTGAAAATAGCTTATAGTTACCTCCTCACACAAAGTAGATGTCTGACTAGGTTTTGCAAGGCAGACCAAAAAAAAAAAAAATATGGCAGAGAATCTCAGGACCCTGCATCCCAATGGGAAAAATTTGGGACAGATGACATCACGTTATCAGAATTCTTCTTGAAATCCCAGTGTTTGTTTCAAGTATTTGTCATGATCAACTCTGAAAGCTGTGGAACTCACTTCGCCATATCTGGAAGAACAGAAGTGTTGGTGGTGGTTTTTGCTGCTTCTGAACAGCTTTCCAGCTTTTATATTGGAACAAGGCAAATAGTGAGGACAACCTGCAGCCAGCAATAGGCAGAGGTCGTACATGGGGCAAAATGTTCCATACACAACACAGTGGGAAATCTCCTCTACTGCTCTGCAGCTAACAACAATTCCAATCAGTTCTTCTGCTGTTTCAGCAAGCACTTTTTGTTATTTCAATTCATATGCACACAGAATAATTCTTTACAGCTTTGCATTAGCCATACTAATTGCTCTCTTCTTTATTTAAGCATAGACTGTGTTCTCCAGAATCCTCCTACCTGCACTAACCATGGTACACATGGTTTAAGAGAAGATACTCTCTCCCTTTAATGTTTAGCTTTCTGGTGTTCATTTGTGAAGTGATATTTACCATGCAGTCATATAACACTTGTTGCTTAGATGCCGTTTCATGTTTTGAAGCTAGTTTTGTGTCATATTAAGTAAATTCGCTTCAAACTGTTCCCCCTGTAAACAGGTGCATGTCTTGCAAAAGACCAGTACATTGAACAGTTCAAAGATACTCTGAATACCTCAGTTCCCAAGGCAGTAGCTGGATTTATTGCTGAACCAATACAAGTAGGTAGTTTGCCATTTCTCAGTTGTGATAGCAGTGGGAAATACTAAAATCTGATAATCTTTAGCTACAACTTGAACACAGATATTTGCTGATTTTTACTATGATTTTTTAATGCTTTAAACACCTTAAATGTTTGAAAGACTGGGTGCATGGCCTTCAAATTTCAGCTTTTGTTACTGACTTCAATGGAACTAGAATTTTTCTCGTGAAATTAAATGCAGAATCATGATTAAACATTTTTTTTCTGCATTTAAATAGTGTGATGCATGCTACGGTTTGGTTTCTATTATCTCCTTTCAATTTTCATTACTATTCCTGTAAACTTTTAACTCAACCCCTTTTCTCCCTCTTTTAGTCATGTTGTCCACTATATATTTAAAAGCTGTCCAGCAACTGGTGGCCACAGGATTAATTCTCCTAATGTTTCACCCTACGTTCATAATTGCTTTATGTGTGGTTCTTCAATAGAAGAAATGGAGAACTTATCCCAGGCAAGAGAAACAATGTAAGAATTGTGACTAAAAGGGAAAACCAGAGCAGTTCGCTGGTTTTGCTGTTTTCTTGAGTATAAAAAGCTGTTCTGGCCCAGGTGTAAGGTAGGATTGAATTTCCAATGCAAATGCAAACTGTCAAGGTGAAAAGACATTGAGGAGGCAATGTTCTAAACAAATTAACCAAAGAAGGAATATGAACCCTCTGGTAAACTTCATCACCAAACAGTTTCTGGGTTTTGCTGTGTGTAGATGTTCATAGTCCTGGTTTTGGCAATTTGTTGTTAATTGACTTGGTCTTACAATGATCATGGCCTCACAAACATTCATGCCAGCACAGCTAAGGGAACACCAGGTAGCACTGTGGGATGGGAATGTGTGACCTGAGCTGGAGCTTTCTGTAGTGGTTTCATTGCTGGAGCCAGGAGCTTGAAACAGCAGTCCTGCTGTTACCTGAGGGCTGCTAGGTTTTTTCTTTCTCAAGTAGATCTCCTGTTTCCTTGTTTGTTCCTGAAAACATTGTGTTTCTCTCTTGGCAGGGTGTTAATGGAGCTGTTCAGTACCCAAGAAATTTCTTGAAGGAAGCTTATCAGCTTATCTGGGAAAGAGGGGGCCTTTGCATTTCAGATGAAGTGAGTCAGATTTTTTTACCTAAGAATTCTAGAGTAGGGTACCTCTGAAAGTTATCATAAAAGAATCCAAGTGAAGCCTGGAAATAATTTAAGTGAAACGAGATACACTTCATATCTTAAGTTTTAACATGGTGTTAAACTGCACCTTTCCAGGCATAGGAGCCTCCCAGTTTTTACTGCCTTTATTCTCATTTTGGGCAAAGGTAATATTTGTAGCAGACTTCAGTCCTTGCCTTCTGGGAGCAGTAAATTTGCACAAATAAGAAACAAATGCTACTTGTGATTGAAGATTTGTCAAAATAACCCTTCCTTTTATGAATATTGTTGACAGACATAGAATACAGAAGAGAGTTGATTGCTGTACCTCTGCAAATATTTTAGAAGTAGAATTTTCTTAGCTAAAACAATATTAAAATAGTATCATGCTATGCTTCAAATGCTTTTACATTTCCTCTCCACTTTGAAATGAAAGCTGCATCTTATTTGGGCATCTCATCAGGCCTAAGACATGGTGAAATGTTATCACATGAACGAAAAACCCAATTACAATAAATAGGATTTTTGTGTAGAACCATCTGAATAAGGGTCCTAATCTGAGTTGACTCCATATGTAGTTGCTGTCTAATGCAAATCAGTAACATTAGAAAGACAAGAAAAGAAACTATATCATGAAATGCTGAAGTTAATATCACAAGTGAGAAAGTGATGAGCATTTCTCTGAACTTCTTTCCCTTGAAAGGTACAGACAGGATTTGGACGGACAGGAAGCCATTTCTGGGGATTTCAAACACATGGTGTAGTTCCTGACATTGTTACTTTGGCAAAAGGAATTGGTAATGGCTTCCCAATGGCAGCTGTTGTTACAACAAAAGGTATAAGTGTTCTGTTCCACTATTATGTAAAAGAGTAATTGCAAAATATGATACAAAATAATCACTTGTGGAGAGATGTGTGTTTTAAAAGATTAATTTTACTTATAAACTTTATCTCAATCTATCTTTTGACAAATGAATTGGATCCTCATTGCTTCATTTGTTTCACCACCTGTTGTGCTGTTATCAGTACAGAGCTCTATTTAAATGGGTTTAGTTGTATAACTGCAGCAGGAATGAACTTGTGAGTGGTTTGTAGGGCTGGTAAAAGAGCCTGGAAATCCTCATTGAATTCACTCTTTTACTGATAAATATACTGTGAGTGAATAGGGCAGGATGTTACCCAGAGTTGAACCACAAATGTAATTGTTGTAATTGTTGTTACAGCAACAAATGTTTAAAGCAATTAAGTACAGTTACCAATCAAGGCAGAAGAGGCCACCAAGATGATCTGAAGGGCAGAGCACCTCTCCTAAGAGGAAAGGCTGAGAGAATTGGGATTGTTCAGCCTGGAGAAGGCTTTGGGGTGACCTGTTGTGGCCTTCCAATGTTAGAAAACTGGAGAGGGACTTTTTACAAGAGCGTGGAGTAACAGGGCAAAGAGGAATGGCTTTAAACTTAAAGACAGTAGGTTTAGATTACATATGAGGAAAAAATTCTTTACAGTGAGAGTGATGATGCACTGGCAAAGGTTGCCCATAGAAGCTGTGGATGCCCCATCCCTTGGAGCCCTCAAGGCCAGGTTGGATGGGGCTCTGAGCAACCTGCTCAGGTGGAAGGTGTCCCTGCCTGTGGCAGAGGGGTTGGAACTGGATGATCTTTAAGGGCCCTTCCAACCCAAACCATTCTGTGATTCTATGAACTGAAGGAGTAACCAGCGTTTTTCTTTTTCTTTCAGAGATTGCCAGTTCCTTGGCTCAAAACCTTCACTTTAATACGTTTGGAGGAAACCCTTTGGCCTGTGTGGTTGGAGCTGCAGTTCTTGACGTAGGGAGACCGTTACATAAATTTATCTATACTGCAAGCTCTTTGTCTCAAAAGATGAAATTTGCACGTGTAAATTTCTACGTGGGCAATTTTTTAAATAACTAAGTGAAGTGCATAAACATACGCATGTATACGTGCATGGCCAGTGTGCCTCACGCACAGGAAAAAATCCTGATTAGTTTAATTGCAAAAGCTAAAGCAAATCTGTTTTCTGGCACACATGCTTAGCCAAATTTTTTTAACTTAACGCCTTTTACCTTAGGCTTAATAAAAAACCTTAAAGACCAGACAGTTACAAATACCTAGAGGTCAGAAATCCTTTTGGAAAATAGAAAAATGTGCAACATATTTCACTTACTGTCCAGTAGGAAATCAGTCAGTGGGTAGTAGGTCACTATTTAATTTGTCTTGATTATGCACAGAACATTCATTCTTGAAGCTCACTTCATTACAGCAGACACAGTTTCTATTCATGTTACTTTCCTGAGTGGTTTAGGGGGGTTAAGCTATTAATAAGGTGGATAATTGTATAAAGAACCCATGTTTCGGGTTTTTTCAACTCTGAAATATCTTGGAGCCTGGCTCTGAAATAATTCCAAGGAGATTGTTAGAGTCAGGAAGAATAAAATGGAGTTGAAAGAAAAAGAAAACAAAAAAAGTAGAAACAAGCCCTTTATGTTCTGCAATTATTTTTTTAAATGTAATTTTTCTAAATGCAGATATTAAGTTCATCTAATGGTTTGTGTGTAGGTGCCAGTATGTGCCTGCAAATAAGAATTCTGATTTCTCTGTACTGTAGGACAATACAAAGAATGAAGAAAATATTGTTATTAAAAAACACGTTGTAGTGAAATATAATATAGTACTCAAGCTGTTCCCTGCCTAATACACACAGATAAGCCACCTTAAATTATATTCTTCTCATGATACTGAAAAAAACCTTAAAATTCTGGTAAGATTTTGAAAATAATCCTTCTGGCCAGGTATTTTCCAGTTACGAGTACATGTGGATAGGAGTTACTGGATTAAATGTAAGTAATAAGAAAAATGTGAAAAGTGCCACAGAAACATCAGGGTATTATGTGCAATTGTATTCTGATGCTGTTAAGAGGGTTTTAAGAGAAGGAAAATGTGAGCACTGAGGTAGTGAAGGAACATCGCAAGGAAGTGAGATAAATAGAGTGTCATGTTCAATGGGGATTAACAGAATGTGTTGAAAGCTTTTCCTGCAACACTGTCATGGTACTTCATTTTAACCAGGCTATCGAAGAAGACGGTCTACAAAAAAACAGTGAGGATGTGGGAACATACATGCTGCTTGAATTGGCTAAACTACGGGATAAATTTGAGATTGTTGGAGATGTCCGTGGCAAGGGACTTATGATTGGAGTAGAAATGGTGACAGATAAGGTTAGTGACTTCATCATTCCTTTCAATTTACAATGCCACTGCAAGTTTTATCACACTTTATTTCAGCTGAAATAGTAGAAATATTTCCTGTTAAAAAGCAGACAGTAAAGTGGGAGAACGCAGCTCTGGTTAAAAATGAGCCAGAGCATTCCATCATTCAGCTGTTTCACAAGCTTTGAGTAAACAGTGACATGCACCTTAACTGCACAGACTAATGAGAGCAGGTAAGTTATGCCGCTAACATTTTCAGCTAGAGGTGGGATTTATTGGAGAGACTGGAATATACATCTTTGTCACAGAACTAATTTAGAATATCAAAGTGAAGTTTAGTATTTCCTTTCCTTAGGACAGTCGACGCCCTCTTCCAGCTGAAGAAGTCAATCAGATCTGGGAGGACTGTAAAGACATGGGAGTTCTGATCGGCAGAGGAGGGCTCTACAGTCAGGTACTGAACCTCTGGTTATAAATAACACTTATTTTCTCTCCTTGTGAACTCCATCCCCACTTCTCTCAAGTTAAATTAATTTAGTTTAATAAATAAACTAGAAAATGTATACCTTTAGGAGCTATCTCTCTTTAATGTTACTTATTTTAAAAGTGGGCAGGAACTATTTGATTCTTTTCAAATATTCTGAACAAGCTCAAAGCTTGGAGTTTTCCTTTAAAGGGACAACTTCCCCTAGAAAAACAAGATACTACAGTCTATACAATTTAGAAGAGCTCAGCAATACTCAGGACCAAGTCTTTGCACAGTTTAGGTTATCACCTGACACATCAGTACAAAACTAGTAGTTCTTAAGAGTCTGGGGAGCTGATGTTCTAATTCCCTTTAATTGCTAATTAAAGGGAAGAAAAAAGAAAGCTGTTGACAGCAAGTTCAGCAACAGCACAAAAGAGAGAACTGGATGTGAAGGCCATCAGCCCACACAGGCTGAGGATGTACTCCATGCTGTAGCCAGGACACTGCACCAGGTCCCTACAGCACTCAGTTAATGGCAGAGAATTGCCTCGGGGCTGGCCTATCAGTGAAGCCCTCTGACACAGAGGAGGCAGCTTTCATGAGAGATGGATGGAGGGTAGCTAAAATGGATCAGAAACTGTGTCTGTCGCCTCGTCAGTTCTTCCCTAAGTCACAGAGCAGGAGGCAGGTAAGAAGCTGAAGCTCAGTGCAGTAAAATCTCATTCTGTCTGGTAAGAGGGCTGTTTACCTGTCAGTGTTTGCTTCAGCAGGGGCTGTGGGTGGGAAAGCCCACTATTAGGCTCTTCTTTATTAAGTCCTGTGACGTGATGCCAGAAAAATCTGAAATTTAAGATTCTTATGGAAGATAAATACCCTTGGAAACATAGATCAAACATTCAGATTTTAGAGCCTGCGTTCTTGACAAGTGTAGCTGTACATACAACCCTTCCTGATGAACATGCTTTCCAGCTATACCACCCTAACTACAATGTAGTATTTAGTGATTCATTCATAATGCATTCTCTTAAAAGCCTTTGAAATCAGCTTATAATAAAGCAGCAAATTGGCTGACACTCTCAGCAGATACTGCTTTTCCCTGTGGTAGAGCCGCAAGAAAGGAAAATACGTCTGTCTCTGTTCTTTCTTTGTACAGATCCATCTGAGATTTTACTCTGTCTCTGTCTGCATTAACAGAGCTGCAGACACGACCTACTCTACTTGGGTCTTTTGTGGAGGCAGTTAGGTTATCAAGAGGGGGTCATGAGTCAGATGCAATTCAGTGCAGTCAAGTTCAAAATTGCTCCACTTCAGAGTGCATTTATCATAAGCCACAGTGCCTGCACTGCTGTTCTCCTTTTTTCCTCACTTTTTTGGGCCAGGAGGGCTGACCCAGATAGGCTGCTTGAAATCATATTCTTTACATACGATTTGAGCATTTCTTTTTGTTCTCTCTCCTCAGACATTCAGAATTAAGCCTCCTATGTGCATTACTAAGAAGGATGCCAACTTCGCCGTGGAAGTATTTCATACTGCTTTACAGAGACATGTGGAAAGAGCAGCTACAAAACAGGCTTGATTTGTTTCCTGCATGAGAGGCACACACAATCCCTGGTACTTGCGACCCAGACTGGGCACTAATCTGCTCTGGAAAATAAAATCATAGTGTGATGATTATACGCTTGTTCAGTAGCATAAGAGCATCCTGAAGATAGAGTGTTCAGCAAAGGACATGGTGTAATCTGTTCTGTAAATGCACAGTTCCGTTCTACAATGCTGACTCGTATTAACTACACACCTTTTTACCATTATCAAAAAACCCCTGACTGGATTAACAGGGTATCAGATGGAGAGGCAGGCGTACATTCTTCTTCCCCCATGAGAGTCATATCAAAATCGCTAATTTTTAGAAAGAGTGACAGAAAGAGTTGGGGAAGAAATTTCAGAGTTAAAACTGTTTATGCTACCTACAAGGACACACTGTAATTTAGAGCATTACAAAGAGTTTGCAGACAGTTTAAATGTTTCTAATTACAGTAATTATTTTTATCATGGGGATAAGAAATCCAGTCATCACCCTCTCCAAAATATACTTCTCTTGGCCTCCTGCTGCTTTTGGGATTGCACAGCACACCCATTAATCATTTTGTAAAGGTGGAAAATCTGGAAGGTGGAATAAGATGTTCTTTCTTACGTAATTACTTTTAAATGTGTAAAGTCATTGCTTCCTTCAGTTTCCAATAAAAAAAAAAATAAAAGTTGTGGACAGTCAGCAAGAACTATGCATTTATCATTTTACTTTAACTCCAATTTTAATGTTCAAAAAACTCCTTGACCCAATGAAGTATCATGTCAGGCTGGGGAGAGGAGAGTATTCTGCCAGTACTTTGGAGGAACTTTGGTAAGAGAGCATCAGTACCTCTCCAAATCTTACTCCATGGGTCCTAAACAATATCGTACAGCCTTCGCTGAGCACTGCCTTCTCCAACTCCACTGATAACTCCTGTGTACAACTCAATCCACTCCAAAATCAGGGGTTTGTTATCCCACCTTTTTTTGTTCCGACTCAAGATCGGGCAGATTATGCCTTTAAACACAAGTGCAGTGTATTTCCTTAGAAATTTGAACAAATTCATTTGTTCATGTCACTCATTTAATTCTCCCTCACTTATTCCAGCAAGGCTGTTCCACTGGACTGTTTTCCCCAACACGTGCCATGGAGGTAGACGTACAAAACAAATAGGAATTGTCAAAACTGATTAAACAGCTTTGTGATCCAACTCCTTCCCTTCTGTCTGCTGCTTAATGTAATTAAGTAATTTGAGGATGGCAGAAGAAAAGCCCATGTCTTGGCAGTGCTTCGTATTTGATAGAGGATCAAAGAATATTCTGAGTTGGAAAGGATCCACAAGGATCATCAAGCCCAGCTCTTAAGTGAAGGGTCCATAGAGAGATCAAACCCATGACCTGGGTTTATTAACACCATGTTCTCATCAACTGAGCATAGGCCCTGCTACTGGCTGCACTCACCCTGAGCTGAGCCCTCTCAAAAGAAAAGCAACAACACAGGTGTCAAAATAATTTATTATTTCCTCTCTGTGGGTACTTTATCCATGCAGGTTTCTACAGGAACACAGGGTGAGTAGCTTTGAGTTACTGTTTCCCCACCCATGGTGTGAAAGCTGCTGCAGGGTAAGGGGCTTTAGACAAGGTGGCTTGGTGGAAGGAGCACTCATCCGTGCCATGACACCAAACCATTCTATGATTAACAGGCTGTTAAACACAGAAGAAAGCACAGAGCCCTCCACAAGATACTATTCCTTTTGTGCATCTTCATTTTTTTTCCTATTGGTACTTGCCTTCCTTGTTTAACTCCAGACACAGGCAATGTGCGTGTTTCAGTTCTGTGAGAGTGGTAATGTACAATTCTGAAGACTGCCACAATAGCAAAGTTCTATCTGTTTTTACGTTTCTCTTTTTTGGTTTTGGCATTCACAGCTCCATTTACAGTCGGTGTTGTTGTTGCTCTTGCATGCCCTGTGGCTTTCAGATGTTCAAACAATTTATTTCGGGATGGAAATGCACAATTGCAGGTTACACAGTGGATGGGAACTTCATTCTACAAGGAGAAAAAAAAAACCCAGAATGCTTCACATTCATATTGAATATGTCATAAGTACAATGCACTGATTTCTTGCACACAGTTTCCTCTTGGCAATGAAGCAGGGATAAGCTGTTTGTTTCTATCATCAGTATTCCATTACTCATTAACAATTAAACGTATTTTTAAAAAATAATCGCAAATATAGCTTCATGAAATTTCAAAGTGCTTTAAGTAAAACCAAGAATGGAAGCCTTGCAAATCTAATTCAAAGTAAAGAATAGTTTTCATCTCACCTGACCATACAGGTAATACTTTGGGCTCTGAGATGCAGTGAATTTAGTATGTCTTAGCTGTAGTTACTACAAGGTTTTGCTCTCTGGCAACCATCAATATTGAGAAAGATGCAAATCATACTGCCTGTCACCTGCTGGGTGACAACAGCTCTGTCCCCAGCTGTTTAATTTATGTGAACTGCCTTGCACACAGAATTCCACCAACTCTCCTAGAAATGAAGCTTAGTCCTGCACTTCTTTGTGAGGACCAGAGCTGATGTTTCAGTTCTACTAAAATCACGGGGGCAGAATTGGTGGGTTGGAGGTGGCCAGAAAACGGCCTTCTTTGTAGTTACACGACCCCCACCTTTTAGCCCTCCTATAAACACAGGCTGAGAGAGATCAAGAGAAGACTCCAGGGAGAACTCATTGCAGCCTTCCAGTGCCTTAAGGGAGCTTACATAAAGGAGGGAGAGTGACAGTACATCGGGCAATGGTCTTAAACTGACAGAGGGCAGGTCTAGATTACACATTAGGAAGAAATTCTTTACTGTAAGGGTGACAAGGCATTGGCCCAGAGAAGTTGTAGATGCCTCATCCCTGGGAAGTGTCCAAGGCCAGGCTGGATGGGGCTTTGATCAATGTGGTCTACTGGAACTCGATGATCTTTAAGGTCCCTTCCAACCTATGATTCTATTTTAAATAGCATAAATAATTTGGCATACCGTTGTTGAGCTCTCTGAAGCTGCCTTAGCAGACTTTTTTGCTTCCTTGGCTTTTTTCCCTTTAGGCTTAGTGCTGCTAACAGACAAAGAGGAAATATCAGAGCAGAGAAACATTCAACATTTACAAGCTTCTGATGTTTTTCAGTTTTCAATGTCTCTGCTGCTTTCCCCTGTTCTTGCTTCATACAACAAAATGTAAGTGTATCCAGAAAAAAAAAATTATACAATCAATTGTTAATCTCAAAATGTTGAACCAGCTCCTGGGAAGTGATATGGCAGCAATCTGCAGTCAAATACCACTTTCAGAGTAATTCCTACACTCTTTGTTTAGTATTGCACTTATTCAAACCAGTTTTGGTGAGCAGCCCCCAGAGCCCACATTAAAGAGTAAATCTATCTTTGTTTGACAGTATCAAACATGACACAGAATGACACAGTGACTGCAATGTCACAACCCAACACACCTTTTTGCTTCACTTTTTGTTTCATTCTCTTGGCTGACATCATCTGTAATGCCTGTGTCCCCTGACACAGCACATCCTTGGCCATCATTTACCAACTCCTCTGTTGAGCCACTGTCCTTCTCCAGGCTGGGCACTTCCTTTTGTTCAACTGTTTCTTCAACTGTTTCTTCTTGGTCAAAAGAGTCCTCATAACTCTGTCCAAACAGAAGAAATCCAGGTTAAATATTTTCAGTTCATTAGTGACTATGTTTATAGTATTATACTCATTTACCTCAAACATGGGTGGGTTGGGAGGAGAGAAAGCCATGGACCCTCTTAATTTTACTGTGTGTTTTCAGTGAGACTGTAACATGTAAAACCTTAGTTCTCCTGTTTTGAAAGATGAGGCCACCTGTGGTGAAGGGAAGAAACACCAATAAAACAGCCTCTGAAACTACAGAAGAGGAGACTGAAGGTAGCTTTTAACTGCACACAGGGTTCATCCAGTTCTGACTACCATTTCTTATTTCACAGATAGTGGCTTGGCTTATAACTTTGCAAAAGGTTAATTATTTAGACTGAAGTTTTCTGTGCCAGATAACTGCATTAAAACACTTAAGACAAAATAACTGAGCTGACTGAAATTAGGTAGTATTTACCCTCCCTAGCAGATACTGGCAGCCTTTTCCATGTG
>VXBQ01003439.1:0-15489 GCA_013400175.1 Phainopepla nitens
AGGGAGAAGGAGTGTCCATCAACTTGTATACAAGTAAGTCATGATTTCTCTTATCCTTCTTTTTGATGATTTGTGGTTTTTTTTGCCGCATGAGGCTCTGATCACCTGCCCGTGGCCTGATGTTTCATAGTGTTTCAGGTAGAGGTGCTGTGCTTTGTCTGTCTGCAGTCAGAGATGTTTTGTGAAAGAGGCTTCTTTTAAAAACCGGAGTAAAACAAACACCTTCAAACCAATTATTGTTGAAGTTGGTTACCATGGTGTGTGACACAATGAACTCTTCCCAATGACTTCCTCCCTGGCCTGGGATTTTTGTCCTTGCTTCTGTTGCCTTCACTTCTGAGGATCAGGGCCTCAGAACATTTCTTTTAAAGGGCTCCCTTGTAGTGATACTGTGATTTGGGGCCCTGTGGCCAGAGCAGAATGAACTTTAGCTGACACTGGCTCAGGAGTGCATTCATGGCATGACCTAGGCAAGCTGCTCCTTTGCCACCTTTCATCACCTCTGTTCCTCCTTTGGTGATATTTCAAGTTCCTTACCTTTTACTGTACATAGATAGACCACCATCTCCTTTCTTCCATCTCCCTACAACCTCGTATCTCTCCTGTCCACATCTCTGAATTTCTGAGCAAAATCCTGGGAGCTCTGGCATTGTAATGATGTGTTGTGCTTTAGAGTGTCAAAGGGAGAGGAATGCCACGCAAGGTTGTATTCCATCAATTCTGTCTTAGCTGCCCACTGGTGCAAAAGCCTCCAGGAGTGCCAAGTGATGATGTTGGGGTGCTCTGTGCTCTGGGCCGTGAGTGTTGTGAAGGCAGTGAAGCCGTGGTGTGGCTGTGTTTCTTGTTTCCATGTCTGTGAGCAGCTGTTCTTGCAGATTAACGAGTTGTTGCTTTGCCTTTCACAGAGCCCAGCCGGGTTCTTGATCTCCAGGCAGAATACATTGGTGTGACTTCTGTCAAATTAAGATGGGAGGTGAATGACAGCGCTTCCGCCACCTACACGTACAGGATAGAGGTTAAATATGGCACAAATGATACATTTGTGAAGAACCTGACATCTAGTGAAACCAACATAGAAATGACTGGTTTAATCCCTGGGACATTGTACAACTTCACAGTATTTGCTGTAGCAGCTGATAATGAGACAAAAGGAGAAGGAGAGTCCATAGACCTGTATACAAGTAAGTAATGATTTCTTGCATTGCTGTTGCTGGTGGTCTGTGCTCTGCGGTGCAGCACGGAGCTCTGCCCACCTGCCTGAGGTTTGAAATACCATGTTATGTTAGACAGAAGTGCTGCACACAGCCTACCTGGAGTCGGCAATGGTTGTGTGTGCAAGGGGGTTCTCTGCAGGGGATTTTGTTGCCCTCCATTTCCTCTGGCTGAGGCCCTCAGGTTCTTATTTGGAAGGCCTCCCACAGAGTGTGCATCGTGCCTGGGGAACTTGCCCCGTTGGAGGGCCCATGGATGCAGCTGGGCTTGGGCAGCCCTGGATGGTGTGGCTGTCAGCCCTGCCGCTTTTCTCAGCCCATCAGCAGACAGGAGAAGGCTGAGTTACTTCAGCATTCCTCATGTTAGGCATTGTGAGTATTTTCCTCCTTGTTGTGATCATGTGCTGCCTTGTCCTTTCCTTTGTTTTGTCCCATTTTGACTGAGGTGAAATGAATCTGGCCCAGAGCTCCCGAGTGCGTTTTCCAAAGGGGCTCTGGGATGAAGTTGGAGAGTTTCTGGTACTTTGTAAGTGCTGCTTGGCTACTCAAAATTCTCAGTCTGACTAAAACATGGAAGCACGGTTGTACCTCTGCTGTTTTTGTCTGTCATAAAGTATTCCTGAGTGTGTCTGGAGTCTCTTCATGACTTTCACAGTGCCCAGCTTTTTTTTCCATATCAGGGTAGAGTATGCTGGTTTCTGACATTTCCCGTGGAGCACTGATAATACTTCATCTAACTATTCCTACAGGATAGAGATCAAAAGTCATGCCTCCTCTAGAAACCACGCATCCATTGTCACCAGGTGGTCAGAGGTGCTGTTTCAGGGTTTGTCTGTAATCTACTATAATTTCACCATATTTGTAGGAGTAGCTGGCAGTGTTACAGAAGAAAAATAAATATTTATAAAATGCAGTAAAACTAAGTCCCAGTCACTCACATCTACTTTTACTAAATCTTCTGGTACACAATTGTGCATCTCCTTAGTTTCTTAAAACAATACCCCTTCTAACAACAGAATAATTTAATAGATGAGTCTATAACCCCTGTGTTTGAAAGTAACAAATACTTCCTTACCAAGAGAGGAAATAAATTTGGTGTGTATTGTAATTGTAGAATTATAAGTGTTTTGGTTCTGAAGGCCAAGTTTTACAAACTGTTTAATTTAGAGGAACCTTTCTTCTCAGTGTTACTGCTACATTACTTTTTGAGTATCTTTCTGTATCTGGTCGTAAGGTTCAAGTTTTTCAATCACATCCTAGAAGAAAGACTCTCACCCAAACTGACTTGTGATAGTGGCTTCTTTTAAGGGTGGCTACTGCTGTGCTCTTAATGGATAGAGATTAAATTAATTTTCTTTTTTGTTGGCCACTAAGAGTTTTACATAGTTATAGAGGGATTTAGTGGCAGTCTACATACTACTCTAAAAATGTTCTTAGAGTAATATGTTAAAGGATTGAAAAGTATTTTGAAAATGTTGCTGATCTTGATAGATAGCCTAAATTTTCCCAGTAACCGTGTCTGTAGAGGAGGTAAAGAGCACAGAATAGATCTGTCTACTGTGTTATACAGTTGTCTTCCTCACAGGGTATCAAGTCCTTGTGTAGGCAGTAGGGGCAGTGTAGACATCTTTTCAAAAGGGGAAGGGAATACTGAAGTTTTACAAGCATTTATATATATAACATACAAATAGACAGCTTTTTCTATTAAGAGCAAGGCTTGATTTCTTAGTCCTCTTTTTTTTGTTCTTCTTTTTTCTTTTGGCAGCGGCTGTCTCGGTGAATTCATTTCAGTGTGAACCAGTGGCCAAGCAGCCTATTCTAAAGCTGAAATGGAAATGTCCTTTTGGTAACAACTCTGGCTTCATAATTAATATATCTAATATACATCCTTTAAGGGCTCCACGCTGCACAGAAGAAGGCTTGGAGCAAACCTTCCAAGCCGAAAGTTTAAATTTTTTCAGCACCTATGATGTTACTATCACAACTCTTCCAGAAGGTCCTGAAAGCTCTCCAGTGAACAAGTTGTGTCACACCAGCATTACTGGTAAGCATTAAGATCTGAGAATGAAAGATACTTGTAGTGACAGAAATACTACCTTCATGATTGCAGAATACCAGACTTGGTATGCACTACATTATCAGCCTGCAGATTATGAATAAAACACCACATTAATTCATAGTCTAATGTGATGCACAATAAATATGCACTACATGAACAGTGTTGGTATCACAGCCTTTTCTTATTTGGAAAACTTTTATCAGTGCTTAATGTACTAAAAAATATTTTTGTTGATAGATCCCCCTCCTCCAACCGAAATTCCTTCAGTCAAGGCCGTCAGTCACAGCTCGTTGTCTGTTGAATTCTCTGATTTTGATGCACTGAATGGTCCATTAGAAGCCTACGCAATAATGATTACAACAGAAGATCAAAGTAAGATGTTTATGATACTACTGTGTAGCTGAAACAATTTACCAGACACCAATATGTTTTACACTCTAAAGAGGTGTTAAACAGATAAAGAAGAATCACTTTTCAGAAATTGTGAGGCAGATACCTTGCTTGCTTGAAGTCAGGTCACTCCTTGTTTTCAGAAGGTGCCTGTTTTCACTCAGTCTTTTCCTGCCTGACTTATCTTTGTACATAAATCTCATATGTATTTCCCTTGTGCTGTTGCCACCTCGATTTGCCAGTGATTCCCTTCACCAAGATTGTGTAGTATCCTTTCCCCACAGAATAATTTTCAGAGCAGCTAATAGAAGCAGCTTTGGAATATGTAATGTTTTTTCCCCCTTCCTCCTTCAGCTGAAAGATGCCTGCAGTAAGGTCTTAAAAGGAAACTTTTTTCCTGATTTTACTCAAAACACTTCAACTAAGAGAGATGGGATGTGGGTGGAAGGCTTAAATATCATTGACAGCATTAATGGAAGTTAAATGCTATGGAAAGCTAGAGGGTAGCCTGTCAGACTGGTCTATTTAAAGTATCAGAACTGAGAAATGTCTCTGATAGGTGAATGTCTAGTGATAAATCATTAAATTAAGGAAATCAGTTTTGCAGCATAGATTCCTCTTGAACAACTTTTCATTTTTGCCAGTGCACTGGAGGAGCAAGGCACCTGATGGAGACAGTTTCTGCTGTGGGAGTTGACGTTCGTGCTTATCCCTTGTTACGACACTGGAAATTAATTTTGCAGAATTTTGATTATAGATCTTCCTTCAGTGGTTTTCCATGCAATATACATCCAAGAAATGCATGTTTGTGTACATGTGTGTATATATATATATATGTTGTATCACATTAGTGCAGAAAACTCTATTTTTCACATGCCTACTCAGCTGCCCCAGCACTGCTGATTCGAATGCCAGTCTTGCATGCAGCTCTGCTTGTAATTTCATCCAGTCCTGGTTAGTCACAAGGAAATTTGGTGCATTCTTCTGTGTGGTTTGGGTTGGAAGGTGTTCAAGGAGGACTTGTAGGATGTGACTGATAGAAATAAGGGAGGAAGATTGCCCACATTTGTAATGTTGAGTGAGTGCTTTGATGGGAGCAGAAGACAGCCTTACAGCCAAGCATCTCTTCAGCTTTATTGTTGAAATAGCACAAATATTCTTGAGATGTGTTTCTCTATTCTAAACCAGTCATGGTTACCTTTAGGATAGACAGAGGGGACTTTATTCTGTTGTGTAAGAAATGGTGTCTGAGGTTGTTTGAAATGTCGTAGGGTGGTATTCAAGGCATCTACAAGGAGCTGCAGGTATAACCAGGGATGCATGTCCTGTTGGAATGTAAATTAGGAACAAGACAGGACATAACATACCTCAGGTAGTATTGAACACCCATTTCTAGCCAGCTGAGTTAATTGCAACCTCATCTGCTTTTAATGAGACCAAGTTAGTGCTTTAGAAGAGTTGTCTTGAGCCCTGTTGCTGCAGAGTTACAGTTGAGGAGAGCTTTGGTAGATCACCCCTTGTCTGCACAGCTCTAGAAAACTTACCAGAGCTTTTCCACCTTTCAGAGCCTCCTGCAAGGCTTCTCCTTTCTAAAGGTGAATTCAGTATGATACCCACTTTTAGAAGGACCTTTTAGCTTTGTAAAGGCAGTCAGTGAAGTCTGATGAAGTCTGTCCACGAGGATGCCTGGTTCCAACCCTCACGTACCTCTATTCTGAGGCTTCACTATACACGGCAGAAGTCAAACCAATAGCAAATTAAAGCAAGTAACACTGGGGAGAGGTGGTGTGGTAGATTGCGCTGCAGTAGAAGGGATTGCTGAGATTACCTGTCACTGTCAGCCTTTCATTTCAGGCAGTACTTGTGGAGGAATGACAACTGTGGTTAATGTGACCATGTCAGCCACTGTGCCGATTGGTACAAAACCAGGGCATGAATTATATCCATGTTCTTGTTTTTTCCTGAAGGTCCTGAGTCTTTGAAGTCTAAATTGAACAACACATACAGAGATTTCAAGAAGAAGACGACAACTGCTTATGTTACCTATGTCATAAAAACAGAGCAAGCAGAATCACGTTCTTCTCATTCTCAGAATGGTAAAAACATCATTAATGTAGGCAAGGGAAACACAATGTATGGCTATGAAAACGGACCATTGATCCCTCTTCGTTCATACAGGTATTTATTTCAAACCACTCTTTTGTTAAGTTTTCTGCTATTAAAATCTAGAAGATCATCTAATGGAAAGATTACAGGTCTTGCTAAAGGCCGTTAAAACCCTGTAATGTAACCTGATTTTGTTTTTTTATTATTCCTTCCTTTTCAACAGGGCATGTGTTGCAGGTTTCACTAATATAACCTTTATGGCCAACATGATTGAGGGCGAAGATAGTTATGTATCATTTTCACCCTGTTCTGAACCGGTTTTACTACCCCAGGATCCAGGTATAGTTAATGTCAAATATAGGACTGGCAGCTTGGCACATAACACAGCATGTGGAGATTCCTTAATTATGGCAAGTTTCATAATATCAAAACACCTGTTGGTTTCTCTGAACTGTTTCTAGCTTTGCAGTGGCACTGCTCTGTAAATTCATACCTTGCTAGTTCTGCAGGTGATCCCTTTCTTCCAAGTAAGATTCCACTGCAGGAGTACCCAAAAGCCCATGGCATGCTGAAAGGGGTTGGATGACACAGTGAGACTTTGGTATAGCAGCCAGTGACCAATAGCAACTGATGGTCTCACAGTTCTGTTAAACTAGAAGCAGGTGTATTGAAATGAAGATACTGGTTCTTTGATCCCAATTTTATATTAATTTAATATTCTCTGGTTATTATTTTTAATGAGGTTTCAATACTGGTACTACTAAAGGACAGTAAAGACAAGATTTTTTAGTAGAGTGGAGCGTGCTTGGTTAGTCACTTGCAAGGTTTTGCTGTAGCATGTTGATTCAATTAGAAGTTCCTGAAGAGGAAAATGAGTAATACTTTTTCTCTTTTATCAGGTGTTATTGCTGGAGTGGTTATTGGATGCCTCTTGGCTATCTTTGCTGTAGTCGCTATAGGGGGATTCATATTCTGGAGGAGGAGAAGGTAATATGTGTTTGTTGTTGTATTGGTTGTATTGGGGAGCACCAGTGTTTCACTTGAGTATCTTTCTCCTAAAAAGGGCTCTTTCTGTTATGATTACATGGCTGTCAAGATGTTTTAAAATATGTTGTATTAAAATGTTGTTTGTATCTTACAGATTAGAGTTGAGGTATCAAACCACTTGTTTAATAACTTTGTTCAAGCCCGTAGTTATAAAGTAATGAGTTGAAAAGAGCTAAGCAAAATAAATTTTCATTCATAGAACAGAATTATAGAATCACAGAATGGCTTGGGTTGGAAGGGACCTTCAAGATGACCCAGTTCCAACCCCCTGCCATGGTCAGGGACACCTCCCACTGGACGAGGTTGCTCAGAGCCCCATCCAGCCTGACCTTGAACACTGCCAGGGATGGGGCACCCACAACTTCTCTGGGCCACCTGTTACAGTGCCTCACCATTCATGAATAGTGATGAAGTCATTCAGTCACAAGTGAGCAAATATCTCAAATTATTGTGCTAAAAGTAATTGGGTGTAATTGTACCGTACATTGATTTTAGATTATCCATCAGTCATTCTTTTTTATTGCTTGATGGCCTGTCACATGAAACTTCTATTCTGGAATTTCCAGAAGCTGATGAGTTTGAGCTGGTCTCTTGATTGAGTTTCCAGTCTTGTTCAGATAATCTGGGATGTAAGAGTGCGCAAAGGCTTTTTCCTGCTTCTGGCAATGTAGTACATCCTTTCTCTGGAGTTAGCCGTAGGGCCCTTAGTCCAGTTTTCTTAGTCGCTTTGATTAGCAGTTGCTATTTTTACAATTGTGTCTAATAGCTGGGTACAGTCATGGGAAGAGCTTTCTTTAAAGCTAGCTACATTTCTTTTCATTCTGCTACCACTGAATGACTGACACATCGCTGTTGAACACTTCCTATAGGGATTCTGGGATTAGCAGCAGTTCTCCTGAGATATCAGCTAGTGGTGCAGATCCCTCAGGTGTGCATCTTCCACCAAAATATGTGTTTTGTGTCCAGGCTTTATACTCTGATTCCAACAGAAAGAAGCAGTCCCATTGCACAACATCACCAAAAGAAGGATGAAGTTTTTTGGGGGTTTTTTGTTTGTTTTTGTTTTTGTTTTTAATTCCAGGTGTAAAAGTTTGCCTCAGGAGTTTGATTTTTTTTTTCCCACAGAATGAGATGCTTTAAAAGAAATTGTTCTCAATAGGCACAGGAAACAGATAAGAAATCTCATATAAAATCCATTGCATTCTACTGTGAATCTATTGTGTTGTTTTCTTTGACGTTACAGGAAAGATAAAAGAAATACTGAAGTGTCTTTTACTCCAATTAAGTAAGTCCATATCTTTTCTCATGGAGATATTTGCAAAGATTACTCAGAACTCAGATACTTGTTTTCTGTACAGTTTTATAGAGAATTTTGAAGTGTTAATTCCTCGTGGAACTGAAAGACGCCAGCATGCAGACTAAAAATAATCATGTTGATTGAGACTTGTAGAGCCACCACAGGGATTTGAGTGTTCACTTCATGAATCACTATTAGACACACAAATGCTCCACGTGGTTTTGAAAAAAGAGGACATTTGAATGAAACACAGGCTTCATGCATGTTGAGGAAACAATCCAAATTGTTGATAAAATGCAAAAAGGCAAAATATGTTCTGTGACCTAAATTTTTTTTAATGACTACTTTGTGCTGAGCCATTCATCCAGATAATGTTGTGATTGTAAAAGCTGGCCATGGAGGGGGTGACCAGAATGTGTTGCAAGTCACAGGCAACTGAATCATGTTATTGGTTCTGGCACCAATTTTTGTGCTGGTGGAACACCATGGCCAGAACATCCCATGGAATCCCACCTGTGTAGGCTTTGATGGTTGGCATAAAATGGCCAGGAAATGTGAAAAACACCAGGGATTGGGGTCAATCCAATGGGAGTAGGCAGCTGGGTGACACCTTGTGTGATGTTCCTCTCCTGAAGGATATACTGTTCTCTCCTTGATTTAACAGAGCAGTTAAATGCTATGCTTGATACCCTGTCCCCTGTAAATGCACCATTTCGTGGCTGCAACTAACAGTCATGCTTTCAGTCTTAGATTCACATAATGCAAAATACAACCGCATGTGTCTAATCAGCTTTTTTTCTTCCCCTCTCCCTCTCCTGAAGAATCAAGAAGTAAGTAAAGCATACTTTCTAACACATTAACTGAGTTAATTCATAGCTTATTTACCTAACACCAGTTGCTGACACATGGCTTTTCTCATTTTAGATCAAAAATGATTAAAGTGGAGAATTTTGAGTCATACTTTAAGAAGCAGCAAGCTGACTCCAACTGTGGTTTTGCTGAAGAGTATGAGGTATGTGCCCTCAGTGGAGAGAGAGCTTCATGACAAATATTTCTGGAAAGACAAATCATCTTTCCTATGAAGCATGCACAAGGCTTACTGAAGGAGAAGAGAAGGATCCTTTTTTATAGAGATGATGAAGTTGTATGTATAGCCTTCCCTTCCCTTATGCAGCTCCAAATTTAGTTGAAGTGCATGATAAATATTTCCTGCCCTGAATTGTTATCTCTGACTATGGGCTTTTAGCATGGCCTGCTTGTCAGAGCTCTCACCAGAGAAATCTTTGCCCTGGTCATACACAGTGTCAGCCAAGGGGACACTATGTAATTTCTCTGCTCTTCAGTTTTCTTATCTTGGGTTATTTTGGGGGTTTTTATATGTATCAAGACAAATCTGTTGCTAATCTCACTGACTTCTTTAGTGTGTGGGTGTGATTTGCAAACCACACCTGTGAATAGCTCAGTCAGAGAAACAGCAATTATGATTTGCTTACTGACCATAAGAGTTTTTCTATGAAGTGTGCTAAAGCTCAATTGTTGAAAGGAACAAAGGACAGGAAGGAACTGTCAGGGAGGATTCTGTATTGTCATGTCTGCTGTTAAAGAATCTCATTCTGTTTCTCATCTCCTCAAAGCTATTAATTGACTTTCTTCTTCGAATTCTGTCTCCTTGTACTTCACAGGCTGGCTCCACCTTGCCTTCCTCTCAGATTTTGCTTCCTTCAGTTGGTTCATGATATGTTTGCTCCTCTCTCCCTGCAATGTCTGCAGAGCTTATGCAGTAGTTCCCTGCCTTGGGGACAGAAGGAGCTGGCATTGATATCAGTGTCTGTTTCCAGGCTTTTAAAGTCCCTCTGTGGGTTTTACACATGCTGCTATTCCTACATTCTGTATTAATCCCTTCTCTAAATGATTTGCCACTGTCACCCTCCCACTCTGGCATAAGATGATTTTTATTGACATTTATCCCAGTTTAACGTGCCTACTTGTATAGCATAGGACACGAGTGTTTGGACTACTTTTCTGTTTGTCATGTTTCTATATGATTGCTAAACCAGGACCAGGTGCTCATGAATCCTCCTTTCATTCTAGGAACTCAAGTCTGCTGGTGTTCATCAGCCCAAATTTGCTGCTGAACTTCCTGAGAACAGGGGGAAAAATAGATACAACAATGTCTTACCATGTGAGTTATTCTCTTTGGATTTGCATCTTCTACTGGTTGAGTTTTTAAGCAAAAACCATTGGATTTGGCTAATCTGGCTTTAATGGTACTCAGAGGTTTCAAATATCATTTTCCAAATGAATGAATTTGGGCTGCTGCTTTCCCAAAATCACTGTATAAGCAAACCTGAATGAGCCTTCCCTCAAGGATATTTCTTTAGAAAGCTTCTTTAAAGAACTTCCCCTTAACTAAATAAGTTTAATTTTCCATTTGTGAGAAATGTGCAATCCAGGTTGAAAACACAAGAAGATAACAGCTGACCACAGGCAAATAAATATGCAGAGCTGTGAGAAATATTAAGACCCTGCTGGCCAGCTTTGCAGATGAAGTAAGAGTTTAAGCCCTGTCAGGCTGCCTGTGGGCATCCTAATGTAGCAGAAAGTCAGAAGTAATTGAAAAGTGAACAGTGACAGTTACTTAAGGATGCTTTGGAGGAAAAACATCAGCTGTCATGGCAGCAGGAGACAAATCACTTTTTTTTTTTTTTATCCAGTAATTAAAATTTACTTTAAGTAAATTTTATGTTGTAGTAAATTTTTTGTAGTAAATTTACTTTAAGTAAATTTTGTGTTGGATTAAAAATATATAAATTAGCAATACCAAAGCATGTTTAAAACCAAAATAATCTGTGTTTTTTGAGTGTTTATCCTGACTACTCCTTTTTCTGAAAGCTACTGCTGTTTATGATTCCTAAGGTTATGTTCTTATTCTTAAAATGCACACAAACACCTTTTATTTAGAAACTATGCATTAGATATTAGATATGCATTAGCAATATTTTGCTGAAAGGTTGCAGTTCGAAAATTCATAATTGTCTTTTCCTTTTTCCTTTCTGCAGATGATATTTCTCGTGTTAAACTTTCAAATCAAATCTCTGGAACTGGTGATTATATTAATGCAAACTATATGCCTGTAAGTTGCTTCATTAGCTGAAATGAAATATAATGTGTGTTTTTCTGATGTAGGCATAAGGGCTCATAATGATGTTTAAAACAAGCTTTTGTTTCTCACTGATGTTGTGTGTGTGTATATATATATATATATATACACACATTTAATTTTTTTTTTTTTTCCTTAGGGCTATAACTCAAAGAAGGCATTTATTGCTGCACAGGGTCCATTACCCAATACTATAGAAGACTTCTGGCAAATGATTTGGGAAAAGCGTATCTACTCTATTGTTATGTTGACAAAATGTGTGGAACAGGCCCGGGTATGTTGTTATCAATACTGAATTGTCTCTTGAAGGCAGCTGCAGCTCTTCTAATTTTCTTGTTACCTTCGTGCTGTGGAGACTGGCCACTGTCTTGTCTTATAACAACCATCCTCTTGGTGGAAGACTGTTTTCATTTTATTTATTTATTTATTTTTAGCTTTTTCTTATTTTTTGTATCTGCTGACTATCAGTAGATTGTCTCAGGAGAGTTATGGAATCGCTGTTTTTAAGGGTGGGTTCTTCTCTCTAAAGAATTATTTTGGTAGATCTTCTCTTGCCCTGGAATAGCCCTTGAGAAGGGTGACATGCTTTCTAGCCCTGCTTCAGGTGGTGTGTTATTTAAAAGTGAGTTGTTTCATTGCTGTGTGTGGTGTATCTAACTTTGTAACTTTCTTGTTAGACAAAATGTGAGCAGTACTGGCCAGACAAACAACCCAGGAGCTACGGTGACATTATTGTGGCAATGGTCTCAGAAGTTGTCCTTCCAGAATGGACAATAAGGGACTTTACAGTAGAAAAGGTGAGGACTGCCTTGATTGTTGGTTATTAGTGTGTAAATAATCTTGTGCTTATGCAGACACCTGTAATATCTTCTGGACCGAACAATTAGCCCCATCAGCAAATACAATGCAGTAGATACGAGCTTGGAGTAAAGTAAAAGGAAATTATTTCAAAGTATTCTCTACCACAGCAGAAGGAAGAGGGAAACTGGAATATCATTGGTCAAATCACTGCACAAAGTTGTAACAAGCATCTTTGATGAAGCTGAGCTTGGCCCAGTGCACGTTGCCAGGAGGAAGCCCCAGCTGTTACTCCTCTAAAGGCAATTTTCATTGTCTTTTTTTGTAAGTTTTTTAATGTCTACTCTTCCTGCAGTCCAACACTGCTGAGAGCCACACAGTACGTCAGTTCCATTTCACCTCCTGGCCAGATCATGGAGTGCCAGAGACAACAGACCTTCTTATCAACTTCAGGCACCTTGTTCATCAGTACAACAGCCAGAATCCAATAGACTCTCCTACTCTGGTGCACTGCAGGTAGGAAGAAGGCGTTTGTGTTAGACACACTGTTGTCTCATGTTTTTTTTGCAGTCAGTTTCATTTCAGTGGGATTAAAACCAAAGTCTCTCTGTGTAAGGACATGGGCTATTTACCTTGCCAAACCAGGACCTTTGCTCAGTGCTTTGGAAACTAGCAGTGCTGTGTAGGTAGCAAAGGAAGGGATATAAAATGTCATAAGAACAGAGCATCTCTGTTAGCCTGGAAAACTGAGCTGAAAAGATGTCCTTTCCAGAGCTTGTATCCTGTGCATGTGCAAGGCTGAGAAGCCCCTCTTGGTGGTGGTAAGAGCCAGCCCTCTGTGCTGCCAAGGCTTCCATTACCCGTGCAGCTGAAAAAGTAGGAGGCATCATCCTGGCTTCCCTGTCTTTCTGTCAGGCCAGCAGTGAGCTGGCTGGGAGGAAGCACAGGCAGCCTGTGCGTGTCGTTGCAGCGCTGGCGTCGGGAGGACGGGGACGTTCATCGCCATCGACCGCCTGATCCAGCAGATGGAGATGGAGAGCACGGTGGATGTGTACGGAGTGGTGTACGACCTCCGCATGCACCGGCCCCTCATGGTGCAGACTGAGGTGAGGCTCTCTCCCATCCAGCAGCGCGTTTCTAGGTGTGCATTATCATCCATATGTAGCTCTGAATTAAAGGTCAGTAAGATATTAAAGAGTTACAATTGCTCTTCATTTAACTTCGTCCTTCCTGCCTCATCTCTTCCCCACAAAAGTAGTTGCAGTTAGAGACCGTAGTACATCCATGCAGGGTCTTTACAGAGTACTTTGTAGGACTGGCATTTGCAGCTGGAAGGAATCAAATCCTGAAGCAGACTTTTTTTTGCGGACTAGTTTTACCCATGTGGGTTTTATCCTTTAGCTGTGAGTCAGAATTATCTGGGGTCAAGTGGTCTTGGTGTGCATCTTTGCTTTTGTGTTCTGCAGGAATACAAGTATTCCTACAGAAGTTACCACTTTGATCCAAAAAGGTGTATGGATATGGACTAACTCAAGCTGATTTGAAAAAGGCTGCAAAATCTCCATCATGAATGTTTTCTAGGATAGTGTTAAGCGTGACAGGTCCTAGTTCTAGACAGCAAAACTTGATCCTCTTTTTTTTATTGGGGGGGGTATGATCAGATTACATCATCAGGTCCTTTCCACCTCTATTTTCTATAAACTATACATAAAAGTTATAAAATAAGCACTGTGGTAACACTCAGTGCAGTGCCCAAGCCTATCTTCAGAAACAGAATTACTTCCAAAATAAGGTATTTTTTAGAAATGTATTTCCTTGTCTCTTTCTCCCATCAGGACCAGTATGTCTTCCTAAACCAGTGTGTCATGGATATCATTAAATCCCAGAGAGAGAGGAAAACTGACCTTATCTACGAAAATGTGACAGCAATGACGGTCTATGAAAACTTCCCACCTGGGCCAGCCTCTGGGAAGGCCAATGGCTACCATGCATAGTCCAGAAGGAACCCAGTGCCTCCAGGAGGTGTTACCTGCCCATAGGAAAGGGAGGTGCCCAACTTGTGTTTTCTGGGGTTGTGTGCAGTGTCTCATGTCTGGCTTCTCCAGTTCAGTCTGCATTCAAAGGTGTGATCTACAGGAGGAAAAACACAATGCTGGCAGGAACTGCAGAGTGGTGTTAAAAAACCCAAACAACAAAACCCAAGCAAAACTTTTTAAAGTTAACAGAGGAATCTTGTCTTTTCTTGGGAATTTAACAGTACTGATAGGTGAAATAGCATTTGCAGTATGAACAGCGAACTAGAGTTTAAATATTAAAATAATAACACAAGCTTTTTATTACAATTTTATATGATTTCCTTTACAGACACCAGGCTGGTGGACTGGTTTAATATATTTAATTTTAAGTTTCAGGAACATATTTTATCTACTGTATCTGGTTACTTAGCTAATAGATATGTGCCTCTGTGATCTATTTTTTGTTCTGTGTTCCTTTTTATTTAAAAAAAGGAGTACAAATGGCTCCTTCAAATGGACATTTATACTTGGAAATTGTGCCTTTTCTAGTTGCTACTCTAGAAAAAAAAAAAAAACAAACCAGCAGAGATTCTATTTTTGTACTGAAGGTCTTAATGAGAACACAGATTTTTAAATAAGGCTTATTTCAAACTTAACTGTAGTTGCACTGTTGGCAGGACTCTCCAGAAGTTTGGAGGTGAGCTTTGTTTTTGCATTTCACCACAAATATCCCCTGCCTTAATATTCTGGTGCCTCTGCCAGAGGAAAAGGAGTGTGGTCTGTCACTCCGAGCTTTAACTGTAGTTAAAAACAGAGCAAGTGAATCTGTGAATGTGTGTGTGGGGGTGTGGATGAAGGACAGAATAGCTTCTCCCTGTTCCTGACTGATATTCCTGTTTTGATACAATTTATAATGAATTATTTAAAGGTGCAATATATGATTTACTGAATGATGCTCACTCTAATAGAGTTTTTCTCAGGTTGGTGTCTTTTTATCATTGTTGTTTTTCCTCAAATATATAAATCTGTGAAAATGCTGAAACTAAGGTTCCAGGTGTTCAAGCACTCCCAAATGGATCGACTGGCTTTACTGTTTCTACCAAAAGACATTGCACAAAATTCTGCTGTAAAGACAAATTTCTTGGTTGTTTTAGCCATTCAAAACTGCGACACATCTTACCTGACTGCATCTCACTGATCCAGTGTAATTGTTTTGTAACTATTTGCAATATACTGCTGCTTTTGTTTTGGCTGGTCCTTTTAGAAACTGAAGGAACAAGCAGGAATTCCCCATTTGCTGATTTCACCAGTCAAGGATCAGATTGGATTTATTTTGCTGGTACATAACTGTTAGACTTAGGAAGGCATTACCAATGAAGGACTTAGGTAGCTTGGGGGGGGGGGAG
>VXBQ01003439.1:15500-68715 GCA_013400175.1 Phainopepla nitens
GGGGGAGGGTGTGTTTTTTGGTCTTTGGATCGTTGCACTGGTTGCATTGTAGATGAATATGAAGTTTATGAATAATGCTATAGAATAGCTATAAAGCAGGGGAAAAAAAATCTTATGAAGGTTTAATAACCAGAGTCCCTGGAATTCTGCTGCTTTTTTGTTGTCATTGTTTTGGGGGTTTTTGTTTATTTTAGTAGAGTTGTCAGGAAAAGTTACAGATGCTAGGAGTGTATGTGGCTTTACAGTGGAACCTGGCAACCTCACAGGATCCAGTGTCAGCTGAAGGAGAACATAGGAATTCCTGGTGCACAACTGTAACTTTACAAATATCCTGAGGAACTTTTTTACAGCCTGGTGTGAAACTGTGGTGTGCTGTGTGAGCAAAACTGGAGGACAAACCACAGTGCACTTTTGGTTGTTAGGTTTTGGGGTTTGGTTTTCTTGGGGTTTTTTTGGAGCAGCCACTTGTGGGTTCTTGAGTATAATTTTGTTTCTGTTTCTCTGGAAATACTTTGAAAAACCCTCATCATGAGGTTCATGATCCTGCCCAGCTCCATGCAAACTGGCAGCCCACAAAGTGGATCTCTCATTTGCATTCTTCCTAAGCTGCTGTCAGATGACAAAGATAAACCACTTGCACCAAACAGAACCATTCCAAAAGAACTGGGAGGGAGGAAAGTCTACCCTTTACAGTCATGTTATTTTCTTTAACTCTCTTACTCTTTTAATTACTGCACATCTGTGCAGAGCACAGAGCCAGTATTTGTTATTCCAGGTCTCCCAAGAGTTTGCTGCCTTAGGGTGGCAAGTGCTCTTTTGCTTCAGAAGGCCCTTGTTATGTATAGCATAGAGGAGAGGGAGATGAGTCTCCCATGCTAGATGATGTTGTTTCTATTCTGTTGCAGCAGAACATCAGAAAATGAGCTAGGACGGTATGTGTTTCTGCCTAAACGCTGCCCAGATCCTCTTACAGAAAAAAAGTGGATCTGTCCCATTATTTTGATGTTGGAAGCAGGCATCAGAGTCTCACATGTGCCATCATCTAATGAGTATCCATTTTTAAAGAGCTCTGTGCAGGTGTTTTTCCAAAACTGATGCATTTTGAGAAGAGACTGAAGGCTGAAGTAAATGACCTCTTGATTCTTTGTATGGGTGGAAAAAGTTGGTAAGGCTTAAACTGTTGTAAACATAAAGTTGGGGGTAGTGTCAGTGTGAATAATAAGACATTCCTTATAGGATGTCTCTGCAGGAAAAGGACTACAGGTAATGCTCCACTACCTTGTGGATCTGTCTTGGTCAAGATGACTTGAATTCCTGCAAATGTTTTCTCCCTGCCCTCTGATGTTCTCTGTGTTATAATTGCTGAGATCTGTCTCTTTGGTCAGTGTTTTCTCTCACTGTTGCTTATTTAAAGCTGTCCACTGAAAGCTCCACTGTGTGACAATTGCATCTCTTGCATTTCTGTTTTACTCTTTCTTCCCATTTGGGGCCTACTTAAGAAGGGAAAAGTTGATGTGTTTCATATAAGTGACTGTTGAATATCTTGAAATGATGTACAAATTTTATTGTTTTCATATTTGTTGTACAGGAAATTTCAGTACATGTCTGTAATATTTTTAATGGTTTGATTTGTTCCCAAAAATAAAAAAATAACAATTAAAAAACATCATCCTAGAGCACTTTTCGTCTTATTTTTCCTTTGTTGGGATTTTGCTTCAAATAAAATTAATTTGCTGAAATACCCATTTCATTTAGAAGGGCTTTATAAATGGAAAGTGGTCTCCTATCCTCTGGGGTGGCACTTGAGTCAGTTGTGTACTGCAGTCACTGGAGCTCCCTGGGACAGTGTTAATTTGTCATTCAGGCTTCACTGGCAGGCCTGGGTCTGATGTTACTGTGTCCTGGGACTTGGCAGCTTCTCTAAATGAAGAACTTGAAACCAGGTAAAGAAACAGGACCATCATCCAAGGTCCATCAAAGATTTCCATTCGCTGAAATAGCCTTGGGAGAGGACCAGTGTTTCTAAGACTTGATTGCTTCCAGAGGAACAAGAGTAAGGACTTTTTCATCTCTTGAAGACATTGCATTGTCTGGAGGTGGCGATTGAAGGGGATGTGAGAAATATCTTGGTAATGTTATAGCTGGCTGCTGGATTACAGATCACCTGTCTGTAGGTGCATAGAAAATTATCTCAGTTAAGTGCCTTTTTCCTGAAATTCTTAGTTGCCATTCCTGGCTGCCATCTGAATCACTCCCGAGGAGGATCACATGCCTGGAGGGTGATACTGGCACTCAGCAGCTCTCCAGTTTGTCACAGGGTGCTTACACTAAATTAAAGTCTTGTGATCCTCTGTGGCAACTGCTGTGTTTTCTGACTGCATCTTGAGATGGGAAGAGCCAAGTGTGATCACCTTGTCATTGTTCAATGGGATCACGTGCCAGCCCCATGGTGGTGGTCTTGCCATTGTGACATTAGAGCTTCAGGAAAGGCAGCTGTTCTGGCTACCATTTGGAGCCTTAGTCTGTTTGCATGGGTGGAGCTGGAGCTGAATATCTGGAAATCACCTTCTGTACCTGGTCTGGTCATGTATTAGTTTTACTGCCTTGGAGATCAGAGATGGAGGTCAGAGGGGAGAGGATAAAATGGTTCTGTCCTGTTCTTGGCTTGGTAAATGTATTGATGCTGCCCGTGCATGCCCTTCCTGGCTGGGTGTTATCAGGCAGCAGATAAAGTTTGGAGATGAACATGTGGGTGTTTTTGTGAAGAGAGTCAGAAATGGGGGCTTGGGAGGAAAAAACCACCTGAAAACTTTGCACAGTGTGCTATTCTGAAACAAAATGAAAAGCCAAGGTCTTAACAGCTCCTGAGTGTTCTGGGTAAAAACTAATTAATAAATGCAGATGCAATCACTATGGTCAAGGGCTGGAATGAGGGGCAAGGGAAGGTTATGAGTTTACTTGCGTCTGAGGTGGGCAGGTACAGTGTTCTTCACTTCCTGTACTCACCAGAGAAGTTACTGTACTTCTTTCTTCTTTTCCTGTGGCACTCCTTCAGGGAGTCCCTTTCAGCTCCTCACATAAGAGCTCATGGTGGTATAAAACCTCTGCCTGCAAACTCTTCCATTTTCAGCACTTTGCAGAAGTGTTTTTGATGTTGGTACCAAACAGTGCCTCTCTCCAATCTTGTGTTTCATTCCGTGTTCACTATCCTTGGACTCAGCAGACCCCTTCCCCATACCAGCCTCCTGCCTGCGAGGGAGGAGGAGGCAAATGAAGCAGAAAACCTGAGTTAGAAGTACCAGGAGGAGCTGCTTCCTGCCAGTGTTGTTGGCTGAAGGGAAGGAGCTGTTAGTACATCTCATATGGGGAGAAGCTGGGAGCCCTTCTCAGGCTATTTCATAGATCTGAAGAAAAAGATTATGAATCTAGGCCTGTTCTTCTTAGTCCCCGTTACTTGGCAAAACCCCATTTATTCATTCAAGTTGCTTTCCCTGGGTTTATTTTATTTCATTTTAAATTAATATACATAATTTCCTGACAGCCAGAAGCAAAGTTAGCAAATTATTCCCTTTTGCTGAGAAGAGTCTAGTTTGATCCTAAGTGAGTTACTTGAATTCACATTTCATCTCCAACTTTCCAAAGTAATCAGAGAAAAGCCAGATTGTTTGGAGCAATGTTCCAAGTGTAGTGCTGATGTCTCATGGACATTCCTGGTACCTTAATAATGCTGACAAGATTTCTAGGGACATACAAGAGCTGTGTGCTCAGTGTGTGAGGGGCAGAGCATTCTTCACACACAGTGCCAGGCTGTTGCCCTTGTTTCAGTGCAGGGCAGGATGGACAGGAAATCATGGATCCTCTCTAAGAGATTTCTAGACTTGTTTTATTTTTTTTTTTTGCCTGGCAGATTTTTGATGTGGTGCTTCCAGAGTTGGGACTATGCTATCAGAGGAAAAACGGGCTTTTTGATAGTGGTCTAATGTCAGCTCTGATAAAGGTGTGTATCTACCTAAAAGGTGATTGTTGTCACTCCAGAAAGGAAATACATCCTCTTCATTTCTGGTTTAAGCCTCCAGATGGCACAGGATACCACTGGTCTTTCCATGAAAAGCTTTTCCTGCCAGGCTGCTCCTTTTCACTTCCTTCCCAGATTCTGAAAACCTCCCTGCACGCTGTGTGCTGTTTCCCCTTCCTTGCCCTGGCCCATGTCACTCGTTAGGCCCAGGCCACCGTGCCTATGTATGGCCGTCCCCCTGCTCTGCAGGGATATACGTGTAGAGTGTTGTACACCTGATTAGGTGACTTTATTTTCAGTAACTCCTAAACTCAGCAATAGCCTGATAAGCCAAATAATCCTTTGCTACTTCGGGAGGTGCTCTCACGCTTCAGTGTTGCTGATACCTAAGCATTTTCTGATGGTGTGTGTATTCCAAGATGTAAGGGCTCTGGCTACGACCAGCCTGGAGCTGGTTATTCAGCATTACCAGCTGTGTGCTCATTTCCCAGCTTATCAGTCTGCTCCACAGCTGTTCCCAGCAATAACAGATTTATGGGATTGCTGAACACAGTGCAGATACATCAATAAAGACATCAAACAATGATGTGCTTGCTCGTACTGCTCAATACGAATAACAGTTAAAAGGCTGTTTCATTTAATGCATCTGTTTGTGTGTGTGTTTAACACTACATGTGACTTTTCCCTCTTTTTTTTACACAGGTCCTTGGGGAGATTTTAAATGTAGCTTTTAAAGCATCTTGCAACATCTGCTGAGTTACTTTGGCTTCCTCTGTCTCCCATTTGAGATACAGTGGGATTTCAATACAGAGCTCTAATGATAGATAAATTTTTCACAAACAAGGCAATAATGGAGATGGGTGTGTGAGAGAGCTCTAAATCTTCTGCAAGATCTATCTGCCACTGCCCAGCTGCTTACAAATCTTTTGGCGTTTGAGTAAGGAATAAATAAACCTGGAAATAACATTTCGAATCAGAACTTCCCATGCTCGTGTATGAGCACCGGTGCTGTGGAAGATCTGCTCTGAGCAGCATTTGGCTGAGCTCAACAGCTCTCAGATGCTGCCTCCTGGCCTGAGTGATGCTCCCAGTGCTGATGGTGACAGGCCAGGTTGTCACATGCTGAAGGAAAACTGAGCTCTGGAGGCCATTTATCAAAATACAGAGAAAAATTTGTGACCAATGTGGATCAGTCAAACCCTTAAACTCATTGTAATTTAATTATAAGCCAGGCCTAAAGCTACTGAATTGGTTTTCCTCTGCATGAAGATCTCCTAAAATGTGACTGAGATGCCAGAAAATGCATTTCATAATGTTTGCTGCAATTGATATTTTCTTGTGTCCAGCTCACTGGCACCACATTAGTAGCAGTCATGTTATTTCTGTTAAAACACTTGATGTTGCCACTTGGTATTTTGAAAATAAGCTTTTTTTTTTTTAATTTTAGAAAGTTTTGCCTTTAAAAAATGCCACTAAAAAAAGATTTGAACAGTTCCACTTGAAAAAAAAGTCTTTCTTGAGAATTTCTTTCTGTTTTATTTATTCACCATTTGGACATATTTTTAAAGCAATTGAAGGTAAAGATGAACATGGCTGTTTCCTAAAATGTGTTTGTTTAGGAAACAAACCATGTTTATTTCCTAAAATGTGTTTTTTTAGTGAAAGGGACTGAAATACTGAGAAATCCAAAGAAAGCTCTGGTTCCTTTCAGAGGTGGAACATGGCCTTACCTCTCCTCCCCTATTCTTGCAAGTCAGACCAGAGAGGGAATGTAGGTATACACAGAGCAGGCAGTTTGCACAGGGCCTTGGTAAACCAAGCCAACTTCTTTTTTTTCTTTCTTTCTTTTTTTTTTTTTTCTTGGAGAATATTAAGCACACAGTTAGAAAAGGATGGGACGGAGAATTGGGAATCTGAATGTATATGAGATGTCAGTCAGTAATATCCTTTTAAACTTTCTGCAGATGGTATTCTGAGCCACGTAGAACCAAAGACAAGTTCCCCTAACCCCAACAGCTCTCCTGCATGTAGACCGTAGTATTTTATTTGTTGACCTATTTCAAGACATATTTTTTACATGGTATTCTCTTATCTGATTTGTAGATTTGAGTTAGGACCTTATTCTAAAGAGCTGTAGAAAGTATATGCTCTTTCCTGAGGAGCATTGCACTGAGCCATCCGTCACATATATTTAGGTTTTCCACTTTCCATTTCTCAGACAGAAATTAGATATCTTTTTACTTTTTCGTTTTAATTTTTTTTCCCTCTGGTTACATTATTCTATTACAATGAAATCTTACAAGTCAGTCTGAGGAAGGCACAGTGTTATTACCAAACCAGAGCCTTAGAGCTCTCTCAAAGTCATTGGCTTTAAATGATATTAGAAGTACATGGAAGTATTATTCTATGAACTACGGTCAATCGGTTCCAGATGAAACATTGTTGTAGTTGCAATTTTTAACATGAGTTGATCAATATGTTGTAAATGCTTTTACAAGGTAGAGCCAGAATCTCTGTGAAAACACAACCAGCAGCATCACAGTCTGCAGAGACTGCTTTCTGCACTCAGAGAAAACCACAACACTGCAGTTTTGCTTGGGATTGAACTTTCATTCAGCAGACATTTCAACTTCCAAGGACTTTGCTGTTTAGTTTATTTTGGAAAAGGCAGGATGGCTCTGGAGGACTCAGGTGGCTGCTTCCTCTGGGCTGAGGCCACAGCTGCCAAGGAGGGAAGGACCATTTCCTCATTAGAGTTTGCAATCAGTGATATAGCCAGAGGCAGGAGACAAAGACAACCAGCAGCTGAGGCATGAGACAGCAGTGTGGTGACCATGGTCACTTTAATGAGCAGCATTTGCAATTGTCTACCATTTTTCAGATTTCAAAGTAAAAATTTTTAGGAGACGTTTGAAGGCAGTTTTGCAAACGGCTCAGAAGTAGTTCCTTTCAGCAAAATGGGGGGATTAGGAATAAAATCAGAAGGCTTTGTAGGCAATTCAGTGTTGGTATCATTAACAAAGACAAACAATCATCTTTGAAATACCCCAAAAAGAATTTGCAAAATGAACTGATGTCTTTGGTAGCAGCTGCGTTGTGGGGATGAATTGCTTTCCCAAGGCTGGGGGAAGCAGAAAGCACTCTTGCTTTGCTGAGGAGATGTGGTGGGGAAAACCTGTGTGTTTCATTGCAGGTGTATACTGCAAATATTTGCAGAAGTGAAGCTGTGGTGCTTCTTCTTGTTTCACACAAAAGAAAAGGAAAAAGTAAGTAATTTCTGCAGAGTTATATAGTTCCATTGCAAAAAGTCCAACATCTCAATAACCCGTGACTGTACCAGAAACTGATAGGCAAGCAACAGGGAGAGATAGATTAGTGTAAAGCCTCTCATTGGCCTCCATAGCAAAGGCAGAATGTTCCAAGCTGACAGTGGCCTTTTAACTTTGCTGGTGTGTAAGGAAAATTCTTACATGCTAATAGTCAAATTATGATTTCCTAGGATTGAAAGGCAGGAGCTACTAAGCATAACAAAGTGAGCTCCCCTTGCTCACTAGGACATCTGCCAGCACTGTGATCAAATTATGGCTTTCCTTGGCCCACAGTCAGGAGCAAACTGCTTATCCTTGATCAAAAGCCCAGTCTGCTTGGGTGGAGACGCTTTAATTATTGGTGACAAATCTGACAAAAGCCCTTTGAAGTGACAGTCTCGGGACGCCTCAGTGTTCACATATGGGGGAATCAATTGACTAATTACAGCAAGAAATAGCCTCAACAATGAAACCAAAAGAGAAGGTGGAGGTCTGAGCTGCAGGCAGCAGGTGTGAGGGTGGCCAGGCAAGCAGGACCTGCTGGGGCTAAGGACTGTGGGTGGGGGACGAGACATTTGGGGTAGGTCAGTTGCCATAGGATGTGTCTGGGTTTATGATCTGCTTCTTGCTATGCAAAAGCAGCAGAGGGGCCGGCCCAAGAAGCTGCAGTGGACAGAGCAGTGTTTCACAGCTGCGCCTTGCAAAGGCTTTATCTGCATCATGGGCCAGTCCCAAGCAGCAGCCCTGGGCTCTCTGTGCCAAGTGGAGCCACAGCACAGGAAACAATTCCATAGGGCTCTAAGGGATGGAAAAACCTGAAATAACTTCTGCAGTTAAATGAAATGCCATTTTTTTCACCTAACTAAATTCACAGCAAAGGCAGAAAGGAAATGGGAAGGGCAGTGGTAGTTAGGGTCTCGCTAGACTTGGGGAAATCCCCCATCCTGCGAGGTTTAGCTGCAAGGAAGGATTTGTGACTAGGATGAGAATGCCTGCTCTCTCCCATCCTCCCTGCTTCCCTGGTAAACCAAAACCGGGCAGGCTTCCTGAATTGTGGCCACAGGCCTCCTGTCTGCTAGCGGGTGTGAGGAGGACTCATTTCAAAGGGTGGAAGTTATGGCACGCAGATGGATTCCCCTTTGGCAACAGATGAAAGCTGTGTGGTTTCAGAACAAAGAGCTCGATTTTTGCATGTAGGAAATTAAGAGATCAGCTGAGCAATGTTATACAAGCCAGAGGGGAAGCCTTAAAAGTTAAAAAAAGCACATTATACTTGATGCATTCAGCAGTGGTGCTGACTGAGGCATTCTATGCTAAATGAATTAGTAATACAGCGCAGGTGAGAGCACTGGCCCAGGACAGCAGTGGTGACAGCAGATTATACCTCTTCCACACTGTGGGATATCATTGCTACTAAAAAGAGGAGAAAAGCACTCTATTTTCTGAAAAACAAATCTATTTCTTGCTGTTTAGAAGTGAGGACTGGAATAAAATGCAGGCAATGGTATCTGGCACTTAAGTTACAGAAACCAGTAATAATTTCATACTTTTTCTCAGTTTGGCTGGATTTGCGTGCTGGGAGCTGACTTGGAAGGACTGAGCTGGCATCAAGTGTTTTCTTGTGCTTCATAGCTCCTGTGCATGATCCTGTTGAGAACACACCTGAATCAAATCAAGATTCCCATGGCACTGGCAGTTGAGAACAGCTTTTAGATCCTGCTTCTTCTGTGCTGTATGTAACTCCTCATTTATAAATGTTATAAAATATGAGGTTTAGAAATGTTCCTCATGCTGCTGTGCCTCTCGTCCACTCCGGGCTGCTGTCAAGGCTGTTCCTCACCCTGTGTCCCTCGCTGATGGTGAGAGTTGTGCTCTCACTGGAGAACCTTTTCCCAGAGGCAGCACCAGTTTCAGGGAGGGGCTGGGCAGTGCACGGTGGCGTGGCTGGGGAGGAATGGGCTGGAGCCAGCTGGGTCCCTCACAGGGTAGCCCCTGGCCCCTCTCCTCACAGAGGCTGCTCCTCTGCTGCCCAGGAGCTGGCATGGATCTTCTCCTGGCTGCCCCGCCACCATCGGGCCCGGGCTCCTCGTCCAACCTGGCCACTCTACCCCACTCCTGCCACTGCTGGGGACAGGACTGGCATGGCCCCTGTGTAAGCTGGCACCCAGCAAGTAGGTTTGCCTCCTTCAAACAAAATTTCCCTCCAGACAGAACTGGAGTGAAAATGGTGCTGGGAGAAAGAAGGAGTCTTGTCCCAGGTGAGAAGGCCCACAGGTGGCCCCTCAGGGTTCCCGCCACTGTGGGGGATGAGGAGAATTTGTTTCCTACCTCACTTTGGGGTTTTTGGTACACACCTTGGTGGCCACCCCACATTTTTAGGGGTTACACTGGGCTGCCCCCAGTCCACACAGCACCTGCTTGAGGGGCAGGAGAGTTGTTAAGGAGCCCCAGGGGAGATGACATTTCTGTGCATCAGCAGCCAGGTCTAATGCAGTGCTCTTATGCTTTCCCAAGGTCTGAGGCAAACCAGTCAGTAAACACATGGATTTGGGGATCTCTGGCAGGAGCCAGCAATGTCCAGAGCTGGGCCAGGCTGCAGGCTCACACCTTGGAGAGCTAGTGGTGATGGAGGGCTTGAGTTGATGAATTGTGCCCATTGGTCCTTGCACACACAGAGGGGGAAAGAAGGTGAGGGTGGAGGGATTCATGAATAATTAAACAGAGGAACATACATAATGCATGATAAATCAGTCCAAGTGCAGCAGAGGAAGCATGGGTAAAGTTTGTTTCAACAAGCAGAAAATAGGATGTGACAAGGTATTGTCATCAGAACAGCCGTTTGCTAAAATTTTTATTTATTTATATAGATTTCCACCCCCTCACAGCTAGAGGTCAGCCTAGAGTGGGACAAAAATCAGCAACTGCGATGGAAAACAAGTTTGGCTCCTGCTGGGTCCCAGTCCTGCATGCTCCCTGCTTGGGAGATCTCCCTCCCTGCTTACTGCTCTTCTTCCCTTTCTGGTAATCTGATGCAATATTTCCTGCCTGGTCACTTGGGCTGCTGTTTGACTGCAGCTAAGGCGGGTAATTCCATGGAAACAGAGAGGCCTCTGTTGACTCACTCTAGTCTTTTCTGATCCCAGATTTCCTAAATGTTTTCTTTCTTCTAAACTGTATTTGCTGTTACAACATAAATTATTTATAAGATGTTACATTCATTACAGATGGTAATGAGGCTGCCAAGCAGAGGGCATCAACTCTGTACTGCAGTGTCAAACTGATTTAAGGAGGGGTGTGTGTAAATAAAAACCCAGTCCCTTCCTTTTATTGAACAAACCTAGTAGATCTGTTCCAATTCACTTTTCCCATAAATAACACTAAAGGCCAAAAGCTACATTATTAGACTTGCAGAGTTGCTCCATCTGAATCCCAGTTCTGAGCAACATGACTTGTTTCTTTCTTTCCCCAGCTGTGAATCACTTAAGGTCTCCTTTCCTTGTTCATGAATAAGTTAGGTATCTGTCATGATAGATCACAGGACACCATACACAGAAGGTGTTTATTACACGTACCTGCCACACAAAACCCTCAGCTTTGACAGAGATGGTTTCATGCCTTTTGCTCATCACAGGCTGCTCATGGAGTAGGACTGTGTGAAGCAACCTGGAGCTGAGCACTGAAACACTAATTCTTTGATCTTGTCTCTCTTTCCACATTCTGCTCACTCCAAAGCAGCCTTTCCCCTCAAACCAAGGGCCACTGGAAGCCGTGTCTGCTGACCTGCCTGCTCCAAGAGAGAGTATCTCACTTCTCACAGGGGTAGACAATTCAGAGGAAAATAATATTCTATTACTCTCTTGCAGGCTGTTTTTTTTTGTACTCTAGGACCCATGCCTGTTTTCTGGTCCATATTGCACTTGGATTTCTCCATGTTTCTGGAGTCCCAACAAGCAGGGACTGCTTAGGCTTGAGGTGGGTGAAGAAAGAGTCTGAGTTCTTCTGATTGTTTCACCATTTTTTCATATATATGGCCTTTCATCACTCCTTGCTAGAAAAGGTGAAACTACAGGAAGTCACAGCATCCTGCTGTCCTTTGTGATCAAAGCAGGTGTGAAGGGTTGAGTGTAAAACAGTTTTCTCCCAAAAATCAATACATTCTCTTTTAACACTGAGGTAATCTGTATATTAAAAAAATATATAAGCATTAAAGAACTGCAAATACTGAACCCATAAAACATACAAAAGCAGAATACGGCTATTAAAAGGTTAAGACTGCCCAACCCCCTCACTGAGGACACACAGATGGCAGCTGCATATCCAGGTGCTGGAAGAGATGGGGAAGAGTGAAGCAGCTTTTGATCTTGTGTTACAGAGAAGCCCAATGCAGATTTAACAGCCTTAGTTCTAACTACAAAGATATGCTTCAGTTCCTTGAAGTGTGTGTCATAGATGGGCTTCCTGCATGCTGCTGGGCTATCCTAGTGTAAGAAAGTGATGCAGCTTTCCCAGAAGGAACACCCTAATTCACAAAGGATAAATGTGCTAAAGAGAATAAAAATGGGCAATGGCTAGGCAAAGCACAAGCATGCTATGGAAACTCCTCACTGAGCAGTTCAGCAGATGAGCAGAGTTCTGTTGCATTTTTTTTTCTTTTGTGTGTGTGTGTGTGTGTGTGTGTGTGTGTGTGTGTGAAAGTGTGTGTGTGTAGGGTTTTTCCCCTTCAGCTGTTGCAATGACTCACTGATTTGCATGGCCACTCTTGTTACGGATTCTGAAGAGCTATGAGTACACAACTGGGTTGATGAAATGCCCTGTCAGCCATCTCTAATTCATCTAGATTTCTTTTCTTTCTCTTCCCTCTCCCTCCTAGTACCTTAATCTAGATGGGCCTTACCACTTTAAAACTAAAGTGGGACACAGGGATGTGAGAGAGAGAGAAAAGGAAAATTTCTGAACTCCCTGCCCTGTTCCAAATTAATTAGAGCCCAAACCACCTCAAATATGTGTAGAAAGCAGCTTAGAAAATGTTATCCATTACTGCATTTAAATCCTGGGACTAAAGTTTATGACGAGTGATAAACTAAACCCTGTACCAGGGTTAGTTCTCTGTGCAGTTTGACCTCACTCCAAATACACAGGAGAAGAAAATGTATGTGTTCACCTAGATTTTTAGCACAATGTGCACATTTCCAGCCTAAATCAACCCAATGCTTGCCAGTGGGATGGGACACCAAGCACATCTGCATGGCTGACTGATTTTTTTCTTTTCAGCTGTGTGAAAATTAAGAAGTTCCTGGAGGCAGGCTGCTCTGTGAACCTGCTTGGCAACCCCCTGTTTTATAAGTCACTGGTGCGGGTTCTGGCCTGCTGCTGGCTTTGTGCTCTCCTGCTCCTAGAGGTAAGGAGGCTGTCACCTGCTGCCAAGTCTCCCTTAATTTCCTTAAGCCAGCTGCTCCGAGGAAGGCTATGTCCAACTTGTCTGCCTCTCTGCAGCCAAGGCACTGTTTTCTGAAGTTACTCCTTGACAAGCCGTTTCCAAGACCCAAGGCCCTCTTTGAGGGAGTCCTCAACATGCATTGCCTTCAGGTTGATGTGTGCTCCCTGCCCAGCACTGCCCTTGAATGGACAATGTGGCAGCATACCATGGCTCCAAATGGAACCCTGTGTTTTCCAGAGATAGCAGAAGATCCACAGCTGGAAGAAAAGCCTGTGTGAATTGACATGGGTCTATGCCAATTTACATCAAAGGAAAATCCAGATCATAAATGCTTGCACATGCAGCTTTTCAAGATCAGAGTACAAAGTCCAGGCTGCTGAATTTGGTCAGACTGTGCCTCTGTACTGCCTGATTTTAGCATAGTGTGGCTTTTGAGGAGCCTCTTTTCCAGCTCCTCCAGTGTAACACAACCTTCAGAGCTCTGGGGGAAGCATCTTTGCCTTGTTGTCCTCCAAATAGCTGTGATACCAGCATGAAAGGAGAGGTTTCACATAAATATGTAGAATGAGAGCAGAGATCTCACATAAATATGTAAAAATATATCCATATAAACCAGGAGATTAAAGGCAATGGCATGTGAAAATGAAAACCAGTGATTGTTAATGACAGTCTTGCTGACCCCATTCTAATATCTAATCTATTCTAATTTCCAATCTTCATATTCTAATCACTTTTTCCTTATCGTTTTCTTTTTCATTAAGAATCCCTTCCCATTTCAAGTTGCAGTATAGTTTTTTGCAAAGTCTTAACCTTCCAAAGGGCTGTCTGCACTACAGACAATTTTGTCCTCCAGTACATGTAGGTGAGGGTATGTAACATTACTGGTGAAGAGTGGATGGTATTTGCTTCTTATTTGTGTCAGGAGACTGAAAGAAATGTTGCTGAGAACGTGGGATTTCTCCAGGGCTGCCCTCAGACTGAGTGGCAACTCAGCTTTGCAGATAAACCACCTTGGTGCAAAATTTCTGTGGAAACAAATCCAAATAGGTTTAAACTCAGAGAGGTTAGGGGAGGTAAATGCCAGCAAGGAAGTAAAATAGTGTGCAGAGACCACCTGTGCTTCTTTTTCTCTACTACGACTTTATGGCAAAAATGTGTCATCTGCTGTCAAAATATGTGTGTTCAGACTGATAACACATAGGCCTGGTCTTATTCAGATTATTAATTTACAAGTAAAGACCTCCAAAGGCCTTTCTTGGCTTGCTTTCATGCATAACTATCACAAATGCCTTGTCACCTTTAGGATTTGCTCTTGGTTAGATAACACATAGGAAGACTGATTTTTTTTTTTTTTTTTTTGACTGGATTCTTTTGTTTTTCCAAGGAAAGGCAAGCCCTAAGGATCCCAGGATGCCAGACAGCTCCTCTGTGAAGTGTTGTTGCACACTGGGATATTTTACTGCTGCTGTAGAACTGGCAGGGTGAAATCAAGGGCTCCTCTGAATGGCAATGAAGTCCAGGACAAACATGTGGAGCTGAGGACAGGATGGCTTCCTGCAGCCACTGCAGCAGGTCCAGCTCTGGAAGATAAAAGAGGGGTAAGGTATTCACAGTCTCCACATTGCCCACCATGAACTGTTGGTCTTCGAGTAAAGCAGGAATTCCCAGTGCCCACAGAAAGCTGGGTCTGCTGAGGTACCCCTCTAGCAGCATGAATCCATGGCTCTGAATGCCACTGTATTCCTTCCTTCCTCATGAGGCACCTGCCTGACTGATTCCTTTACTCTTGTCAGTGTTCAGAATAGCTGTACATCTATTTAGCCAGGCAAGCCAAGTGCAAGTTGTTTTTCGTGCAGGATGACTGTGTACAGCAGCACAGGCAGGGGAAAGCTGGAGTTCTGGCGAGCAGACCCTTAGTGTGGGGCAAAATGCTCGCCTGCACTCTGATGATTTGCTGATTTTCTCCTTTATTGGCTGCTCCTGAGGCTGCAGACGGAGGAACGGTCTCCTGTGGAACAGCAGCTTTAGACAATTTTATTGGCTGATGAATCTGATCTTGCCTGGCCACCTTCCAGAAACACTGACTTGCCCGAGATGAGAGTGAGAGGAAGGTTGCTCTGCCTGGGGCTCTAAAGCAATTGTTTTGAGACCAAGATAGCACCCATGCCTTGCTGCACGGTGAGTACAGAAAGACAGGTCCGTATAGCCGCGTCTATATGCGTAAAGTGCTTTATGATCTAATTGCTGACACACTTAAATGTGCGGCTCCTGTGGACTGTGTCTCGTTTGCTGCTTAATTGTGTGAAAATGTACTTGGTAAATGGCTTGCTGTCACAAAATGCTCGATTAACTGTTGCAATGATCTAAGTTAAAACACTGTGTTTGTGTCCTACTCTGGTTATTTCCTGCGCTGCAACACATTGATTTAAGCTTTTAGCCGTGAGAGAGCAAAATGCAGCTGCAAGATGTTGATATTAAAATGTTTTCTTTGGTTTTATTATTTTGCTAGTGGAAACTCAAAATACCAGAGCTGCTTGCTAATATTTGCTCAAGTCTTCTAAAAATTGCTGATTAATCTTGCCTTTTGATTTTTAAGGGTAACTTCTGTGAAGTTTGATGCTATGGATCGTTTTGCAAGTTGTGCTTTGCCACAGAGCAAAAATAGGGCAGAGCAAAGGAAGGGAATGTTTTTACTGTAGCCCCCAAAGTGTGTGGTGCTCAAAGTGGCAGGATACTGCATTGCACCTACCTCAGCTGCAAACAGCTCTACAGATAAACATTTCTGAAGAGCCCCCAAAAATATTGCTACCTAAGGAACTGATGGTTGACCAGCAGCACTGGAACAGAGTGAAGGAATGCAGCTTTTTATACTGTATCCGTCCTATAACGTGCAAAGATGCAGCTAATCCGGAGAGTGCATCAAACCTGCTGCTTCAAAAATGACACTAAATAACCTGAGTTTCACTCTTAACAAGCTGCAGTGCCCCTGATAATCGGAGCAGAGTTTGAAAATGTGTGGTTTTGACAGCTTTGGGAAACATTTTATTGCTGTACTTGTTCAAAATACCTCTCTCTAATATTTTGTAGGGGTTTTTTTTTAGGAGAGGTGGTGCGGTAAGTGGGGTGTCAGTGTTTTCTGCTGAACCTAGTTCAGGGACGATATAGCTTCCTCAGAGCTAAGACAAAGAATTTCATTAAATCTGAGTAAAGCTATACACAGTCCCCAAAGATTTCCCAAGCTAAAACTTTGTGTTCTCTTGGTCTGTGCATAGCACAACTGTTGGTGGCAATGATGCTTTTCTTCATGCTTCTTCCTGATGACCAAGGAGGAACCTGAGCTTCATGATTTCCCTTGGCTGGAATAGCTTTGCTTACCATAGTGGTCTGGGATGCAATGGGTTCCTTAGGGAGTCAGAAATGGATGGTACACGGCTGGCTAGAGCCTCTTGGAATCACCTGCACCACAACTGCCTTTCCAAGCTGTGCTGAGGTTATGTTTTGAGTATTCTGGGAAGAGGACAGAGTGGGAGGGCCAAGTTTGTAGGTGCAGGAGAGACATGAACACTGATTTGCAGCTGTAGCTGTTAGGAGTCTCCCCATTATGTCCAAGTGGGGAAGAGAGGAGGCCTCATTCGGTGGAATTCCATCTCTGTGTCAGCTCAGAAGGAAATGACTTGTTGAACTGGCTCCCAAGACAAGTGAATGGCAGTCCATGAAGTCCTGGGGCCCTGTTACCACCTGTGGTTATGAGAATGAAGTAGAACCTTGTATTAATGAGGTGATGCAGCAAATACAGTTTAGTATGACTTTTGTGCAACTGTGCCAGTAACATTGACAAACTTTGGTTCTGAATGTCTTCTAAACATTTTTTTGGCCCTGTAAATAGTCTAAATTACGTTCTTGCTTGTTCCTGTGCTTCTGCACCATTCCTGCTCCTATTCTTGCTGGCTGAGGCTTCCAAAGGAGCCATGGGAAGCTGACGTTTGTACTCATTGGATTTCAAACACCCCTTCTAGAAATCACAGGCTCTGTCATTTTATGGAAGATGAGGCCATTTTATATCTATTTTTATAGATGTGTTTATGATTTCCTGGGATTTTCTTGTGGAATCTGAATTAGAGCTTATTTCAGGTTAAGATTTAAGTTTAACAAATGGGAAAAACATAGTATTGACAATCCAGCTCAGTACCTGTTTGTCCTCCTGGAAGAGTTTTTTGTATTAATGTCAGACATGCATCTGTGAAGTTGCAATCTGTGGCTGTTGTAGTTTTAATACTGAGACGGGAAATAAAAGGGGAGGAAATTGTGCATGAAGATACGAATTTTGCTAGCTTCAGATTTAAACAAGACACATTGAAGGTAACACATGGTAGAAATGGAGCTTTGTCACTAAGTAGGATGCGATTTATTTGGAGGGAAATAAGTGATTCTCTTGATTGTTCAAAGGGATTTTTGAAACCCCATTACTAATGTGCTGCTGATGTGTTCCAGCAAAATAGTAATCCTGAAAGAGCTGAATACAGGCTGCTTATTTTTTTTTGAGCCTTTGCCATCACTCTACACGCCACACCAGGCAAAATGTTGATGATTTCTATCATTGTCAAGCCATAGGTAGAGGTGGCCTCACTTTGGGCACCGGTGGAACAGATGCGCAAGGAGTGTTCCTTGTGCCTGAGCTGTGTTGGTGGTCTCTGTGAGCAGTCCCAGGGAAGCAAGCATGGCCCTGTGGCAGGGCAGGGGATGAGGATCAGTCACATGGGATGAATTGCCCTATCCTGGCCTGGCCCTCAGCTTGTAGCAGCGGGAAGGCCATGACTGCAGCCAGCCTCAAAACAGAATGGCAGCTTCTGTTTCACTGTTTCAGATTTCCCGTTCTGCTGTCAGTCTGGTGTGGTGCTTTGCACCCCAGCTGCCTCTCCCAGTCTTGTAAATGTTGAAAGTTTTTCAGTTTTCTTGGAGTAGATAAAAGATAAGGGCAATTCTAGACATTTTATTTTGAGGGGAGAAAATGGATAAAAGTAGAAAGAGGAGGTGACTAAAAATATAAAGCTTGTGATCTTTGTTAATGTTTATATTTGGCAATTCTGTAGAAATGAAACCAAGAGAAATCTATGATTCTTTGACTTAAGAAAGCATTTATCTGGAAATGTTTTGTTTCAAGATCAAGACTTGAGTTAAGAAAGTGGAAATACATTGATTTATATTTTGACACTTTGAAATAGCTTCTGTGCAATGCTCTTACAGCATGTTCGTTTAGAATGTGGACTTGCAAATTGCAGTAGTATTTTAAAACACTTGGAATTCAGAATGACATGTAAACTGTCTACAGTGATTTTATTTTTATCTCTGTTGGGTTTGTTGGTTAGCTTGGATGTGAATTTGTATTTCTGTATATGTATATAAACATAATCCTATTAACATGTATGTAAGTAGGAAGCTGGTAGGCAATATGCTTACATACATACCAGCATGTTATTGAGTCAAAACATGAAATATTTACTCTCAATATCCATGTGTAAACTTAATGTGCTGTGGATTCATGCTAGGAGTAATAAGGCAAGAAACTGTTTAGGCTCTATGATACAGATAGCCAGATCAACAGTGGGAATAAAAACTGGAATTGTTCTTCTGTTTCAATTACAGCCTGACAAATGGTGCATTCATTTTTCATTGTTAATAAATGGTCCATATGGCATCCTTTGATCACATGCTCTGCAGCTTCTGCAACAGTAAGGCATTTATTTTCAGGGAATACAGAATCTAACTCTCGATCTGGGCTTTCTGAGCAAAATATTGTCTTGAGTAAGGGAAGAAATTACCAGGAGAAGGTACCCTAGGTAGCTCAGAGTTATCCAGTCTGAAAGCTTGGAGCATGCTGCACCCACCTCAGCAGCAGAGCCAGAAACCTCCTCACATTCCAAATCACACTGGATAAAACCAGGAAGGTTCTTTCCCCACTAGCAAATTCCCTTCCTTCACAGAATATGTAAGGATGGCTTTTCCATGGTGCACAATCCAGATTCCAGGATGCCTGGCATGCAGGGGTAGATAAAAACTAACTAGAGAAGAAATTTAGAAACTAATGCAAAACAAAATTAGAATTTCTTTGTATGTGAGAAATACGCATCACCAAAAAACCCACCAGCCTGATACACACATCCCTTGGAATAAAGACAACCTATTTGCTTTTAATCACATTATTTATCATACCTTTTAGAAGTAAAACTGAAATCCATAGCCAGGACACCAGCTGGAGACATTCAGGAATATCTCCATGGAAATGCCATCTTGGAAAGGAAAGCTTGCTGAAGTTTGCTCATTATTATCAGCAGAGCACTGCAGTCTGGGAGAAAACAGGAGCTAGGCGACACCCTGTTTTCTACACCCACAGTCACAACAGATGGATGGGTGACAGGACCTCTCCAGAGCAGCTCATGTCCTCCCTTATGGTGTAGCTGTTGTAGCCACTTTGATCTTAGTGGGCAGACAGGGTTTGGGACCTTTCTGGGTGTTCCTACCAAAAAATGATATTGATTGTGCACAGCTCGTGCGTTTATTGTAAATGGAAGTGTTTACAAAGTACGTGTGAATATACACTTCTACTTCCCCAAACACAAGAGGTTTCCTCCCTCACAGTGTTCATGTGAACCTTCCAGGCATAAGGAGATGCAGGACGGAAGCAGGGGGAAGGGAAAACCTGTTGGACTCTCCTTGGAAAAGTTTCATCAGTAAGACAGCAACCTGTGGCCACTTGTGACTGCGACACTGTCAGCGCCCCCAGAGTAGTTTCAGCTTCTGCTTTGGCAGCAGCAAATGGCAAAACTGCACAGACTCACTCACCCATGACCCCATATAAGCAAAGACTTGTGTCCCCTTAACCTTTTGCAAAAGATGGGCATGATATGAAAGCTTAAACCCCAAAGCAGATGGTGCATTTCTGCACCAAGCATCATGTCATGTATTTGATGAAACGTGGCTGGCTTAGTGTGTCCAGATGGGCACTGCTCCTTTGGTGAAGAAACAGTTAAAATGTGGCAATTTGTGGGAATCTAGGCTAAAATAGGCTCTCACAGTGGAGAACTAGTACAAGGCACAAAGTTGAAAAAATTGTTCTCCACATAGGTAACTGAAATGGGGGGAAACTTTAAAAGATTGTGTAATCATTTAATTTGCTGCTTCATGGAACTCAGATATAAGGCACTGAAAACAAGGAGAGATGTGAACTTTCAGCCAATACTGTAGTGCTAATAGATAAAATGTTTCCCCAACATATCTGGCTTTTCAGCTGGCTTCTTAGGAAGGATTTTTTGAGGAAAATGTTCTATGTGGTGTTACAGGCCTGTAATTTTCAGGCTAGACTACAGAAGGATTATATACTTGTTATTTTGTTTTCCCTTGAGAGAGTCCTGCAATGTTTCATAAATTCAGATGAAGGTATAGGTTTTAGTGAATATATAATTTGCCACATGGAATATATACTGGTCAATACCTCTGTTCTTAGAGGAGATAATTGCTAACAAAAATCATGTCTGACAGGCTGTTCCTTACTGTGGAAGGATCTGTAATCTCCTCAGGTTCTTGTAAATTGCTGCAGCTCAAGAATAGGGTAAAATATTTAAAAGTTGTCAAAAGCAGCTTTAAAGCCTCTGACCTTCTATCTTTTAGAAGTGGTTTAGGGACTTATGATGTTGAATCCTGTAATCACTTTTGAAATGTTTTTCTAGTCCATTTTCTTTGAATGAATAGAAATGTCTATTTCCTACAAGCAAAAAGGGCCTATCTTTAGCCAAAAAGCATTGCTGATCCTGAACTTGCTGAAATCTGTGAGGAGTAAAATTTGGAATTGACTTGCTGAACTGATAAGATTTGTCAGGGACAGTAATGGGTAATTGCCTCAACCTTTTTAATAGAAAAGATTGTGCTTGAAAAAAAAGCATGGTAGGAAAATGTACTTCTCTCAGGAAAGGAACAGTGAGCACTTGCCCTGTGCAAGGCCAGGAGTTGGATTCAACAGTCTTTGTGGATACCTTCTAACTCAGGATATTCTATGATTCCATGATTCTGTGATTTGAAATATTTTCCAGAATCCATGATACAGGAAACGGGAATTTCCTCAAGGAGTTTTATCACAGCAGATTAGGTTTTTATATAAAATATTCCTGTTTGGTCTGTAAACCAAAACTTATTCCTCTTGACCTTAATTAATATGATGGACACCAAAGTTTAATATAAAATAAAAGAGGAAGTGTTTATTTAACTTTTTACCCCCCTTTTATGGTACAAGGCTCTGGCTGGTGGAAGGACAAAGACATGATGCATGAAAACATAAATTAATTGTGTTCAAGCTGATGTCCCATGTTGGCTCCAATACATGAGCGTCATACTTTTGATCAGGATGTCACAAAAATGCCATGAAGATCCTAGATGGAGGTGGCTTCTACCTGAGAATCAAGGTAACAAACATGACCCAGTCAAGTGTGTGATAAATATAGACACCCACTGCAGCAGCTTGCACCAACACAAGCTCTGAGTTGCAAGTAAGACACGTGGCTGTGTCTCAGCAGTCAGTCCCTGTTCATGCTGCAGTCAAGCTGCACTGGCCCCCAGGTTATTGCCTCAGCACCAGGCACTTGCAGGGTCCCAGGAAAAGTCTTGTCTGTGTGAAGTTTTGATAAAAGATGGTTAGATTTCTGCAAAATGAAACTAAAAGGAAATTAATACTGAGTAATCTGGGAGAAGTCTTTCTACCCAGGCTTTATTAATGATTGTTTCCTTCTATGGTTGTTTACACACATTTATAGAGTGCAGCAGAGCTATTCCTTACTCAGGAAATAAAATTCCAAAGTATAGAGCTGTCATTCAGGGATGTAATTTAACTATAGACAAGGTAGCTTAATTAACACTTACTGTCTGTCTTTAATAGGTGGGCCTAGGATATGCAATTTTGCCTTGTAATAACTTTCAACTTGTAGCAACTTTTTTATTCTTTTACATCTTTCCTTTACCACTGTAGCAGTCTTTACCTGTCATGTGACCTTGCAGCTCCACAGAGGGACAGGGAATGCTCTGTTCGAGAAAAATCAGTCTTTTGGTGGGAGGACTCAGCAAATTAACTGGGAGCCTGTTTTTTCTAAAGGCTGATTTATGCCAATGGGGAGATTCTCATACACTGTGCTGATCTCAACAGAGCTACTTTGTTTGATGGGGATTAAAAATCTGGTCCCAAGTGTGTGTGATTCTCTTCTGCTGATGCAACTATCACCACTGTGCCTGAGGAAGGTTGTGCCTCTCTCTCTTCCTCTTCTCTCTTTATGGCCTAGCAACCTTACAATGCACCATTTGTCCTCTTTGTTTTTTGAAGGTTACCCTTGCTCACGTGGCGAGCTGTGTCTGTGGCTCGCTCTTGCTCCTTGTGTGAGCTTTGATGCCATGAGCTTGGCAGCAGAGACAGCATAGCAGCACTGGCTTTGCTGCAGCTTTACTGCCTGCAGTGGGACCCCAGCTTAGCCCAGGCTTCCATCTCACTGCTCACTCTGCTTGCCTCCACATAGCAAAACTGTGCTTTTCTCCCTGCAGCAAGGCATGTTGAGGTGGTAGGAGTTATCCTTGGATGTGCTCCCTGCTGGCAGTGGCTTACCATGGTATATTGAACTGGTCTGCTTCTTACACATGGCAGCAGGAAAAGCCTGACCCCATGCTGCTGCTCCTGCTCAGTTTATAGTTTTAAAAGACATGGTGTGCTTGAGTAGCACTCCTTCTGTGTTTGTAGGTCAGACAGAAGTCCCTGTGGGTCAGCTTTACATCTTCAGCTGTAAATGTAGGCCAGCTGGCTGCCGTGCAGAGTGCTCCTTATCCTTAAAAGTGCAGGTCCTCACACACAACTTCACAGTACATTGCCTTTGCTGGTCTGTAAGGAAGCTCCTTTTGCCAGCATAGCGAGGGGTGCAGCTGCTCTCCTGACACTGGCAGTCCTGCCAGCATGGCAGCGGAGTATTTATCGGTCTAGGTGGAGCAGATGTGTAATGAGAACAATTTCTGCTGTTTCTGACACTTTCCTTCAGTAATGAGAGATTGATATCAGGTCTGTTAATGAAATTAATTATCATAGGATGTGACAGTGCCTGTAAATCAAAGCAGGTCCTTCAGTTCTTCTGTGCCCAGAGTCTGTTTATTCTGATACCAAACCTAAGATTTGCTCATTCCTGCATCCTAGAGAGTCCTTCAGAGGTCTAAAATCTGTGAAAGATTCTCAGAAGCTCACAAGGAGCCAGTTGGGTTCAGTTACATTGTTGCTTCCTTCATAGCACACATTTGGTTTACATATCCCTGCCTGCAGGCTCTAATCTTAGCTGTGACACTTAATATGCTTTGAAATTTTTTTTAGCCCAGTTTCCTAGGAAGTTGAAGCTTATGCAATCCTTATGCAAAAGGAAAAGCCCTGAAAGGTTTCCTAAAAAGACAGCACAAACCAGCCAATGGATTCATGCATCAGAAAACTTATGTTGAGCTGCACACAGAAGGCGTAGAACTTCCTTTGTCCACGGCTGCAGGGACCCTCCAGCTGCTTGTAGAACCATGGCAGGGTATGACTGGGGCTCTGGATGACCTCCAGAGGTCTCTTCGGTCCTCAACCATTTTGTGGTTCTGTTGTTCATGAAGCACCAGCATTTCAGCAAAATTCAGCAGAAGGGGGACAGCTCTCAAAGGCAAACAGGTTATGACAAGTTTGAGAGGAAGGTTGTGGCAAGGGGCATGCATGGGGCTGTTGGCATGATTGTGCTTAGAATCACCAAGTTCATGACCCTCCAGAGCCTCTGGTGGCTGGTGGATGTAGAAGGGAGTACGAGGATACACTGGAGATGTATGGAAATACAGGACCTATTAGGTGGTCTGTGGGGAGATAAGGAGGTGCTGCATCAATGCACAGAATCTTTCTAGACTTGATCACTTCTCCTGGCAAGACACCTTGTCTGCAGTGTTTAGAGAGGAGATGCAGATGTGGCTGTAGTAGCTAACCTGGAAGGGAGTCTGGTCCCTTTTGTGTACCTTACATTTGCTTTCAACAAAGCAAATTTGTGGAGACATCATCAGTGAGGCCAGCAAAACAAACATAATCTGTAATATTGTAATCCCTCTGGTCAAAAATAGGTTACCAAATTTCTCAGGGAAGAGCTGTCTTTTTAAAAAACTCAAACTCCTAAAAAATTAAACCAATTTTCCCTCGATACTGGAATATCTTTATTACTGAGACTTAATATATTACTGATTTATTGATTTTTGTTTGTTTGGTTGGTTTTTTTTTTCTTTTTTGTACCAGAAAGAGTATAACAAATTCAGGAAAACCTACGAAAACACGTTTTTAAAAATTAAATATCTTGGATTTTTAAAATAAAATATTACTGTATAGTAGATTATTGAGATAATATGAGATGAAGTCAAATCCCATTAAATGTTTTTTGGTTTCATTGCTTCAGGAGAAGGATGTTACTTTATCCCACTCATGAATATTCAGTTCACTCCTCTTTCTTTTTTTTAACTGCCTCCTCCTTCTCCTTGAGCACAAACCAGAAATGCATAACCCCACATGGGAAACTGAAATACAAAATTCTACTGCAAGAAACCACTGCTAAATTGATGCGACTTTAATAAGCCGTTTGCAGAGCCGCTTCATTTAAAAGAAAATAAACTCTTTAGGGCATCCTTAAGGTCATCCTGACCTGTTAGCTCAGTCCTTGTCCTCAAAATAAGAGAAATATCTAAAGCTTTGGAAAAAAGAAACCTCAGACTGAGGTGCAGGACTTTACCTGGAATCATTTGGTGGGTGCTGCCAAAGCCAGTTGATTTCACCACCCAGTGGGTAGCCAGTGGAAGGTAGCAATGACATCTCTTGGTCACTTGCAAGGACAAATACCATTTCAGCTTCATTCAACTGTCAGTAAATACATGGTGCTCACAGAGAAGTTAGTTGCTATTTTTCTGCAGCAGAGAATTGGGCCATTTGGAATTTTAACCAATTTTCTTTCACAAAATTACACAAGAATAAAATACGGTTTCCTAAGGGAAACAATGTAGCATTGAATATGGATTGTCCCTGCCTCCCCATAAGAAATGAAAACCATTTTTAATTTGACAGTATTTGTCAAAAAACCCTCTATTTTTTTCCTCATTTCCTTAACCATAAATACCAAAAATGCAAGACTAACTCTTTGTTAGTTATCAGTCATTTCCATGCGGTAAAGGAGGCATTTCTGGTCAGATATTAGAGTACTGGCCCAAGGAAATGAGAGGAAAGTCTGATCAAGGGCCAGTGCTGAGAATATATCACCAGTCTGGAGGTGTGACAGGCTGCCCAGACTGCAGAGCAAGGCTGAGGCAAGCCTGCACAGCTTGGCCCCGAGTTCACTCATCAAAAAATCACTGGCAGGATATGTGCAGCTTTCTACTTTGATGCTCCTTGTTCTGCCAGCGTAGGATTTGTTCATCACGCGTCCCTCATGGTGCAGGAGGATGTGGTTTGCCAAGCTCACCAGCTTGCTCTGAAAAAGGCATTTCTGTCCTGGCCGTGGCTGGATGCACAAAAATATTTATCTGAGCTGCCAGAGCTGAAATGATTGGAGATGTGTTGTGTATTTCTAGGGAGAGTCCCTTCTTATATTGACTGTATGTATCAGCTGGATCACATTCCCAGCATCTCTGGAAGGGAGAAGAAAATGACACCTCTCTGAACAGAGGATGTCTGGTTTTGCATGCACAAGGATCAGTTAGGTGCAACACAAAAGGGTCCAATGTATGTTCAGACATCCCTGGGCAAAGAAATGTCAGAGGGTTCTTCCCTTTAAAGGGTCTGCAGAGAAATATTCATCTAAAAATGCTTGGCTGGAAATACATTTGCTATTATAGTCTACTAAATAGATGGGAACAAGATGTCATCAGGAGTTTTGATGGATCTAGGCAGATTCAGAACTGCAATCAGACTGACCTAACCAAATCATGTCTTCTTTGATTCCTCTAGTAACTACCTGAGGTTGATTGGCTTTTGTTACAGAAGTCTATTTGGGGAGCGGGGAGCAGATGTTCAGTGAGCAGTTTCCTCAGAGAGGAAAAGGCTTTTTCCTGTGGCTGCTATAACGTCTTGAATGGTGAAGGGGAAGGTGCCTCAACTTTTATTATTGCTGCAAATACATACATAGAGCAGGAATTGGGAGGAGGAAGGAGAGCTTTAGCACTGCCGGCTTTGCTGTCAGTTGAGGGTCAGACTGCCAGCAGTGAATGCTGACAGCGGCTGTTTTAAATCAGGCTCTGTCAAGGTTTTGAAGGTGGAGGGAATGTGCTTTTGGAGGAAGGGCAGTGACCTGGAAGGAAGCAGCAAAAGCACTGGCAGCAGATGACATGTGGGTCAGAGGCAGGACGGAGCAGAAGGTGGTTGTTGGGCCAGGGCTGTCTGGCTCAGCTGGAGGTGGGTGCAGGAAGAAAATGAGGTGTTACGTGGCCACTTCCCTGTGCTATGATGTAAGAAGAGGACAGAGTTCTCCTCAGGCATTTGAACCAGCTGAGCTGTACCATGGGGAAAGAAGTCAGGTGCAGCTGGTTTTTGGAGTATTCTCTCCAAAGACTGCAGTCTGGGAGCTGTCTGTCTTGCCTCCTGCCAATGTGCTGGGAGGAGTTCCTTTCCTCTGCAGCCTGTGGATATTGGCAGTGTATATTGCTATGAGAGGACACTGTGTAGGAACACTAAAATTGCTTCTCTTGGCTGTTTCTGGGTACCAGGAGCAGTATAACTGCTTTAGATATCCTCAAATGTGGGCTAGTTAGCTTGCCTTACAAGAACAACATGGTCAGGAGGAGAACAGTATCTGGAGGCTGTGCTGTGGTAGTGCTTGATTTACCTCACCCATCTCTGCCCAGCTCTGCATCCTGCTGAGGGTTCTGAGACAACAGCACGTCAGAGGCTCTGCTGCCTGAGAGTCAGCACTGGGGGTGGAGGATAACCAGATAAATGTAATCTTTACATGAAGGAGGCTAATCAATCACTGAAACAACTTACCAATGCTTGTGGGGGACCTTTCACCTCTTACAATTGCTAAATAAAGATAATGTATGGGGTTTTTAAAATATAAAATTCATATGTATGAGTTCAGTGACATTTTCTGCCTTGTTCCAAACAAAAAGCCAGACTATGACCAATGATGTTATGTAGCCTCACAAAAATTACTCTATACATCATTTATAGAGTTCTAATAGATATTAGAAGTATACTATTGATTTTCTGTTGAAATATATGTACTCTTATGTCTGGATCCTTCCTTTGATACACAAATAGATTTAATAACAAGTTGATTCCTCATAGCTAGTGACCTTCATTTATTCTGGCATAAAACAACTAGTATTTTTTGAAATGTTCCATAATCTTACAAAATTAAGAATGGAAAGCTGAAGGGAAGTCTTGGAGTCCAGAACGGCTAAAGAACTGAGGACCCAAAGTGAAAAAATTGTATCCTTAACATTAGCAGAGTTGAGCATGACCAAACATGAATTGCAGAAAGATCAGGATTTATGTAAATCAGTAGACTTTGAATATGAAGCCAAAATCCACTGAACTGTCTGGAGTATCTTCCTGAGGAAGCATTTCACCGTGTTTCAGGCCCATTTGGGTCTCTTGCTTCTTTTCCATAAACCTGCTCATTGCTGCCAGGTGTGGCGGTCAGTGAAAAGAGCTATTATTAAAGATGATAGGCTGTATTTTGCTAGGAGGCATCTTTGTGTAAGTTACTCGGGATTTCCAGGAGGCAGCTCACCAGGACTGCCCAGAGTAGTTGGATGTGGGTTTTTTTGCCTTTTGGTGTGTGCAGCTCTGCTTTCCACATGCCTCAGCAAATGCAGGATTGCAACCAGCCTCCACTTTGGAAGGGAGTGACACAGGAAGGAAGGCTGTCTGCAGTGCCAGTAACGCTGCAAAAGAAGCAGGAGGGCCAAAGGCATGGAATTTTGGGACTGGGCAAGATGCCCAGTCCAGAGCACAATTATTCATGTATTTGTGGTCAAGGAATTTTATAAATGCCTTATTCATGGTTAAGTGTGTTGCCTTGTTAGTGACAGCCTCATGTCATATCCCAAAGTAAAAGGCCTTTATCAGGAGCTCTGTAAATTGAATTGCTACTTTACATTAGACTTTTTTCCAATGGTTGTGAATTCCTTGGAGATGCTTTGCTTTATTAACAAGAGGAGTGTGTGCCCTGCCAGAAGCTGAGAAGAAATAGGTTATGATTTCCAGAGGATAGGATTTCAAAAGCCCTTGCAGCTGTTAAGGTAGAGTTTAAACCTTTTCTGCTTGGGCCTTGCAAGTGCTGTGCTTGCCAGATTGGCTTCTGGCCTAGGAATGTCAAACATCAGTTCTCACACACTCATTTTATGCCTTGTGGTTTCCTGGGGTGTCCACAGAGGGAACACACCACTCTGCGCTCACACACTGGTCCCAGTAAAAGTCCAAATATGCAAATTTAGGCCTGCTGTAAGCTTTTTGCAAAAACTCTTACAAACTCACCAAACTGAACTCTCAAGTGCTAGAAGCATGAATTATTCTATTTAAATGATTTCCAATTACTTCAGGATTTAAGCCAGGCATAGATAAAGCCAGCAATGTAGTGAAGTAAATTCAGAGAAATGGAGTTCAGTTATTTTTAATTTGGGCAGCTGAGCCCTTCTCTTCTATCAAACGAAACACAATCCTTTCTTTAGTTGTTTCTGGACATGCCTAGAAGTACTAATATTTTTGCAGCTTGATTTTTAGCTTCTTTTCACCTCATATTCCCTCTGCTTTGAAGAACAATGTACCCTTAGCCATGACATTTAAACTTGCAACCTTGTTATTTGGGGGGGTTCTCCTTCTCAGATTAGGAATGTTTTTATTAGATAATATTTGTCTCTGTCATAGTTTACTTGACAAAGTAAACATTCATCGTGGTAGACTATAATCTCAACCCTGGTGTGACAGTGTGCGCTCCATGGCTCTGTGCAGAGTCTGTGGTGAGAATGCAAGGATAGCTGGCCCCAGTTCACAGCAATTCTGAGATTGCAACTGAGATATCGGCTACTCTCAGAAGAGAGGATCCTGCCAAGGAGGTTTTATCTCTGTTTCTTCTCAGTACTTACCCAGGATTGAAGAGCTGACTCTGGGGAGGCCAGGATGGGGAAGAGGGAAAAACTCTACCATGACTCCCTTTGGGAAGTCCTCATGTCTTCTTAGATAACTGTTTTAGAGACTGAATTTTGCTGTAAGTCAACAGGGGGCAATAATTCATTTCTTTATCTTTTTTTCAGTGTGTTACAGGAAAAGCCAGCTTTATCTCCCTGATGTGATTGTTTTTAGGACAGTGAAGAAGCCTTTGGCATGAGAAGGATGATTTTCTGATGAAACACAAAGTCAGGTCATCTACCCAGCTCTTTCTCAGCTGGATGTCAGTCTGTGCAGCAATGTGCCAGGAAGTGTTGTCTAGTGCCTTGCTGGTAAAAAAAGGCAATCAAACCAATTTCTGCATGTTTCCTTTTTGAGGACTTGCTTTAAATCCCTTCAGTTAAACAAGGTCTTCTTGTGGAGATGTGAAATCTGGTGAACCTCTGCATGAAAGCCCTAATATCCAGGATATAACTGTCTCTTTTAGTGAGATTTGTTGTAGACCAAATTAAATCACTGGAGGAAGTTCAGTCCTCTTTCTGATAGCATTCTCTTAAGGATCAGTGATTTTGCACTTGAATATAACAAACACAACATTCTCAAAATGTTTGGCATTAATGGGAATGTACTCCCATTGAAGTCAATCATGAAATTATCTTCATTTTAATGAAAATAACTCTAAAATGCCATCTGAGAAAAGCCTTCCAGGCAAATCTTTAACTCTACAGAAGTCATTTACCTTGTCAAACTATCTGAGAGACTTTTCTAACTTTAGTTAGACTTCTAGTTGGTAGGAATCTTCCAATAGTCAGTGAGAGTGAGCATTTCCAGAGGGAAAATCATTGTAGCCACCAGTGATGTCCTTTCTAAAACAAGATTACCTACTCTGTGAAGGTTTGGGTTGCTGTGCATTAACTGGAGTTTTTACACTACTGACTATATGACTGTAGGTACCTGTAGTTCACTCCAAGTGTTTATTCTTTGCCACATATGCTTAGGTCCTTAGAAAAAGGGTTCAACTTAGTCAGTCTGTCTCCGTCAAAATGTGTGTAGATATAGTTGCAGCTCATACCAGTGGTGGATTTAATTTAAAACAACTCAGATTAAAAACAACTCATTCTTCAAAAGCCCTCACCCTAATGACTGCCAATTTTCTAGGCAATGAATACAAATAATACTGTCATTTCTGCTTACCTTTCCCTTACATATTGCCTTTGCTATTCAGAGTTTTTTTTCTCTTCAGTGGTTTTGTTTGCTTGCTTTCTCCTCTGTACTCCCAGGAAGCTGCAAGCTCTTGCATGGCAGTGCTGGTTTAAAACTTAGTGAAATCAGGTCTCAGACATGTTCATCTCAAAGACCTGTACTGCAGTGTTGTGACTCTCCCTAGTGCCAGTAGGAGTCACACACCTCAGGTCTTGCATATTGTTTTGAAAATGCTGGAGCAGATTCAGTCTTTTAAGACATATTGTACTTCTTTAGTTTCTTGGATTATTTCCATTTCTGGAAAATGTGCTAATTTCTGTGCATATAAACACTTGTTGTGGAGAGCAGCAGAACGAAGTGATTTCCTGTAGTTATTTTGTCAGGGCTATAAGTGAATCAATCTTGTTCAGCAAAAAAAGCCAATTGAAAATCAGCACAACACTTTGAAAATTTGTGTTGATTTTGCAAATAATTTGGGGAAGAGGGGGAAAAAAGTCTTATCACGATACACCTCAAATCTTCTTGACCAGTATATCCTTTCTTATCAGGCATTATTAAGTTATCTGTAGACCTGAGTAATTTTATCTAGCCAGAGACATGTTTTTTAGTCTTCTGTCTTTTTTATTCATCTGCTTTCCAAGGGAAACCCCTTATGCTTTACTGAAATCTAAGGCTATGTAGAGATAGCAAGATTGCTCTGCAGAGGGTACCCTGAGTGCCAGAGAAGTCATAGAGCCATGGAGAATGATTCCACTGTGTCCTGCTTTCCAGCTGGGCTGGCAGAAAGGCTGTCTTGATGGTTGGTATATGTTGTTCTGCAAGACAACCATCTTCTGGCTAAAACACAGCTCAGTACTGGTGTAACCCTGGTGAAATGGCCAACATGACTCAGAAAGGCTCGAGCTTTGTCCTGGAATGGCTTCCAGAAACAGGAAGCCAACCCTCAAAGAACCACACTGATGTGCACACACCCACTGCTAATCTGAGCACAGTAAATATCATCCTGACTCATCTGCTGGCTTTCTCTGCCACTCTTTCTGGAGGATGAGGACTGCAGGTTTTATGGATGGTGTTTCTAACAGGAAATCAAATGCTTCAAGCCTGCAAAAAAAGTCACATCCCCTTCTCACTACCACAATTTCTACATCATCCTGACTGAAAAAAATGTATAGTTCTGGAAATATATCTAGAGGTAGGCTCCAAGGGGAAGAATCTCTAAATTTATTTTTATTCTTGTAATTAGATGCCTGAGGAGGGACAAAAATCTCTCTGTGGGAGTATAAAGTGCTTACCAGTTAATGAAATCGAATCAATATCAGGAATGTTAAGTGAAGACATTATGTTCTCCATTAATTTGCTTTCCACTCATTTATTGTGAACCTCTTAAAAGAGCTGGTGATTAAAAAGACATATGTCTTGAAAGCATAAGAATTTATTCTTGAAAAGCACCTGTTGTTAACAGTCCCATGTGAAAACCATCTAATTGTATGGCTGGTAGCACTGGGGTCTCATTTACCTTTTCTTTTTGCAATTCCTAAGTTTAGTTACATTAGTTTCTACTTGTACAAGCCAATCTCATTGAGGCTGGAAAAATGTTCCCTCTCTAAAAAGCTCTTTCAGGGCAAAAAGGGCTAGTGGAAAAATGAGAGAGCTCTGTATTCTGGAGAGACATTTATCTCAGTTCTAAGGCTGGCACAAAACTAACAAATGTCCTAAATCCTCCCTTTAAGCCTTCCCAGTAGGGTCCTTACTCTGAATACTTCCAGGTGTGGGCTTCTTATGCAGGGCTGTGTTTCACTGCATATGGCATCTCTAGAAGATGTGCCTAGAAGAAAAGGCAGAAGAATTAATGTACAAAAGTAGCACCTTCCCCATTTTTTTGCTTGTGATTTTTAATCTTGCCCCCAAAATCTTCTGGAAGTCAGGTGAGGAATCTCCAAACAGGAGGCAGCCAAATAGAGAGGGTGGCTTAACATAAGCTGTGATGGTGACCATGCTGAGCTGATGCCCAAGAGAAATGTCTAGTAAAGATAAGAAAGGCACACAATTTGCAGGTAAAAGGCCACATCTTAAAGCATTGTTCTTTTTATATCCAGCACCTGCCTGCATACTGGGCCCAGCCCTCAGCTGGCACCCAAGGGATGGACTCTCTTCCACTTTGCTAAGTGAGCCCTAAGGTCAGGGTGAGCAATAGCCCCCAGAGTGGCTTCCTAGTGCATCCTCTGGTGCACTGCAGGCTTCAGAGAGCAAAGCTTTGTCCAGGCTTTGTGCTAGGCATTTCTGGAGTGTCTCTGATGGCTTGTTTGTCTGCTGGTTTTTTTATTTCATTTCTCTTCAGAGCTTTGTACTAGACTAGACAGGATCCCGAAAAGGTTTTGGTTTTTTTTACCCCCCTCTTGGGATGAGGAGATAGGCCAGCAACCTGCAGGCAGTTTTCCCTAACATTTCTTGTAACCTTTCTGTTTCAACAGCTCCACATGTGCCAGTACTGAACAGTAAGTGCCAAGCTAATTTTTTACAGGTGGATAAATGAGGTGCCTGAGTGTTTGCACATGTGCCCTATTTATTTCAACTGGCACTGTAGCATATTAGCTTGAGCCATAGGCCTGTGCCCCATGAAAGAAAGGGAGCTGGAATAAATCAGTGCAAAGCACTGATGCTCCTGAGGTAGATTTTTTTTTTTTTTACAGCTAGCTGGAGATCAAGTAGTGCTAAAGCAGACTTCATGTAGCAGGGCAGTACAAGCCTGTCCAAGGCCCTGAATATCTAAGTACTCAGAGATTATTTCAAAGATTTTACTATGCGAAGGCTTACAGCTCCCAGGAAGAGGCAGGCCTTCCATCTGTACTCCTGAAGTCCCACTGCAATGCCATACCCCCCATAATTTTTCTTCCCTAGAATGAGAGGTGGGACAAAACTAAGGGATATTTTCCCATTTCAGTGGTGTTTTGGAGTGGTTTAGTCATGCATTATTAATGGTAGCCAATTAACTAAAATGGTTGCACACACTGAGTTTCATCAAGGTTTAATGATAAATGCCATGGACTAATCACCATCTTGTTTTTGTAAATTGCTAACCATTATGTTTCCAATATTACCCACTCATGCACACCACCCAAACTCACAAGGGCATGTGCATCCTCCCTGCCCACCCAATGTGGCTCCCCCTACCCACAGCATCTTCTCACTTCTTTTCATCTCCCAAGACTGTTTTTCTTCCACGCCCCCTAATCCTGCACTTTGGTCCTAGGCCCTGCTGATGGTGCCTGTGGAGGATGCAGGCAGCAGTGGGAAATAGGGGCTTGCTGCTCTGGGAGGTGTGTTTGTGTTTGTGCTGGGCTGATTAGCATCAAGCAGCTCCATGGTGTTCAGTCTAGCACAAAGAGAGAATAAAAAGGAGGCACTCCCCAGAGCCCAGTTTGACTCAGGAGATGAGAAAGTGCATGCAAGGGGATTTGAAGAGACTGTGGTCAATGTGGGGCTTCAGCCAGTGTGGCATCAGCCAGATGTGTGAAGCTGGCATTGCTTTTAAAATAATATAGGCCTGAGGTCCTCACATTAGCCTGCCTTCTTCTCTGAATGGTGTCAAGGGTAAGGAGACTTTTATTTAGCTTTTCAAAAAGAGGTAGATCCTGAATACGGAAAAGGTTTTGAGGTGCAAGGGGTTTTTTCCCCTGGTTAAAATTCCAAGAGGATTTTCTGTGTTGGAAAATCACAAGTTGATCCTCTTGACTGAAGAATGGCAATGGGAAAACAAGGTGAAGATATGTAGCACTGGGCTGCCAAGAAACTTTCTGGCTTGCTGATTCTGTAAGTATCCCATTAGAAACTAGCTCTGAAACAAGCTGTGCATCTTTTTATAATCTTGTCTTATAGGGAAATTTAAACGTTGATTGATTACCTATTCTGCTCTCCGTGATGCTGGAATGAATTAGTGTGCTATTTTGTGTAGTAGATAAAACTAGTGAAATTGCCTCCCTCTTTTTATTTTTAATGGGAATTTCTTACATGTTGCTCCAGTTCTTGTAACTCCCAGACTTTGGTGTGTTACTCTTCACTGAAATGAGCAATGTTAAGGCATAATCCACCCCATAATGGGGTGTTGTCTTATCTCAGCTTCACATAAATGAGAGTAAAACAAATGTTAAGGCATAACCCACCCCATAATGGGGTGTTGTCTTATTTCAGCTTCACTTAAATGAGAGTAAAGCAGACATTGAACTGCTCTGCTGAACTGCAGTATTTATTATTTAGGCGTGCAACATCCACTCTGTTACAGCAGTAACAGTCTGAGAATACCAGGTCAGCCTGGCAATTACCAGCTGCTTCATTTATTTGTGGAAGCAATTTGTGTAATTCATTAAGTATCTCTAAATGTAACACAAGAAGTTTGCTGCATTTTAGCTTTTGTCCCAAGAATTTTGACTGTATTTTGGGCTCTGACTCTTGCAGTCATTTTCAGCTGACGGGAAACAGAGTAGGAAATGGGTGAAAAGACAAATTCTCTTTGTCATAGTATAGCACAGAGTAATTTCTTGGTAAAAGATAACACCCTTTGTTCTAACAGCTCATTGACAGTAGCAATTTACCTTCTACCCTGGAGTATCTGATTTTGACCTCTTACATGTCTTTTATACCACTGTAGTTTTAAGATTCTTAAGAGCACTTTCATTCAGGCACAAATGCAGCAATGTGATTAAATCAGGATGAAGCATCTACTTAAAGCTAATTATGTACTTAAATATGCTGCTGAAGATGACTTTCCTACTGATTTATGCAAGGGGAAAATTGAGTCCAAAAATACATATGCAATAAGGAAGGTATCTATTTCTTTTGAGATACCATATCCTAACTCCTCCTTTTTTTTCCATACCTCTGTACTAAAAATCTATTTTTTTTTCTTTTTAAAGACTTGATAATGGTTTCCTGCAGCTATGCTGATGTCCCCAAATTTATGCCAGTAAGCCGAATCTCTGATGCTTTCTCTCTTTCCTTAGCAGTCTCACTAGGCCTACAGTATCTGTTAAAGCAGTTTTGCTGCTAAAGCTTCTATTTAGCTTTTCTTTGTTGTTGATCTATCTTCTGGAAAGATTGATGTCGACAGAGACTATTATGTTTTAAATCTTTGGCTTCCTTCAAGCTCGTAATTAGTGATGATGGGACACTCGCTGCTGTTCCAGAGCCTGTTCAGGATGTACCAAGCCTGCCAGAACTCAGGGAACTCGGCTCACCCCTTTAGGAGTGCAGCCTTGTTCTCTGCCTCAAAGCTGTGGAGTGACAAGGGAAGGCCAGAGCTCCTGGGCTTTTCCAGGCATGCTGATATTAGAGCACTTTACCTGTTCACTACTGGTCCAGTGTTTTCCAAAGTCCAGGGCCCAGTGTGGGCAGACTGTTAGTCCCCCAGTGGGGCATCTGTTTAGGCATGGCTAACTGGTACCATGGACAATTAGATGGTGCTGCCAGCCTGTTCCTGCCTAACACTCTTGTTCCCAGGATCCCAGTCCTGCAGTCACTGTTGCTGTTGGAGGGAAGAGGCTCTCTTGCTGGCACTTGCAGTAGAGCATCTCAACAAAGCCCAGGGAACTATTTTTCTCTTTGTTTCCAGGCCCAGCGCTTTGCTGGGGATTTATTTGACTTTGGGGTAACTCCAAGCTAGGAAATAACACCTTGGTGGTGTTGTATAAGGTGGGAAGTCTTTCCATGTGGCAGATCAACTTGCAGTCCCTCACAATCTACAGCTATGGAGAAAGCAAAGATAACCTGTGGCCAAGAAGAAGTTTAGTGACTGGATTGCTGCAGTCAGGACAATTCATCTATCCCTCATTTCAAAGTTTATTAAAAACATGCTGCTTCTCCTGATGAGCGGTGATAGACAATGGCAAATATTAACCCAAAATCCATAGTAGGCACTCTGGCACGCTGCTTGATACATCATGCCAGGTGTGGCTATAATTCTACCCTGGTGCTTTGCTGCCATGCCCTTGAACTACTCATTCATATTTGTGCAAAGAGTGCCTAAAACACGGACATGCCTAAAATGTGAGCATGCCAGGACACATGTTGATAGCCAAATTATGGGCACCAGTGGCACATGCTTCTCTGAGGCCTGAGTGAGCATTGGTAGCTCAGTTTGGCTTTGCCTGGGCCAAAGTTTTGCCTACCCAGGACTGACACATCCCTGCATGTGAGGCAGAGAGGCATATGACATCCTGGGCAGCCTGTGCAGGGTGCACAGAAGAGAGGATTCTCCTCTTTAGTACAGTTACACCTGGGGACAAAAGTGTTTCCTTCCTGCACAGGTCTGGCCAGGCAGCAGACAGGGGATCCCTTCTGAGTCATATGCAAAAAGAAGGCATAGCCTGGTTTTGAGGGTGGAGATACCAAAGTGCAGGACAAGAGGCTCTGAAACTGGAATATGGTGGGCTGGTAAAGTGCTCCCTGACCCATAGCTCCAAGTGATTCAGTGCTTCCAGGAGTATGAAGCAGGATGCAGCCTATGGCAAAAATTGCAAGTAAAAGAGCTGTAAAAAGAAAATGTGCAGAGTTCTTGAGGCCAGATGAGAGCAATTTTTGAAACAGGTCAAATGTAAATCATAATGTTTTGCCTTGGAAACGTTGTACTCTCACAAGCTGCTTTCATTTGCGTATTTAGAGAAATAGCGCAGTGTGCTGGGGCCTCAGTTTGGGTCAGGCTGCCTCAATATCATGAGTGAACAGTAATCATAAGATCCTGTCTATTTAAAGTAGAAAAACCAGAAAATCTTCTTGCTGAGCCTTCTTGTTATCACAGAGGTTTACAATTTATGTGGTATTTGTCTTTTAACCCTGAAAAAAGGGGTGAGAGCAAATTGTGTTCACATGTGCAGATAAGCTCTAATATATGGAAAGACCCAAATACTCAGAAAAAGCTCTCCAATATGTAGATTTGCCTAAGAAAAAAATCCAGGCTTATGCCAGAATAAGTATTTGGGAATTTATAAGAGGGGGATAATACTCTAGTTTGAAAGGGAAGTAGGGGAGTTTTGAGGGCAATGTTTTCTCCACTGTCCAAACCAAGAGCCACAGCAAAAGGACAATTCCTAGAACTGGTCCCATCAATTTGGCAAGACTCATCTACTTAGGAGCAGAGATTAATTGATGCTGACTGTAGCAATTTACTTATCCAGTGGTGAAAATAAACATACAAGTCTTTGGAATTAGACCCTTGGATCTACGGGTGGCCAGGAAAGAAGCACATGGGGATGTGGATTCCTCCTGAGCCACAAGGTGAACACAGAAATGGAAAGAACTCTCTTCTTTATTTTCAGCTTTGTGGCATTGTACTTAGGAGCACTTAACCCTGAGGCAAAGAGGTCAGCCTTTGGCTCCTGCAGAGAAGAAATGAAGGGATCCAATAGCACAGCAATTCTTTAGTCCTCTTTTCTTTTTAAGCTATGCATGATTCATAGGTTACATTAGAATCCCTCCAGCAGAAGGCCACGGATCATTAACGCACAAGTCCATAGGATACGTGACTTCTTTCTGCTTTTGTTACAAATCACATTGTCTACCTTGCACACTGCCAGCTTTACCTGTGGCTCTCAGCACTCCTCATTTACAAGTAAATTCTCTGTGCTCCAACGTGTCATGTTAGATGCACCTCCTGTACAAGGAGACCACCTCCTGTACAAAGAAACCCTACCACTTCAGGAAAATGTGCACTGATGGAAGCAGTCAGTGTCCAGGAAGAGTTACACAGAGCAGCTTAACTTACACACTGGAGCAGGTCACACTAATTGTAATTGCTGACCCTCTGCCTTTGGGCACAGAGCACAGCACCCATGTCACCCCTGCAGTACTGCCAGCTGCCCTGGGTGGAGAGGATGCCCTTCTGGCTTCCTTTTAGTTCAGGTCAGACAAAAGGAGGTTTTGTGTTGAATTTGAAGACCATCTCAGATTTTAAATAATTTTTTTCCTCACTGTGTATTCTCTTTATGTAACAGTAGCTGCAAAACACATAAAGGACTGCTGTCCAAGATGTCTGATTGGATAGTAAAAAGCTGAAGATTAATAAACAGGCTGGGGCAGACAGGATGGAAATACCAAAAAGTACCAGATGGATCATCAGTGGAGCACAGTGTGATCAAAGGTACATTTGTTTGCAGTCAACTATGCACAGAGGAAAATTAGATGTTTCACTTGTCTGAGTGGCAGTAAATTTGCACAGTAACACAGAATTCTGGGGTTCTATGTGTGTGAGTGCTCAAGATCAGACCTTTTTGCTAAACGTCCTCATTTTCTCAGCTAAGCTCCAGCCTACTCATCGAGTTAATACTCTACCTAGCACTTGTCTTCCCACTGAGAGTGGATAAAAAGGTGTCTTTCCCCCTGCAGCTGAGGGAAGCTCCATATGTGCCCCTGTCCTTTATGACTGGGGTTGCATGGGAGTGAGAATTGCAGTCCAGCCCTTTATAGTGCTGCCAGAGTGAAATACAAGAGTTGTGCCCTGGAGTCCCACCACAGATGCATCCAAAACCTGCCCTCAAGCAAAGATAACATGACTGTAACTAAAAGTAAGATATTTCAATATAAAATTCCACCTTCATCCTTACTGCTCTGATAGGGAGGATCCAGCTGTTCAAGTGTGATTTTTTTCTTCTCAGCCATTTCAGGAAATCAAAATAAGTGTTGAGAGAAGTGAAAGCTTACACATTTGGGGCCACCTGGGACTCATCTCCTGCCCAGTCTCCAAAGAGATCATGTTTTTCAGGGCCAGGCAGTTGTATTTGCCTAGCGTTTTTTGGGGGCTCACCATTTCTCAACAACTAGCTTCTAAAAGTCTCACTTGACTCCTACTTACAGGTAAAAAGAGCTGCAGAAAAACCAAGATTGGTTTGGTCTATTTTTGTCCCAGAAGGTGTCACTGAAGAGCCAGGAAAGGTGCAGGTTTAGTAATAGTTTTAACTGGGATCTTAACTGCAGCCTCAGGAGGTGGAGCCTGGAGGTTAGAAGCAATTTGGAGTCACAGTGTCTGCTGCGGTCGGAGGATCTGGAAAGTTTTGCATCACAGAATAAATACCCTGAAACTTGCAATGCTCTGTTATTCCTCAGCTAAGTTATTCTACGTTCTGTAATAACACGAAACCATTCTTGGGAGGTGGTGGTGGGAAAGGGTTCATGAGCTGGAGGTGTTTTTTTATAACATACCTTTAAAGGACTGTGTTCATCTTCTTGCCCTTTGCTCTATATTTGTTGTGTCAACATTACATTAGAAATAATACCTAATTCTAAATAATATCATTTGAGATAATTTTACTGTCTAGGTCTTTAGGCCTTTTCTTAAGAATAGGAGGAAGAGCCAGAATTTCCACTTGCTTTGCTATGATTTATAATGCATTATCGATAGACATGGAAGTAGCACAGATCTGGCAATGATGTAAGAGGCCTCAAGCAGCTTGTACTGTGAATTCCACGAAGAACAAGTTATACACAGCAAGCTGGATGTCCTCTCCATTTGGAAAAGGTTGTTTGAGTTACTATTTTAAGTCTTTTCTCCAAAGTTAAGCATTTTAGGAGACTTGATCTGATAAAGCAGATATATGAAGGATACTCGCCTCCATGATAGGTATTGGAAAGAAATTCATCATTGATGTGGCCAGAGTAGAAAACCTTCTCAAAAGGATATTAAATGCTCTGCCTTTAGCCAGTCTCTTAACTACTGGAGACTAGGCTGTGGGGGGTAAGATTATCCCGCACCAGTCTATTGCTGGTTGGTTTCTTCCCCAGAAACATCTGCTACTGTCCGAGGCACGGTAATGGACTAGATTATTGCATCTGTGTTCCCATTCCTGGGCTTTGAAGAAAGTAATTGGAGGATCTTTTAAAAAGAAAAAAAAAAATAGAAAAAAAAGGGTGGGTTAGGTGATGTTGAGCTCTGTAGCTGGTAGATTTCTAGCCAGTTCTCTTCTCTTCAGGCTACTGATGTTGCAGATCTCCTTTCCTCTAGTTTCTAATAGCATGTTCTCAGCTGAATTGATTTGTCTTGTCTATAGATTATTATAACACAGCTTTTTGACATATTGTGGCTCTCGGAGGTAAAGAACAAAGGAAGGAGAATAAATTTTTCCCTGACAATGCTATGTCAGGTTAATTGCTCCAACATATTTCTAAGGTTTGAATCGAGAAATATGAAAAAATGTTCCAAAGCCACTAAAAAAATGCCTTCTTGTTTGATAAAAGCCACTCACAGTTTCACTTCAGTGAAAATTCAAGTGTTTTTCCTAACCTGCTTAGCACCAAATGAACCACAAAGTGGCTGCAAGTACTTTAATGGCAGAAATACTGTAAGCTCATAGGAATGTATAAGAAAAACTTCTTTTGTTTCAGTAAGAGGAAAATGAGCTGAAAACTCCACATTTTTAACAACATAATAGAGTGTACACAATGACATTCTGCTAAAAAGTTTGGTGTTCACACTGAAGGAGTAGAGCAGAGGAGGCTTGCAGGTTTCAGTGCTGGAATTTTGCCATTTAATCTTTCCTCTGGCAGATCAGCACGGAGATTACATAGGCTCTGTGCATTGTTACCCACAGAAATAAAACCTATAAGAGTTTGCTCAGCCGTACTCCCCACATTACTTATCCATTTTTATTTCAGCTGCTAATCTGCTAAGGATTTCAGCCTTTAGTTCAGGGTTATCAGGATGGCATTGTGAGTGGATAACATCTGTTTCAGATTTCATCCATCTAGAACACAAGCATTAATCACTAGAAATGGAGTGTGAAATGGAAAGAAAACTTTAATGCACATTTGATTCTGAATGCTCTTGGAGAAAATGTCTTTCAGGACCTGACCTGAGGGAGAACTCCACTGCAATAGAACCGGGTTTGCCCGTGCATCTTACATGAAAAGCTGGTCATTATCTGATAGAAATTCTGATCATTTCAGTTTATTCTAAAGGCACAAACCTTGTCCTGTCTAATTTAAAACAAACGTCTAATTTAAAACAACTAATCCCAAAACAGTGCATGTGTTTAGCTTAATTTGGTTGTGGTCATCAATAAAGCTTCTCTTTCCAGGCTTTTTGTGCCCCAGGTCATACCTGGAGCCCTGAGAAGTTGCAGCTCATGCTGAAAATGGGTAGCTGTGGCCATGCTTTCCGGGGGTGCTGAGGAATATATAACAAGGACTAGGAACACTCTTGGACCAAGACACACTGAGCTGACTCATTAGGCCTTTTCCATCCTGAGTTTCTAGATTTTCACAGATGCTATAAGGAAATATGTTATTTTCTACTGGTCTGGCATGTGTCATGGGAGCTAGACTCTTAATTTTTAACTCTAAGAACAATGATAAGCCCTGCCTTGATGGGAGCAATTAGGCACAAGATACTGTGACCAGAGTTAATTTGGCTTGTTGCTGAGTGTATGCACTTCTCTGACAGTTGCATGGGAAATTTTTACAGCACAATAGGCTGGATTTGCTCCACTTCTTTGAGGTTTTTGCCAGGTACCCTCTTTGCATTGGAGATCATGTTGGGTGGTGCACCTTTTGCAGAGGTGATTTCCAGCTTTGCTTCTTACATCACTATATGCTCAAAAATCAGGCAGTAATTATTTTCTGAACCTCTCAGAGAAGGCTTCTCCCAGAATTCCTCCATAACCACAGAATACAGTTCATCCAGAGCAGCCAATACTACCTACTTCTGTCATTTTGAAACCTCTTTTTCATCAACAGTGAGTTTGTCATGGCATAACTTCTGTGCAGTGCAATGGATTCAGCAGATTACCTGCCCCTGTACCCTTTATCATTCTTTTCCCTTGTCATACTTTGAGACAAGCTGTTCTCAGCATCTTGATCTCTCAGAGTCCCTGAAGAAAGGCATTATAGCTCATTAAAAACATCTCAACAACCCTTGCCTATCCATCAGGTCAGTGCTATAGCTCTGGAAGGACTCTGGAAACATCCTGTTTCCAGATCCTAAGAAGGATGTCTCTCTGGGGACAAGAGAGAAACCTGTTAATGAGAGTATTATTTCTCTAGCATTTCAAAGCTGAGCCCAACCCTAACCTTTTCATAAAGATTACTTCATTTGGTGCCCTCTCCCTGACTTCTTTACAGTTTAACTATAGGTAGGCTTAAATGTATTCATTTATGCATAGCAGCAGCCAAACTCACTCTGTATTCTGGGAATACAGAATTCTTTCTCTGGTCCTCTGATTTCCTTGTGTGCTTTGTTAAGAAGTGAAATAGTTAATGTTTACTGCTTTACAGTCACAATACTTGTCAGCTGAGTTGGCATCTTTTCAAGTGAAGGCAAATGTCATGCAGCAGAGATCAGTTCAGTCTCTCCTCAAACTTGGTTGATCAACATGGGATAGTTATAATAGAAAGGGAAAGAGAGAGACTTTGAACCTCCTTAATTAAACCAGCAGCAGTTCCCAGGAGGGCACTTTGTGTCTAAAATCAAGGCCTGTCTTTTTTACTGTATATTGCTGCATATTCTTTAAGCTATTCTCACAAGATCCAGTCTTCGCCTAAAATCAGAATGTGCATCCTGGTCTGACATGAATCATCTCATTAGGGCAGTATAATCAGGAGAACCAACTACACAGACAAGCTCACAGATATCTATTTATATTCACTTTGTGTTTAGAAAGATCCTTTCCCATTCTAACAGATAAGAATTGGCTTTTACAAGTGAGGTGAGAATATGCCAAGCAACTGCCAGACATTGAATCTTTTGTGTGTGCTGGAGCTGATGACATTTACTTGTGCTTTGAGGAAGAATTGAGAGTCTGCTACCTCCCCAGATAGTGCTTTCCTATCTTTCCATCCCCAGCTTCCCTCTACCAAGCAAGCTTTTCTTTCTGTTAAAAAAAAAAAAAAAGGTAGAGAGGAGAGGGAAAGCCTAGACACAGAATACCATCTCTGAATTTGTTTCTTCTATAAACATAACTTTTCTTCTTTGCAGGTCTTTTTAGCTTTGAAAATTTCTTCCATTCTGAAAACTGGTGCTTTTAGAAACTTCTTGTGACTTTTAAAGGGAAAATCTAATGAATTCACAGGAAAGCAATAGAGAAGGTCAGTGACTGTTTTTTCTGTACAAGTGGAGTAACTGCAGTTCTAGACAATGTAGGTAAGACATCAAGATATAGATATATATAATGTATGTAAGCAAAGTCTGTGGGAAATATTTCATTCTGCACATGAAGAACTGAAGGCATAAAAGTTTTACAAACAGAAATCCAGTATCTGAGGCCAGAACCGAGACCTGGTCTGGAGAAGATGTTATTTTTCTCCCTTTCCTTCCTTTGGGTTCTATGTTCTCTACCAGCTCAGAGAACAGACTTCTTGAAACTACTTAGTATTCACCACAGATGATAGCCTTGTAATTTTGTGAAAAGTAACATCTGTTCAGGGAGAAACTGTGTGTAGATGTATAAGCAGGTTTCCAAGACATGTATTTCAGAGAAGAGGAAACAATTTTGCTCAAATATCCCTAAAAATTACCAGCCTATTCAACATAATCCGGTGACCCAGAGCAATCTTCCTGGGGAAAGAAAAAGAATATGTGATGATGTCCAGATCCCCAGCTGACACCAAATGATATTGCTCCTTTACAGATCTACTCCATTATGGTTTGCTGCCTGATAAAAAGAATTTCCTGTCAGTGGCAAGTGTAATTTTTCAAAACCAATCTATATGCTGGACTTCCCTCTGGCTTTAACCAGCAGAGCCTTACATCACTGTCACTGCTGATACAGGCATCCTGTGAGCTTTCTGACTGCATCCAGAACTGCTGAGTTTCATTTGGTTTCACTGGACAGTTTGACAGAGCTATGAGGAACATGAAGTTTTGCTGCAGAAGCACAAGCTGGCTGAGATGCTTGGCACAGCTCTGATGAAAACAGGATAAATTTGAAGGTTTTAATAGGACCCCACACCTGTGAAGGTTCGTTTGGATTCTGTTCTGCTTAAAAAACCTGTTTTCCCAAGGGTTACTTAGGGTACTTTTGAAAAGCACTATAAAATTAGCTTATCATATTCAAATGTAATTATTTGTTTCACTCTGAGAAACAGCTAAAGAGAATATTTTATTCTACCCCTTATTCTTCTCTCTTCTTTGTAGCCATTGGGAAGCAGGACAAGGATTAATTGCATGTCAGAGAGTCTCCTGTTCTGGGCAGCAAGATATCATTTATGGTCTTGAACTCTGGTTTCATTCCTATACTGAATGAAACTGATGAACATTACTCTTTTAATTGTACAAATATAAATATAAGTAATAACATTTTCAACTAACACGTTTCATATATTTGTGTATTTTTTGCAATTCCTTGGTCAATGTAACCACAGGTAGCATTTGTTGTCCAAACCTCTGGTATGTTTTTCACTGATTGCCTGTTTAAATGACATCTATTCTTAGAAGCTGGTCTTACTTTTAATGGCTGTATCTTTTCCATGAAAGTTCAAAGGGAAAGGCCTAGTTCATATAGTACATAGTTCATCTTCAAAACAGTGGCATGAAATCACCATGTGACAATATCTGATTGAAAAAAGCAGCCTTTGGCCTCATAGCAAGGATTGTACTCAGTGGAGGCCTGGGTTGAATGTTGGGGCTACAGTGTTCCAGCTGTGGGATCTGCTTCCAGCAATGTCCCACATGGGTTAGCTGCTCCACACAGCTGTTTTCCCCTGGGTGTGAACAGGGACAAATATCCTGACCTTCACAGCCAGGTATAATTGAGGGAGCATAACACAGAAGGGCTAAGCAACATGCTCCAAGGCTTGTGCAAACTTAAGGAGCTATTACCAGTCAGTAGATGACATGTTATCCTAAAATCTGTGTCTTTGCATTCAGGGTATTTTTTTCCATCAGTATCTCCTCTGGTTTTTTCAGTCAGCAGCCTCTTCATTTCTCAGATGTCACTCTCTTTCTTTTTCAGACAGATCAGCAATGTGGTTTTGAGGCAAATATCCAGATTGTTTTTATTTACTGCTCTTTGATTCACAACCAGAGCAATCTCAGAGTAGATGCACCTGGAATCCCTTTCAGCAAATCAGCATGGGAGGATGCACTTTAGGAGTATGCCTAATTTGCTGCAGTTGTTGATGGATGCTGACTTGATGGGACCAGACTAAAGCTAGTCCAAAGCCAGTTCTCTGAAATGCAAATAGTGTGCATGCTGCATCCTCACTACCAATTTCTTTGCCCTACAGATGTGCTCCTGCTTGCTAATGTAGCAACAGGATGAGAAAGTCACACACCACAGCAAGCCTGCTTTCACTGTGTGAAGGGATCAGGAGACACTCACTGACAGGGGAACAATAAAGTTCATCAAGGCTGAAAACAGCTAGGACACAAATAATTTAATTTGCAAAATCATGGGGCCAATATCTACTAGTTTTCTGTGGCCATCATCCAGGTCACCCATGTGGATGTCATAGGTCCCAAGGTATTATCCCACTATTTCAGGACTCCAGTAGTAGCTAAATCAAGCCATGCTCTGTAAGAGTGCCTTTGTGTTTGGACTTCAATGGCACAGATCTAATCAGTGACTCTGGGATCAAACCAGGTCCCTTGTGTTATAAAAGGGACAGACAATTTGCTCTGGAACAAACCTCTGTGTGCCATCCTTTTGGGCTATAAGTCAGAGCATGGTCTTTGATAGTGTTATATCTGTTCTCAGGAAACATTTTTCATCCAGGCTTCAGTATTTTGTGTTCTATTTCTATAATTGTAACTTGTGACTGTAACACCGGACAGGTCTCCCTGTTTGAAGCAAAAGGATGACAAAAATACTGGCATCCCTCTGTGCAGACAAGCCAGATGCCCTTCAGAAGCAGTAAAAAATATTATTGTAATTTTTCTTCCTGATCTCCTTCAAGCCCCTGTGGAGTTCACCGGAGGCATCAACAATAACAAAGAATCCTTAAAATGAATTGTAACAGCCAAGGAGACTTTTTTGCATGATCACAAATGGAGCCAGAAGATTAATTTCGGAGAGAAGAGCAGGAAAGAAGCTGTGAGAAGTTCCATAATTTATTAGAGATGAGCTGGCTGCAAGAGTGAGTCAAGAGTCAGACAAAATAAAAAGGGTCAAGTATGAGAACAAACACATCCTGGGAAGCAGCTGCAAGCTGGGAATATGATACAGTGTTATTGCAAAGCCACTAATAGAGCTGGTTTGTGACTCTCTGGCCTGACCTCCAGATCAATAGTATCCATTGAGTGTCAGGAACTAGATTCAATCATCTCTAAGTCAAAATGCCCCTCTCTGGACAGAATGAAGTAGTAAACAAATAGGAATTAAACTGTGATTTCTGTCTGTCTGGATCCAGATCTATCTAATTATCAGTCAATACAAAACTAAGTATGTGTGAAGAGATTGGTACTGGCCCATATGAAGAACTGCGTTTATGAGTCTGATAAGAGAATCTTTTATGGAAATACATGGGTTGGGTTGGGTTTGCACAGCCAAGTTTTAAGTAGCAGGGAGGCTATAGACGGGGCTTCTGGGAGAAGCTGCTGGAAGCTTCTTCCCTGTCCAGCAGAGCCAGTCTCTGGCAATCCAGAGATGGAAGTGTTGCTGGCCAAGTGTGGGCCAACTAGAGATGATAGTAACGCCTCTGTGATAGCATATTTTGGAAAAAAAGAGAAACAAAAAGGGATTGCACAGTTGTAATTGTGGCCAGAGAAGAGCAGGATGAGAACATGGGAGAGGAACAGCCCTGCAGGCACCAAGGGCAGTGCAGAAGGAGGGCAGGAGGTGCTCCAGGTGCTGGAGCTGAGATTCCTCTGCAGCCCGTGGTGCAGCCCATGGTGACGCAGCTGTGCCCCCGCAGCCCTCGGAGATCCACAGGGATGCAGAGATCCCACTGCACACCAGAGCTGGTGGATGCCTGAGAGGGGGCTGTGATCCTGTGGGAGGCTCATAGAGAGAGGAGCCCACATTGGAACAGCCTGTCCATGCTGAGGAACCCCATGGAAGGGTGACCCATGCTGCAGCAGTCTGGGGAGGACTGTTGCCCAGGGGATGGACTCACACTGCAGCTGTGCTAGAATTTCATTTATGTACATTTTTATATGGTCAGAGTGGACAGGACTCTGATCAACCTGATGTAGTTGAGTCCCAGCTCATTGCAGGGGGATTGGACTGGCTGACCTTTAAAGAGCCCTCCCAGCCCAAACTATGCTATGATTCTACTTACGGATATATTTACATATACATGAATGTTTTTGTTTTGTCCTTTGAGACTTTGTAATTAGCTTGAAACCTGACCAACAACAAGGGCTATTGGAATGTTTTTGAATACCAAATCGGTTTTGTGTCATGTCTTATCAAGGGTTTTGAAATCTAGCCCAGATTTCACTGGACAATTTGTCAGATCCTGGATATCTCGGCTGCTTTCCAGACTGCTGCAGAAGAAACCTTGCTCACCAGATCAGCTCAGCATGTTGGGCTATTCTCTGAGATGATACTTGCAGTTAGTTACTGCAGGCCAGGCCTCTGGGAGCAAATCAATGTCAGCCAAACTCTTTGATCTATTTTTCACACCAAAGCCATAATGGCAGCATTCAGCTTAATTTGCTGGCTTGGACATTTGGAGGAAAATAAAATAGGTCCATAGTGCTTGATGTGAACAGGCTTTAGCTGAACAGTAAGAAATTAGGAACTTGGGTAGTCACAACTCAACATCATTTGACTCCAGCTGTAGTAAGAGTGGAGCAGTTTTACTTCCCAACAGAGACCTTAGTTTGGGATTCCTGAATGAGTCCCCTTGAGACAGAAATTTACACTGGTGAGGGTTAAGGGTAGGGAAGGTAAGGTCTGCCCTAGAAGTCTTGTTTAATATAAGATACCTAAGATCACAAACAGTTTCTCTGGAATGAGGTCCAGAGTGAAGTAGTTGAAATCGAATTGTACTTAGATTCTTGAAAAACATCCTTGAGGTTAAGGTTATAGAAAGCAGGGCACCATCCAAGCACCTGACAGGTCAGATAGAGAAAATAAACCAGGTAAGAGCATCTGTGATCTTTTATCTTGTTACTGGCAGATCTTTAAAGCTGCCTCTGAAGCCTGTGCTACAAGCTCCTGCTGGAGACTTTTTCCTGAAAGCTCAAAATCTTGTTTGCAGGAGCACCAAGGCTGTGAAAAGCTCATGAGCCCTTTGGAGGCTTGGCCCACCGGGTGAAATTGCTAACCAGAAAATCTCTTTGCTGTAACCCAAGCCCAAATGTGGACATATGAAAGCTTTATGACCACAGTGTGTGAGTAAAGAAAGACTTTCAGTATTTATTTACTCCATCTTCTGCAGTGCTGTTCCAGGCAGGGATCATGGCACTAACATGGCTAACATCCATCATCCATAGAAATGTCTCCTAAGATGAGCTCAAGGCAGTCCATAGGGTCTACTGCAGATAGGAAACAGCACAGCAGAAAAAGAGATGGAATACAAAGCAGCAGGATCTAAACAAGATCTTAGAATTGAGTTATCTGCTCACCTCAGTCAGACTGACAAGAATAACGGGAGCTGACCTCTGATACTGTACAGCGAGTATATTCACCAGGAGAAAAGTTCTTGCTAGCAAACCACTCAGGAAAAATTACCTCTGCTAACAGAGACGGGAAAAAAAAAAAAAAAACAAGAAAAAAAAAACCCAGCCAGAACCATCATCTCAGCAGGGAACACACTAACAGAAAGGAGCTACCACAGTAAACAGAAGCACAGTCTGCAGTATCAAAACACTGTGGCATCCTACTCCTTTTGATGCTTGCCCACTGCCAGCTGTGAAGTCTTCACACTGCTGCTTTTATGCTCTGCAAAGTGACATAAAGCTCTTTACAAAGTAGATACTCCCTGTACCCCTCACTGGGTCCCAGCTTTCAGCACTAATCAGTCACTGGAAATTTTCCTCTACCTTTTGCCACAAGAGGACTCCAGTCTCCAGTGGCTCCCGGGGAGATGTCTGTGGTTTTTCTAACTTCTCCAGAGACCTGTTCCAGCAAACTAGCAATTAGGATCCTGGTTTAGCAGCAGCTCTGTTTTTCAAAATGTAAAATGAACAAACATGGTTTTTTCAGACCTCTAAACAGACAGACTACTATTTGTTAACAAGAAAGTCCTGCTCTCTCCAGCTCTGGCATTGAATATTTTTGCTAAGGAACATTGCACTGGAAAACACTTGTGGATAAAAGTGATCTTTTTCTTATCAATAATTGTATACAGCTGTGTTGAAGCTTATGGCTAATGATAAAGACCCATATTTGATAACATTTTTTAACTCATTTGTTTTAAAGCTTCCTGGTTCTTGTCTCACTATGTGCCGTGAGCTTAAGGGCAAGTATCTTACAATGATAACAACCTTTCATGATGTCTGATTAATGTGGTTATGGCTCTAGAGCCATTGTAGTAATTATAATGATAGAAATATGATCCTTTCCATTTTCATTTTAATAGAGGCCAATAAATATATCTTATGGCTTTTATGGTATTTAACTAGTCATGAACGGGAGCTTGTAGAACTATTGTAACTATGTTGTGACATATAGGAAAGCATAAAATGCAGGTCTGCTGGACTCTGCAAAATGAGTATGCATTTACAGCTCGCATAGGTGGAGTCTGATCTCTGCTGGGGGAAGAGGAGCTCGTTCAGCAATTGTGAAAGGTGGAGGATTTGAAAAGGAAGATGCAAGGGAAAGCACTGCAATGATTTCCTAGGTAGGCTGCTGACCTGAGAGAAATGAGTGATTTCTGTGTGCATTTACCACTATTTCTAGACAACACTGATACTGTCTTGTTGCACATCTCCAAGGGCTGCCATAAAAAGGTGTGAGATACTGCTTTTCAGTATTCTGTCTATTACAGTCTTTGAGTTGCATTATTGGATTGTAAGGACTGGAGTAACAACAGCTGAGACAGCCTGACTTGACTCTCCCAGAACTAGAATTAAAAGCTTATTGTGCTTTGCTGCTTTTCTTACCCTGTTTATGATAGAGTTCACACCAGTTTACAGGCCCTTTTAGGACACAATTTTGTTGCTGTGGTGGCAAGGTCAAGTGTTGCAAACACTGGCAAATGCCCAAAGGAAATATCACAGATGCAGACCCCCTGAAAGGAATGATGATTTCTTGCAAAGGAGAGCTGAAGCCAGAAGGGTCCTCAGCCCTAACTGCTAGGTACATCCATCAGAGAGTTTCTGTCAAAGGGATATGTAATATCTGGGGGACACTGATGAATTAGCTTTAAGCTAGGGAGCTCAGGTGGCGTTAGGACACAGCAAAGCTCACCCCAAATGCACAGCTGGGTTATGAGCTCTGTACTCCACATCTACCCACTTAGGGTTTTATGCACAGCTCAGGTGTATTTGCATGGACTGCAGACAGCACATAACCAGCAGATGTGTTTTCTGAATGGCTGTTAACAGAATAGACACTAGAGGGCTGTGGAAAATGGTGTTTAAAAATATTAGTGCTTGCATTGCTTATTCCCCACAATTCTGTGGGGGATTTATAAGAGGCAGAACAGGTCTAGGTCCCAGCTTCGGCAGAAAGACAGGGAAGTGATGGATTGCTCTAACCCAGAGGCAGAGGACCCATCTGGTGGGAAGTCTGAAGACACGGCAAATTCAAGTTCAGGGCTCCCTGCACCATAAGAAATGTCATGGCTGCATGATGCAAAGCATCAGTCTGAGGTCAATTTTCTTTCATGGTCCAGTTTACTGACAAAATTTTGACGATTTAACTGACAAGTATTCAGTTCTGTGTATCACTAATGCTTCATGCACTGTCCTAGAGCACACAGGAAAACATAATGTATTATTCTTCATCAGGGTTTCTAACTGTTTGACAGAAATAATTTTGGATCCTCAGTTTTTTATCAAATGAGTGCTGTGTGGCAATGTGGCAGTGAACAGATGAAACACTAGCAATCATGGAATGACTGCCTTATGAGAAAATAATTTAGTAGAAATCTTTAGCCAAAACACTTTTAGAAGGGTTTTTTAAAATGTTCAAAACGGAAATCCCTGGGAAGAGAACTCTGAGTCCCACGAAGATTCATGTAGGGTGCTAAAAACTGTAGATCTCTGTACCAAAGTAGCTGAGAAGCCATAGTGGGACAAAGCCAGTCTGGATACAAACAACTGAACCAAAGCCAAGTCCATTGTTTAGTTAAAAAGCCAGTTGTACCAGACAAGGTGCTGGCAAACTACCTGGCTGCATTTGAGTGTTCCAGCTCTAAAAGCAGAAGGGTGAAGGGGGTGCAGAGCTCAGAAAGGAGCCGAGTGTGGCCTGGAAAAGGCAGGACAGGAGGCAGCAGGGAGAGTGAGAAGGCAGTATGAGGCAGGGGGAGCCGCTTCAGGCTCCAAGAGGATGGCTCAGCCTGGCAGTGCCCTGAGCCAGGGTGATGAGAGGCCTTGGCATCTCCATGCAGTGCCCTGCCCCATTGCACAGTACAGGCTTGCCCTCAGGGTAAAATTTTGGCGAGGATTAAGTGCAAATCCCGACCAACTTGAAGGCAGCTGGAATCATGACAACTCTCCACACCTTGCAGATTATGGCAGAATCACAACAAATACAGGTGAACTAAAAATCACCTGCCCTATGCAAGTGATTCAAGGGCTTATTTAATGGGTAGAGAAGGGCTGTGGTGACTCTTGAATAGTAGGAACAGCTTAGGCTGTGCGAGCTGTTCATAGTTTATGATGTGTTTATAGTGCTTTTCTTTCCAGAGAAGAGCAAAAATGGATGGTGACTTCTCCTTCCAGCACCATGCTCTACTCCAAGCTAGGTATAGTGCCTTCTGCTCTACGTCCCATTGAGCTCACTAGGAGAAAATCAGCTACCTCTACTGGCATTAGGTACATGGATTTTAGTGATGCAGGGTGAAGCCTTGTAGTCTGTGAGTGGGCTGGAGTTGGCTGGAGGCAGTAAGGGAGAGACATTGTGCCCTGGTCCAAGTTGAGCTTGCAGCTTGGGATGAATTCAGGATTTTTCAATAAGATCTGGGAGACCTTTTCAAGTAATGAGCTGCTGCTTTTTAGTGCTAGAAGCTAGCTTCCTGTATAGTATGAGGAACATCAGAGCTAGTGACCTTTTTCTTGGTTCAGCCTCTGCACACAATAAAGAGAAAAGGGATCTGGCTTTTTATGTGAAGGGTGGGGTAGTAAAGCACTCCAGGCACATGATTTAATGTTTCTGGTTTCAGAAGCATGAGTCTGAGCTTCATGCTGTATTCTGCACCAAAGCTTCAGCTGTACATGGGTGATTCAGACCTCAGTGATGCAAGTCAGACTCATGTTGCTCACATTATCCCCTCATGTGATTTTCGGTTTCAGAAAGTTTGGGTGCCTTTTAACTCTGCTACCCTCTTCCCATGGAGATAAAGGAGATGTGAAGTCCTGCTTGGCTTCCTGCTCTTGGTCCAGCGCTGTACCGTGGGACCCGCAGAGTGGAGGCGAGAGGAAGCAGCAGTTAAATGCGTGTGGCTGGGTCGTTTTCTGCCGTGACGCTTTACCAGATACTCTGCTGCCTGTAAAGTCATGCCATCCCCGAAGGGCAGGCAGGCTGAGGCCAGGGATGCGTTGATTGGACTGTCCTCCTCGTCTGGAGGAGCTTAGGGATCCGCGCTTGCCATGGGATTGATTTTTCACTCTGGATACACAGGCGAAGCTGGGAGCGTGCCCAGCTGCGTGTCAGGGCTGCATATTGCATGGGCGCCTTTGAGCCACGGCGTCGGCGGAGGCGTGTGGCTGGATGCTGAGACAAAGTGCTCCTGCAGCTGCAGGGCTTCAGCGTGGTGATTCCTCCAGGTTGGCTTTTCTCCATTCTCTTGCGCGTGGCGTCAGTGAACCCCAGGGACGGCTTGCTGCTTGCTGGCCGGGGGGTCCGCCTGATTCTTGTTTAAGGGGTTGGTGGTTTTGCTTTATTTACTCTGCCTTGGCTTCAGGCTCTCCCTGTGCCCGGGAGAAGAAAGACACACACTGCGGGGAGTGTGGGGGGGAATAACAAACCGAAGAGAGCCGAGCCGCGGCCGGGAGAGGCCGGGGCGCTCCCCGGGGCCGCTCCGCGGGGAGCCGAGCACCGCGCCCGCTCCGC
>VXBQ01003439.1:68865-191311 GCA_013400175.1 Phainopepla nitens
CCCCTCCCCCCAAAAGCCTCGTCCTTCCCCCGAACCCCCAAAGCCGTCCTCCCCGAAATACCCTATAAAAGCAAGTACCACCACCGCCACCCCCCGCACTAAATTATTCCAATAAACCCATTCCTCCGCCTCCCATGCTAGCTGTTCTTCTAGTCCCCCTGCTAGGATGCCTATTTTTAAGTAAAACGTGGTACCCCAGAGTCGGCTGGCGAGCGGCGTGATTTCTGAGCGCCGGCAGCTCTGGGAGGGTAACCCTGCCGCCTCTGCCCGTGCTTCGTGCCCAGGTTGTGGGGCGCGTTTCTACGTGTGCCTTTTGGGGTTTGGCGACGGGAGCTGTGGGGTGGACCCCCTTGCTCCCCGGCATCGGGGCACGGCAGGGCTGGGGGGCCACAGCAAGCGGCCGGCGTGGCGTGTGGGATGGTGTGCTGTCAAGGAGACCTGATTTCTTTAGACATGTGGGCATATCTGGTAGGTGGAACGCATTTTTAATGTACTTCTTCCAGCATGGCCAGGAACTAGTAAGGAAACTGCACCGTTACTAATTGGCTACACTTAATTGACGATAGTATTTACCTTTCCTATAGGTGCCTGTACAGATACCGTAGTGGAGAGCATAGGCATCGCTATCTACGAACCAGATTTTGGAAATCTGAGTTTGGAAATGCTTTTAGCTTGCGCTAAGTGAAACAAGGCAGCATTCCTAGAGGAATAAACACATAAGCACATGCAATTATCTGTTGGATCAAAAACCATATTTTTCAAGTGCTGTGCAAACCTAACGCATTGTAGTGTGAAACAATTGTTTAACGAAAGTGAGGGGGAAAGTTCTTTAAACTGCGTAGTCACCTCCTCACTTCATCCAGCTGCAGCAGTATCTTTGTTGTCAAAATATTCCTTCCCCCTCTTTGCACTGTTGTATGAGATAACAGCACTGTTCAGCAATGTGTGTACAGCAGAGAACAGCCACTGTGCTGGATGTGTCCCCAGCTGCCACCTTTCCTCCTTGGCAGCAAGTTTCCAAAAAGGTGTGAGTGGGGAGGAAGAAACAGAAGCCTCAAGCCAGGCTCTGTGTGTGGTAAGTTCTCTGGGCCAAAGTTCTCTGGGCGTTCTCGGCTGCACAGTTCCCAGTGGGATGGTAGGCGACCCTGGGAGTATCCCCACCCTGGCCAGGCAAAGAGGGAGACAAAGCTGGGCCAAAAGGACCCCGGGGGCAGCAAGGGAGTCGGATTCAGCGCCAGGGGTTACTTTGTGGCGCTATTGATGGAGGTACAGACAGCAGTTCTCTGATTCAAGGGAGAAAATGCAGGCCATAGTCCTACCCACCGCCTATTTTGGTTTGAAGTGGACAGTGTGAACCTAAGGAATGATTTAATCATGGTGATGCATAAAAGTAACTGAAAGGCGGATTTACTGCTCTAATCTTTCCGTGGTGCTTAATTTAATTTTCATGTGCTTTATTGCAACACTGATTCATCAGGTGAGTGGGAGGGAGGCTTGTAGAGTACAGGTGGTTCAGTTTCTATTGCTGGATTAGATATTTCTCAAGGTGCTTCCTTGGCTGCAGCAGGAGAAAAATGGCTCTGTGTCTGATTCAGTGCTGTGGTTTGGAATCCAGGATATCTCTAGGGAAAGGCCATTCCTATAATCTCTAATGTGCAGTATTTGAAATCAGTGTGCCCTGCTCAGAGCAAAACTGAGACTCAGCTAATTCTTATTATGTTCATAGATCATAAAAATTTCAGTCAAGCTAATCTGAATTGGGTTAGACTCACTTCATGTCCAAGGGAGCTGTTATCTGCTGGAGGCAATTGTGAGATTGTCAGTGTTGCCAGTGCTGAAGGTCTTTTAGTGCTGGATCTGGGGCTGAAGAGGTAAAAATGAAATGGTCCTCAAGTGTGTCAGCAGGGCCCTGCTGCTTCTGAGCTGCGGAGCACAGACCTCCCTCTGCAGCTGCACAGATTTGTGCTATTTGATCTCCTGTTTTATTTGGGGGAAAAGCAGCATTTAGTGACCTCTCTGCCTTTGGAGCATTAACAGTGCAATGTTTTCTCAGCCAGAAATGCTGCTCCTCACGCCTCCACTCCTCAACATGAGATGTCTCTGGCAGCACATTGTAGGTGTTTGTGCATGCCTGCTGTGGTTACTAAGGTAGAGGAAACACAAGAAGCAGCTCAGGGGATGGGAACAATCCAAATGCCAAATACACGCGGGTTTGGGCAGGAATGACAGTGACCTGCTCTGCCAGCGTGTCTCAGTGTGGGTCTGGGCTTGCTCACTCCTCATGCAGGCTCCTGACTGTCACTGCTGGTGTACATGCTGTGCTTTAAAGCACCAGGCGTCTTGAGACTGTGCAAACTCCTCCCAGGTGCTGCTCAGCTCTCATTTTGGAGCTGTGTGGTTGTGGTGCATTTAATTGTACAGGGCCGTGTCTAAATCACAGGTTCTGCCTTCATCCCAGCTCCTCCCCACCACTGTGGCTCTTTCTGGTCATGCAATGAAGGAGGAAGGAGACAGCCATCCTGAAAAACACCCTTTTGATAAGTAGCTGCTGAGCCTCTGTGGAGGAGCAGTGCACAGCCTGCCCAGGTTTCCACATTTCTTAATTATTGGAATACTCTTTCTCTGCTCAAGGCGTGGGAAGGAGTGTTGTGCTTGCATTGGGCTCTAGGTACTGTATTTGCATCTGTATAATACAAAGAGATCAAGGGACTAAAGGGGAATATTCTGCAAAATTGGAAGCAGCTAACAGCAGGCTAGTAAGAGTTTCCTGTAAATGGTTCCTGCCCATCACAGAAGGAGAGTGATATGAAAGGAGGATTAATTTTTTTTTTTTGTTAGAATAGTCCAGCTGCATGTGTGCTGGTGTTTTTTAATTTCTTTCAAGCTGCATAAAAACCATGAGGAGCATATCCCTTGTTCTTTAGTCTCAGTTTTCTGTAGTGTTTTTAGAGCTACAGTTGAATTTGTGCCATTTTTTTCCTTTACGCTCCTTTTAGATTGAAGGATTTATAGGAATATAAATCAAAGTCTGAATTGAAAAGGCTCAATTCTTGTCTTTGTTTAATAAACAGCCAGCTGTACACCTGGGCTTTCCTTTTGCAGTGTGTCGTTGAGGTCTGTGCTCTGTTCCAATATCAATAACTTTACCATGCTGGCAGTCTTCTTGATAGTAGTTTTTCTATGTGTTTTGTTAAACTCCATGCCAAGCTTCAACTTACTGCAGGGCTGTATGAGTTTGAGTGTTTTGGCAACCCAGTTACCATTCGCATGATTATAGCATCAGTGAAAAATTAACCAGCTAAAGGCAAAAGAGAAATACTTAGAGGCAAAAGAGAAATCCTTATTATGCTGGTTGTTTTGGGTTGTTCCTTGTGGAGGGGGGAGGGGGGAAACGCAACATGGGGCTTGACTGCTTCATCCTATCTAATCTGTCGGTGAATCAATCAATGTGAAATTGTACCCGCAAGGAATAATGTAATAGCTATTTTGTGTGTATTCCCAAACTGGAATGCTACTGTAGTAGGGTCCTGAAGGGTGTGCTGTCTAAACTGATCAGCAGAGGCCAAGATAAAAGCAGACTTGCTGCTTATCTATCAGATGTGGCAGAGAGGCATCGAGGGATGAAATGTCTCCTTCTGTGTTGAGTGCAAAGCTGAAGTGTGAGCTTGGGCCTTCTTTGTCCCAACACCTCAGGCACAAAGCAGTGTCCTGATAGCTCTCCTTCAGTTTTCTCTCGGCAAAATCATGGGATTGCTCTGAAAGGCACTTTAATTTTCATGCCAATGCATTTTGTTCCAGACAGCTGTTGTAGTGTCATTGTTCCTTCCCACCTTCAGTGCTGCAGAGGCGGCTTGGCTTTTGTTACCTGTGTTTTTTGATGCCAGTTAAGAGTGCAAAGTCTATGCTAGCACGACATTGTTGAACTAATTTGCTCTTTTCTCAGGTTAAAATGATGGGGAATTCTCTCCTCACAGCAATAAATTGCCATGTCCCAATTAGGAGAGGAAGGGAATTCTGCTCCATTGCTTGGTGTGGGTAACTGTTGATCATTGTGAGTAATCTTGGCAGAATGAGAAGAGCAATTTTACTTTCTTTTTTGTTATTGTTTTGATATTTTTGTACTTTCTCTTTTTGATATGACTTCAGCATCAGGAGAAAATCACTTTTATGTAGTAGTAAGAGGTGACCAAAGCTTTTATACACTTTATCAAATATTGCACAGTTCATTCGGGGACCTGTTGCTGGCTCATCTGTAAAATCCCTGAAATGTGAACCTGAAATTGCCACTGGAGTTAATGCTCTGTCAGGGTGGTTATTCTGGCAAGCTTCTGGCATGGATGCTAATAAATGAGATTTCCATTTTATAATATGAATCTTTCTGCCTTTTCTTGCTGTGTTGCCTTGAAAAAGAACCTTGCACACTGCTGCAAGCCTGACAGTTGCTGATGCAGTGAATTATTTTTTTCCCTTACCTTACTAAGGAAAGTAATCTGGATTTGCAGGTTATTTAATGACCTTTTCTTTCATATGTGGGTCAAAGACAGTTCAGGTCTAAGCAGTATGTATTTTTTTTTTTGTAAATTCGTAAATCCTTACTTGGACTATAAAGGCTTTCAGTGAGCGCTGAATGCACCATACAAATTACAGCACAGTGGGCAAGGCAGTAATTTAAACTGCCTTCCATGGAGCTCTGTTATTGTAATCTGGAGCAGGACACAGGTGTGTTAGATATGAAATACACAGTGTTTGTATTTTTCAGTTTCATTTATAGTAGATTTTCTTCTTTCCATTTTAACATCTGTTATTTGCCCCAGCCTCCTTGTCTCTGCCTCTGTAACCTTCCTCATTGAAGAGGAGGTTGAACATATGTCATTATGTATAAGATGTTTTCATTTTGTTTTAATTCAAGTTCAGTGGATGCAAACAAGGCCCAATTTCTTGGCCGTTGATCGTATTTTTTGGGGTTGTGGGGGTTTTTTTTGGTTTGGTTTGGTTGTTTTGGGTTGTTTTTTTTTCCTGACTGATGAACCACCCAGGCTTTGTTGCCTGTAATCAAACTGCTGTTACTGCCTGAATTTCTCTCCGGACTCCAGGTCACGGGAGGCACCTTGGCACACCTGCAGTCATTTATTAATACCTGCACTCATTTATTCATACACCTATGCACTGCAGTAGACTTGGGGAGCTCCACTTGTGGACAAGGCTAGAGGCTGCTTAAACCATGCCTAGACTGCCAGGCTTGTAACCTAGTTTTTCCCAAGCTGGTGTTCAAGTTCTGACTTGTGGAATGCATCATTGTAGGTGCTGAAAGCTTTCTTTTCCAGGAGGGTGAGGTGTGCTCAGAAGCTGGGAGGATCCCCTAGCCATGAGGATATCTGAGAAGTATAGTGTAGGGTCTCCCATTTCTGAGTACCCTGAGAAGGGACATGGCCACAGGGTGTCAATATCAGCTTTTCATGCCTTTTTCATCCTCTCTCTGCCTGGATTGTGTTTTTTGGTGTCAAGGTCTCTTATTGGAAATTCACACAATATTTAGAGCAGTAGTTTCTTGGATTCTGCTGGGCTGTTCTGTAATATAAATAAAAATAATCTCATTATGTAAGGAACATACTGAATAACTTGTCTAAATGAGCTAAGACAGTGGGTGCAACAGTGCCAGTTTTATTCCTCTTTGAACAGGTGCATCCCCATGAGGAAATAAAAGGTAGGTAGGTAGGAACCAAGTGAGAAACATTGAGCAACAACAGACTGTGACTCAGAAGCAATTTAACCATAATAATCCCCACGACACTAAAGGTTCTTTTTCCCAGAAATGCACAATATGCTGTTCTCTGCCATAAAGCTGTTGTCAGCTGACATCATTGTGTTAACATAAGACTTGCTGTTACCCACAAGATGCACAGTTAGCAGAGAGCACTTCCAGTGCTGGCTGCTAATTATTACTAATGTTCTTCCAATTGTTGAAAAACAATATGCTAAAGATATTTCCTGCCTAATATTTTATTCCCGATGGCTGGTGTGCTTATGTTGTGTTAAAAATGATGCTTCTAATATCATTCCAAGTATTACCAAGCCAGCATTTGATTTATTTAGGAGAACACAGAACGACCATTTACCAAATGCCTCTCTTGAGTGCCTGTTGTAGATGCTATGTCTTTTTTTTTTTTTTTTTTCAGAGTAGCTGTGTGGAAATTTATGGCTTTTATTTTTTGTTTGTCGTGACCCTCTCAAAGTCTCTGTGTTTTCCCATTGACTTCATAGCAGCCAAGTGCTTTTTATCCTGTATGTCTCTTGGAAAAATCAGATTAATGATGTATCACTAGCCAGAGAGAGGTTTTTCTGAAAGCACACAAAGGCAATAATTTACCTTGTGATTTTATAAAATGCAGATTTTTTTTTTTCCCTCATACTAAAAAGGGAAACTGTTGAGGTGAAGGGGAGTGAACAGAGAATTGGTGCTCAAGTGCTGTCTGTGCAATGCAAGAGGGACATTGCAATACCGTTAATGAGATTCTCCCATTTTCCCTTGGAGATGTGTTATTGAATTTAGAAATAGAATTTGAACAATTTTCCACTGAACATCTCACTTTTCTGCTCACTGAATAGCTACAAATCCTTATTCTTTAATAGCTAGCTTCACTTTTAACTGATAGAGTTTCATAGAGGTAAGATAATAGCTCTGAAAAGGTAAGATTTTTCTAGACACTGTTTAATTTGCTGTAATTATATTAAGTGCTAAATTGAAAGAGGCTTTTCTAGTTAAGATGAGGATAATTAATAGTTGTGCATTATTACCATAGCCACAATGGGGGAAGGAAGAAGTGATTTAAGTTTTGCTCGAGACAGAAAGAAAGAAAACCTGCCCCAATGTGGTCCCTAATAATTTATTTTCCCTTCTCTATCGCTGACTCCCAGGTTTTGCTAGAAGAGTTTTCTGGCCTTGGTACCTCAGGGATGCAGCAGTTCATGAAAGGAATCAGCAGGCATTCCGAGTGGAAGTGACTGTGGAAATAGAGTGAAGAGCCAGATTGCACCCTCCAGCCAAGCCTGGAGCTACGCAGGCAGGGGCACACGCAGCGAATGCCATTGCAGCTCTGAAGGCACTGCAGTGTAGCAAGGCTCCCCGGAGGCTCTGCTCCCTCCGTGCTTTGCCCACACTGCAGAGAAAGCCGTGGTTTGCTGCTCTTTTCTGCTTGGAGCAAGTTGCAGCATCTCAAGTCCCCGGGCAGGTTGAGTGGGTGCACCCCAGCTCTCCGTGCCATCCGCCGGTACCCGCCCCTGCTGCTCTTCCTGTGCCAGAGCTGCGGCAGCTTGTGCCGGTGCTTCCCTCCATTGCCCCTGTTTGAGAGCCTGAGCAAATCACAGGGTCTGCAGAGTTGTGTACCCCATGTGAAAACGCACCAACTCACTGTCTTGGCATACTTGATGCAGTTGAGAATGGCATCTTTTATGCCGCTTTTAACGTGGAGCTGCTGTAAGCACACCCTGCCTCTCCATGTGGATAAAAGTGTTTTATCTGGGGCAGGATTTCGTTGTGTCTTTGGAAGTTGAAGCTGTTAAGGCGAAAACCAAAGCACGTTCCCTCGTTTATTCACCTCTGTACTCTGGAGTCCAAGATACCACTTCTGTGCAGTGTTTCCTGCACTGGCTTCTCTTGCTGTCCTGCTAGGACTGCTGCCAAGTTGATCTACTGGGACTTATCCCGTACAAACATTTATCTCCTGGGAGTTGCACTTGTGTCATGCTCTTACCTCTCAAAGTCTATCGAGAGTGCGTGTGATTGTACTTGACACTTGCGATCTGGGCTCGATGTGAACCCCTGGGAAAGGCAGTGTGTGAATTATTTCATCTCTTGAGCATTCCAGGCCCCTGTATAAAAAGCATTAAGCAATATGGGGCTTTTTTCTTGCTTTGAGAGAAGGTCTGTGTCAGCCTTGCTTGAACTCTCAGAAAGCTGAGTATTTTGAGCACTAAACTTCATACCATTGTTCCAAAATCATTGGAGTGCAATTGTTTGCTCCCAGGTGGAGCAGAAATATTCCTGATAAACCTTCTGTTTTCTTGCCTTCTCTCCGTCCTTCCCTTCTCCAGTAATTTGGTTCTTCTGGATTGAGACAGGTTGAGGCAATGCAAGTAGGATAATTTTGTGGTTAGGGCATTTGGCTTTGAAATCAGGAGATCACTGTTCCTGCTTCCATCACAGGCCTGCTGTACCTGTGGGGAGATTGCTTGCACCTCTGTGCCTGTCTGCACCGGCAAAATAACAAAGTAAGTTTTGGGGTTGGGTTTTATTTATTTTCCTGTGTTGGCCTGCAGGGCTCTGTTATGAGGGCAGGAGAGGGTCTGACCCCTTCTTGGGGTTATTTGGCATTGTCTGCTGGCCCAGTTCCAGCCAGAGTATGCCTGTTAGCTCTCTGGATAAAGCTACTAGGAAGTTTTCAGGTACATCTTTTTTTCTTTCGTTCTTATTCACTAGCATTCTTTTGTCATGCTTTTTGCTTTCATTTAACATCAAAATTAAATGGTGAGTTAAGTGGTGTAGCTTTTAATAATGTGTAGAAAACGAGCTGAGCTGCGCGCATCGATGGTGCCCGTAGGAAGCCCGGAATTATCCCGTAGTGTTTTTAATGGGCAGTCCTACTGCGCTGTGAGCTGTTGGCTCACTGAGGCTGTCCTAGATGAGCTACAGATGAGACTCCCACTCCTGGAAATATCTGTGCCATTTAGCTTTGAGTACCAGGAAATGAAACGGCATGTGAAATAACAGAAAGGTTTATTTTACTGAAGTCAGTAAAACAATATTTTCTTCAGGCTGATTTGGAATTGGACCTTAGAAAAGCGAAGTGGAGGAGAAATGCAGTATTTTGGGAGATGTTTCAGAAGTAGCACGAGCTGCCCGTCGCTGGCTGCTCTGCTGCTTGATTACGGCACAGCGAGGTGCAGGGCTCGGGCAGCTGGAGAAAGGCGCTGGAGCTCTTGGCATGGTGAGCTCCTAAGGTGCTTATCTGGTGAGAAAGTGGGCTTGGGTAGGAAGGCTGGAGTTTGCTTTCTGGATGATGTAGCTTTTCTTTGCATCTTGGATTTTAAAGCCAGCTGTATCAGTCTTGTTGATCTTGTTTGATTTTGCATCTGCGAGGATTTTATTTTGGGATTCCTAATCTAGTAATTTCTGGTTGGATTACAGCATTTTCCTTAGGCAGGTAGTGCATTTTAATTTTTGGTGGTGATTATTTTGTGCTCTTCAGAAATATGTGCAAGTGGTAGTTTTCTTTACAGTAAAAGATATGTGCTTTTTCTCTAATCTGGCATTTTTCTACCTTCTTTTTTCCAGCTTTCTGACATCTTTTTCCTCTAAGTGATTGCAGGCTATGACCAGGTGATCCCTTAAATGTTTTTGATTAGTTAAGTAGGTTGAACATCCTAAGTCTCATTGCAGTGGATTTAAGACTTGGAGACAGCCTTATGGTTTTTTGCTGGGTCCTTTCCAATTTTTCATACTGCTGTATTCAGGTAAGGATGAAGATTGCATGTGTTATGTCAGCAGTGATCTTGCAGCTGTCAAAGCCAGAAGTAAGGCTGCATTCTGGCTCTTGTTCTTTTTGTTCCTTCCCCCCTTGTTTATGCTTCCAGGAATTGAGCAAGCCCTGTTCACTCACCGTATTGCACTTGGCATTCAGACTCTGTTAGTTTTCTATAATTCTTTATAAATCAGAGCTGTTTTGGAAAGCTAAGGTTTGTGTCTGGACAGGGAGGAGGGGGCGTTTTGGTCTGGTATGTGGCAACACAAGGTTGTTTATCATAGATTGTGCTCTCTGCACTTCAGTAATCTGCTGACATTTTGCCAGTAATAAAAAGGTCAAGGAAAAAAGTTGCTTCCTACAAATCATGGCATTTGATTGTTCTCATTATTAAACAGAGCATGGTTTCCTTGGAACAAAATTTCGCCATCCCCAGCTTTGTAAACGATGAATACAAATGCATAAAAATGGTACAAATGCATAAAAATGAAAAAGCAGCTTTCTTTTGATGTTGCTGGTCCCTATTCCAGTGATTTGTCCTTTCCTGAAGCAGGGAATGGGGAAGATGCAAGAAAGACGTGTTCCTTGGGTGTTAAATACAGTAGCAGAAAGAAATTATGACAAGTTGAAAAATGCGACATGAAGTTGATTTAAAAGGCCAAAATCATCTCTATAGTCGAGGCTTCACAAAATGTTACATACTCCTAATTTTTAGGAATGGCTTTCCATGTCACCTTAAGAATGCTCTGTTACGTCCAGAGCATTGTAATTCAGTTAAACCCAGCATTATATCCTCTTTTTTTATTTTTTTTCCCCTCCCTTTTCCTACAAACTTTCCTGTTGATTTTTGTCTCTGAGATGCCTGAGCTTGCAACTGCAGTGCTGTTTTTCTTGTAACCCCAAGTGGTGCTTTCTGATACAGAGATGACACTGTGTGAGGCAAGGCTCTGGCTTAAATATAGCAGTAGTGGTTGGGCAGTGGATAAGCATCAGCAGTGAAGTTGGAGGTGCTTGGACACCATCCATGAAGGGGAGCTTGGGTGGATGTGAGGGAGCACTGAGGGAAAAGGTTACTTTTTGTGGGGGTGGGCTGAGAAGTGTTAGTGCTGTCAATTAGGGTAGTTTGATAGTTTGCACAAGAAGCAGCAGAGCTGGTGTATTTTTGGGACGGAAAATGAACAAAAGTGTCTTGCAGAGGAGTGATGGCTTGTTTCTCTTGCAGCAGAGTATTTGCTGCTACCCTTCCCTAAAGCATCTCTGTAGATACCTAAGAATGCACGCCAAAAAATGCTGAATTATAACAGTTATATGGCAATGGTGGACAGAGGAATTGTGTACTGCAGTTCTTAGTGCCAAGTTGAATTTGAATGTAAATCCTTTCAAAAAAGGGAGTGTAGAAAGCTCTGTATTGGGGGGATACAGCTTTTATAGTCTCTGACAGATAGAATCAGGTTTTTTTAGGTTTTTACAGTGTCATTATGTGAAAGTCCAGTGGGCAGAAGCTGCATATTTATCTACCCAGGAATTCAATATTGCTATTAATTGGTGTTGGAAACGAGCCAAATCCACTTGAAGTAGATTTATTTCAAAAAACTGCTGTTTTGCCGTTTGAATTACTTCAGCCAAAGCACTCCTGGGCAGCTCGGTGGGTTTTACTTTTTTACGGAGTGTTATATATGTTGGTCCTGGCCATGGCTGATGCCTTGTAAAATGCTGAAATGGGCTGGAGCTGGAGCAACCCACTGGCTGTGAGAGGGCTAAAGGAGCATTCCCAGCTTCCTGCCATCCCGAGGAATATCGGGAGTCGCATTCCTGCCTCCTCTTCTAGTGTCTCCTATTTAAATGTTTCAAAAGGTTGTGCAGGATAATGCAGTGTGTTCCTGTACTTGCTTTGTATCAAACAGATATGCTGCTCCTTTTCACCCAGCAGATATGTGCAGGGTACCTAGGCAGACTTCAGAGAAAGGCCCTAAGGGTTTGTGTTTAGCACAAAAAGTACAAAATCTTGAACTTCGCCTTTAAAGTAGCTTTCTTAGGATCACTTACATCTGGAGGTCATTCTTTCCTCTCTGTGCTCATTTCTACTGTAAGAAAGGATGCAGAAGGTTTCCCTTGTGAAAGCATCCGGCGCTGCTCTGTTTGGGCTTGTGTGCTTGTCCTTCTGCTCTCTGGAGTGTGTCTCCCACAGAATACAGTCATTTCCTCTCCTAAAGTCTTTGTTTAACCAGCACTGGCAGGCTGAGAGATAAAGGTGGAAACTTGGAACGAGACTGGAGCAATGGTCCTAATTTTAGGAAGGTTTGAGTTGAACAGGAAGGGAGCAGGTGGGCAGGATGCACTGGGGCAAACACCCAGTGTTATGTTGGTGCCTGTATGCATGCAACAGTCACATCTTCCTTGCAAGTCTGTTGGATTGATGTGATATTTCTCATTAATCAGACACCAGTGTTATCCTGGGAATTTCTGTGGCTTGTCTCTACCCCACTTAAAACTGGACTTAATGAGCAGCTTCTGGAAAGTGAGGGGAAATAGTACATCATGCCTGCCACAGTTTCCTTTCACAGCTCATTTACTGGCCCTTTTCTTGATATATTCAGTAGTTCTTCATAGGCTTTGGGAGGATTGTTTACAAAATAAATTTATCACATTGCGTTTTTTCATAAATGTAATTCAAGGAAAAGTCTCCCACTGCTATTTAAAAACTAATATGAAATCGGGCAGTTTTTTGCAGCTATCAGAGGCTATGTCAATAGCCATAGAAAACCAAGAGGGAGCCAAGGAAAGAAAGGCAGGGTAATACCATGGCATTTGAAACACTGTTGTTTTCATTCAGCTATTTTTAGCTAATGGTGATTTTTTTTTTTCCTTTATGTGAGTTGATGTGTTGTGTCAGTGGTAGAAGCTGCCAGTGTAGATGTCTGTCCCAGGAAAAAGATAGCAATTGACACTGAATACATTCCAGGGGCTGCTGGATAAAATTATTTTAAGAAATGCTTCAGCAACTCTCCTTGTTAGTAATAATAAAATCCAGGTTAAAAATTGCAGCCCCAGTTAAATCAAGGTTTAATCAGTCTTGCAGCATCCCAGAGCCTTCGCTTTATTTCCACAGCTATCCTCCTGCAGCTTCAGGCACCCCATGCAGGTAGACACGTTGCTTCACTTTGTTTGCTGCAGTCCTTCCCAGGAGGAGTGATCTAAACACTTTCAAAGACACTGATTGATTGTTTCCAATCTCCCCTTGGCTTCAAATGGATTTTTTCTTTTTGATTCTGTATATCCATTTGAGTCCTGATCTGAATCCCACTGAATGGGGAACGGGCACAGGTGGATGATGGAAACAAGTAGAAAATCAAGCCCATGGGTTGTACTCATGACTTGGCTGTATGAAGGCATTATCTTCTTACACATTTGGGCTGTCATTGTAGTCTAGTTTCTCTGAGCCTTGCAGCTTTCGTGGACTGACAGTGTGATGCAATGCTTGCCATGTTTGTAGGTGCAGCCAGGATATGCCATTTACTAGTTGCTCGTAAATTTTCTGCTATTCTACACAACAGCTGCTCTGTAAGTGTAAAGTGACGCAAAATGTGTGTAAAAACAGGGCAGAGGACCTTCCCTGCCTCTCCCAGGGCATGCAGAGCACAAGTACCTTGTGCTAAAAAAGTTTTATTCCTTCAAGCTTTATTTGCCAAGCCCCCCAACATGGTATTTATTCAGCACTGTCCCTTCTGGAGCAAGCAAAACTACAGCATCTTTTTTTAAAAAAATAGCACTAGAGACACACACACAAAAAATCCCATTCCTTGCTGGATAAATGAAGGCAGCCCCAAGACTGCTATAATTTATATGCTTTCCTTTTTCAGTGCTGTCGCTGGGGAAAATAACAGCATGCCTGCTTGCTGTCCAGAGAGCTGCTGTGCCAAAGCAAATAGTTGCAGCAAGTGGCAAGCAGAGAAGGCACTAAGGTATTTGATGGATGAGTGTTCCTCCCCCAAGCAGAGAGGAACATTTGTGAGAAGCTAGTAATATACTGTGGTTGAAATGGCTCATTCAGGGTATAAAATTCCCAATCAAGTTGCTTAGGAGAGAGTTGAACAGCTGGTGTAGGAGCAGAAATCACTGTAGATAAATCAGGTTAGCATCTAAATGACTGTGGGCCCTGAACAAGCCCTGTTACTTTTTTTTCTCTGGTGGATGAAGTCAGGGAAGATTTCACTGTGTCATGACTGACATTTGTTTCCTCCAGCTTCTTGCTTTCCTTTTACAGCTGCCTCAGCTCAAGAGAAACTTCCTTCAAGAGAAAGATGCTTGTCCTATTTTGCTGCTGTTGAGATCTGGCATTGCAGCAGTGTCCCAAAGTCCTTATCCTGTCCGGTCAGGGCAAGGTGCTGCTCAGACAGGTCCCAGAGCTGGTGGTGTGGCCAGTAATAAGCTGAATGGAGAGCTGCAGCATCGCTGTGGATGAGCGTGGCTGCTGAAGAGCTCTCCAGAAGTGGGAGCAGTTCCAGCTGGCTGTGAGGGTGGAGGCGGCTCCTGTGCTGTAATTGCAAAGGCTGGTGTTTAATTGCTGCTTCCTGCTTCAAAGGTGTGCTGTAAATCAAGAAAGTCCTTTACAATAGCAGCATTTAACTTCCTTCTGTCATCTGCTTTCATTTTATTTGATCTGGGCTGGGATTTATCAAGGGAGGCTTCCTGAGCTCTGTAAATCCCTTGAAAGAGTGTGGACACTGGGTTCCTAAATCTCCTGGAGGTGACTTGACATTCCCTCTAAGCCAGGATAATCAGGTTCTTCTGCACATCTGTTTGTGCAAGACCACTGTGTCCCACATATAAAATCCAGGGACTAGCTGAGCTGATGTGAGAGGAAGCTAGTCCATCTTCTTTGTGTTCCATAAACCGAGGAACATCCTGAGAGGCTCCATGATTGCTGGATGTAAGGGAAGAGGAGTGAGTGGGCAGCTGGAGGGATGTGCAGTTTCATGGGCCATTGAACTGCAGCCCTTTAAAAATTGCTGATGGGAGAGTGGGAAAAATAGTGCCTATTTTGGGGCTGCTAGCTCTTCTTCCAGCTTTTTTTTTTCCAAATTTAAATGAGACAGAGACCAATTCAAGGCTGGAGAGACAGATTGCATATTGACTAGGTGTTCAAAATTAAAGCTCTTGTGTGTGGGTATAGTCAAAATAGCTGTAGTGACGATGCTTCTCAAAAAGTACCTTACTCATCCATTTGTTAGTGATAATATTAAAGATTCAGGAAAATTTCATCAGTCTTGGAGATCTCGAGGTTGTTAGAAATTGTGAAGCTCAGTTTGAAAACGGGAACTTTAAGGAGGGAGGTTAAGAAGCCTTCTTTACTATTAAATTTTCTAAGTTCTAGCTCATGTTCCACACACACATCCAAGGTTTTCTTTCTCCAGCTAGAAAAGGGTCGATTTTTTCAGGTTTTACTGACAAACAAACACTTTTTCAAAGCAGTCTCCTGAGGCTTAACAGGAAAAAAATTACTGTGAAATTGATTACAGAATGTCAAATCATGGCATCCCTAGCTGAGGGACAAAATAGAGCCAATATCTCTTTAGTATCCTCTTTTGCACTCCCAGTCAGTGCCAGAGGAAGGCGTTTGTTCGAGCGCAGAACAAATTCTACTGGACTTAACTCCAAGATAATGCCATGGATGGGTCACAAGTCTCCTCACTGGTGTGTGAGCTGTGTGGGTACGTGCAGATTAGAGCAATGGCTAATAGGTTTGTCCATAGGAGGAGGTCAGGACTGGCACACCTGCTTGTAACGTGGAGGCAAGGTAGCTGCGTGTGCCAGGTGCTCCTCTCGTGCTGCTCTGTTCCCAGGGGCAGGCAGAGTTTGTAGCCATGTGCATAAACTGCACCTGGTGCTTGGAGCAGGACACTCAAAGGTGCTTTTTATACAGCTGTGCCTTCCTGTAAGGCAGGCTTTATTCAGGATAACGCTCTCGCCACTTGGTGTGGTGGCAATTAAAGTCACTGTTATATGTTACAATATTGTGTGTTGTGTACTCTTTGGAGGAAGAAGGGAAAATAGGTGAGGAAGTGGTAGCTTTGAAGAAGAGGAGTGGTTGTTCCAATTATCCTGGATGAGTTGTTCAGTGGCAGTTAATCCATGTGGGTGAAAACAAGTCCTCTGTGATGCTGTGCCAAGGTCAGGAATTTGAGCTCTGTTTGAAGAGTGAAAGTTACAGTCTTGTGGATTAGAGCTCCTTAGAAGAAAACATCTCTTAAAAAAAATTGAAGCAGAGCTTTTGTCACTGTGTCATCCATGTAATTGTCTCTTTTTGATGACCAGAAAAGGACAGAGGCAGAGTAGAGCTATGACCCCGTTATATGAATTGTTCCACAACTCAGGGGTGTAACACAGTTGGTTTGGGAAATTTGCCTCAGAGTATGTCCATATTCATGCCTTTGCATGCAGGCTGCCAGGGGAGATCAAGCAATGTGTGCACTTGATTTTGCAGGAGAACAACTACTGCAAATATACATTATCCTTTGCCATCCATGGTGTTGATAGAGCTGAACTGATTTATACCACCTGGAGCTTCTGTTCAGTATGCTGCTATGTTTTTAGCAGGTGGAAGATGGTCAGATTCAGAAAGGTGACTGACATGATTTTGTCTGTGTTTTCTCATGTTGCAAACGGAGAAAGAGAAGTCCTGATTGAGTCAGGACTTCATATGTTGGAGATTGAGCTACATTTGCAATACAGTTCTAGTAGTTTGGGGTTCTACACTCTACAGTTCTGGTAATTTGGGGTGTCTGGTTCACCCATATGCATCCCTCTATTGTGCAGAACAAGGGCATTTTCCTTTCTGTCTCTGCCTTCTGTTTATTTAACCAGACACTATCTTGTAAACATTTTGTTCAATATTTGTGGCATCATTTTCGGTTCACTTCATATGTGGGTTACATGTGTTTGTCTGTGTCCCCCTGCCCGCCTCTCCACCCACTCATTGTTAGTGGATATGTTCTATAGGCTATCCAGAGACTGACATTTCATTTTAGTCTCTGAAATATGATGCTGTTGGTTCCATGATAGACTGCAGTTTGGGGGATGTGTGATCTGTGATGCCAAGCAAAGAAACACCTCTTTATCTCATTACGTTGACCTTGCTGATATGTAATCACACCCATTGTAGTATGTTCTAGTGCCCTGTATCTGCAGCAGAATGTAAACACAGTACTTTCTGTATATGCCTTTTTTCTTTAATGTAGTAATTTTGTATAAATGGCACTGTTTTTGTGCAGAGATTGCTATCTGCCTGTACAAACTAACATGTAAGGTCTTGGATTTGGAATCTCATTGACTTCATTATCTTACTTTTATTGCTGTGCTTGAGAAAACAAGTTCCCCCGTAAATAAAATGGCATAATGTAATTTACATGTGCCTCTCCTGGAAAATGTGTATATAAGGCAATTGTTGGGCCTTAACGGTACCTGTGAGCATTAAGGGCTTGTTCATTCAAAGAACCAAGTTGGATGGATACTGGTCCCTGCACCATCAGTACCTATAGTGCAGTGTGAAAATAAACACTGAGGACCTGAATTCCTGTGGAAATGGCTCCCAGTAACTTCTTTCCTTATTGCTGATCCATCTGGGGAAAGTTGTTACCATTTGACTCTTTTCTAATTTCCCATAAGTAATTTATCATTTTCTCTCAGTCTTGGGCTGTTTTTCCTTGCATGTCTGTGGTGATACTCCCTTCTGTCACCAAGGCACTGTAAGCTCAATTAATATATCCCAGAGGCACTGGGAAACCTGAAGGGCTGTATTTGGTCAGGAGTAAAATGCCGTTGTCGGACAGTAGGATTTTTCAGAGGGAATACCCCACTGCTCACATGTAATTGAATCCAGGCTTTTCCAGAGCGTCTGCACACTGGAGAGCTGCGAGTACAGACACACCCTGTAATTGCATAAATCAGAATGAATCTAAGGGGGACAAAGTCTACTGAAGTTACATTTTGGAAGTCAGGATTGCTGTTAATGTTTTGAGGTTTGGTGGTTTTCTGAGCTGTCTGTGAAGAGAAAAGCTGCAGTTGCTCTGAGAAGTGCATATTCCTGAGAGGGGAAAAGCCGAGACAGTTTTGGGAATAGGGCTCAGGGCTCCCTTTGCTGCTGCTGAGCAGAGTCACTCACACGGAGACAAGCACCAGTGAGTACTGTGTGGTGTGCACCAAAGCCAGCTGGGCAGAAGGGCAGTTCAAATCAGATGAAGCCAGTTCTTGAACAGATTGAGCTCTATGCTTTTCTAAATCAGAACATAAATGTCAAATTCCTTATAAATACCAGGCAGTGCACAGCTCCAGTGACCTGGCATCGCTGTTCCGGTCTGATGGGTGGGAGAGAGGGTCGAGCTGTTCCCCTGTGAGCCAGAAAGATGGAGAAATATTGTGGGTTTGCTTCTCAAAAGCAATTATCTGCATTTCCCCCCAGCCTGAAGCAGTGGGTCACCCTCTCCTTAGCATGGTGAAGAATGTGTCTGGTCAGCACTGGGGGAAATTCTGGAATAGTCCAGGAGTGCCAGGCATGCAGACACAATACCGTCATTGGCAAGTCCGCGTGAATAGCTTTGGAGCGCTGTAATGTCGGCTGCAAATTGCGAGGCTGGCTCCTTACGCAGACCACAGATACATCACTTTGAAATGTCAGGCCTTTGTCGCCCAAAATAATCTTTTGTCTTCTTTTTCCATGTGTGATACATGGAATTTTTTCTCTTTTGCTTTGTGTCTTACACTGTAGTTGGAAAAGAGCCTGTGCAGTTCACACTGAGAAGCTCAGCTAAGAAGAAAGACTCTTTCCTAATTGCTTCTTGACCAAAGAGATGCAGGCACAGTTGAGCTGTGGTCAAGGCAGGAAACCAAGAGGCAGCTCTTGAGACTCCTGGTAGAGTTCTGTGATGGTCTGCCCTGCAATGCTGTGTCTGTAGGGTCTAGGAGAGCTCCAAACCAAACTTCCCCTTTCCAGTGGCTGGAGTGACAGTCATGGCCCAGACTGTCAAATTGGCACTTTCAACCACAGGATTGTGAGAGTGGTCTCTCTCCCTCCTGCTTACCTGCATGAATCAGGCATGTGTGGATCCTCCCTGAAAACACAGTATGTGGTGTTAGCAAGAGGGAGCTGTGATCCCCCTCAGTTTCTCAGCTGTGGTGATTTTCTGAGTCTTGATTAAATGAGGTATGGCCCGTATGTGAGTTCAGGTCTCAGAAGGGAAAGAAAAAGCAAGTTTCTACTTTTGCACACATGCTTGTACCACCAGAATTATAGCAGCTACTGAAGTGTAGTATACGCTTAAACTCTCATCTGGTTTTGAGGTTGAGGACTGTGCTGCACCCTAAGCAGTGGGAGGGGATTCAGGGAGTTCCCAGTAGCATTTTTGTTTCCAGATAAGGATTGTGCTTTGCAGATACATTCTGCACTTGTGGAGTAACTTCCACTTCCTGTGCCCTATTTCATGTTGTGGAGCAATTTTGGAGTATGCAAACTGCATTGCCTTCAGATGAAACCAAGTTGTGTTTATGATAACCAGAAGAGATAGTCCAAAGTGAAACCTGTCCTGTAACTCGATTCCTTAATCTGGGTGCATCTGCAGTGTTGGTAATTACAGTTCATGAGTTTGGAACTTGTTGTTTGGGAAAGGCATCAGCCTATCAGCAGCCCTGGAGAAATCAGGCTGGTGTTAGAGTTATCGGCCCACGTGCTGTGTGGGAGCCCGGAGGAGACGCGTTGTCTGAGGACCTTTCACAAGCGTGGTGGAAGATTAAAAGGGCTGAAGTATTGTGGGTTATCACGTTGCTCTTAAGGTTAGTCCCAGCAGAGTGGAACATATTTTTCATGTGGTTTCTGATGCTGTTGAAATGTGACCAACAACTGTCAGAGCTCAGTTTCATTCTCATGGGTCTTCTATGCTCCAGGACAAACTGGGGGCTTTTGGCCATATCAAAACTGGAGTTCAGTATTTGTGCTTTTTTTTGTAACTACACTTAATCTTCTAGGAGATAGTACTCTTGAGCTCTTTCTCTGTAATTATTACTTACAAATATCACAGAGGAAGCCCAGCATTCTGAGAACTATGTTGTCAGCTAAGTACATGAAGAGCACACTTTAATTTTTAAATTTAATCTCTAAACATGCTTTTCCCCTTTTAGTTTTGGTATATTTCCTATATAATTCAACTTCAGGTAAGAAAAGGTGCGTTGACAAGGGTTTAGTTTTTTGGTTTTGTTCTTACCTCAGCGCTCTACTACTCTTCCTGGGTTAGCTTCACATGCACAAGTTGATTCTGTGGAAGGAGATATACCAATCCTCCATAGTCACCTCCATGCTCTATTTTGTTTGTTTTTTTTTAAGGGTATGAACATAAATACTTCTTCTCCTTTTATCAGGAGGCAGGGCATGAGCACTGTGTAACTCTGAGTGAGTAGCACAGGAAAGTGAATGTGTCCCTATTCAGCACTGAAGAGCACACAAGAGTAGCTTTTCCTTAGCAAGTTTGCAATGCCTTTCTTAGCACTGTCATGTAAGTCCCTTTTTCATGTGCCACTGTCTCTTTCAAGTCAATTGAGGAAACTCAGCAGCTGTCATTTCCAGCCTGAGACCTGTGAAGGAAATGGTGTATTTCTGGGAATGTATTAAATAAATTCCCCACATCAAGCATAACTTCAGCACTAAAAAAGAGGGTATTCCCTCCCAGCCTCACTAATGCAGGTTGTAATTGATTGGGTCTGTTGCATGTAAAGCTTGAAAAATCTACAAAGAGTCTCATTAGGATGATCAGAGTTGAATTTGACCAAGTTCATCATCCCATACTATTTTCTCATGTATCCTAACATTGTGTCAGAGGATATGCCAGTGAAATTAGGGCCTCATTTTCTGAGACATATAAAAACCCAGAGCTATATCCCTAAGAATTCACATCTAGGGGGCCCCTATTTTTTTAGGGTCCCCCTATATATTTCCCCCCTGCCCCAACAGTATCACATCACTGGTGCCTTTTCAAAGCTCTTTGTAAATCAGGGCTGGAAAGTCTGCTTCCATGTGTTGGTTTGTAGGACAAAGTCACAATGCTCAAAGGTATAAGCAAAATTCTCTTACCAGCCCAAAAGAAAAGATCATAACCAGAGTGTTCGACTTATGTTTTGGGGAAAGAGGACCAGCAGCATGTGTACAATTACTGCTTGATTGTCAGTACCATCAATATTTATATTGTGTTTTCTGCTTGGTCTTGGACAGGAAATTGTTTGCCATGTGAACCATTTGTTTATACCTTTCTAATACCAGGAAGTTTTAATATAAAGAAATACCATTGTTTGAGTTGGCTCTGAACAACACTCCTAAAACCTTTAATGGGCTCTGAAGGAGGGCAAGAGCTCATTCCAACCCTCCTTTGCAGTGACATCCTCTCCAAGTGCTTCTCTCCATCCACTTAGGCTGTTGCTCTCTCTGGTTGCACAGAAACTGCACAGTCACACCCCCAGGACATGGAGAACGGTATCACCGTCCCACATTTCATGGGACCTGTGGGATAAGGGTTTTTTTGTGACAGAGAGTTGTGTAGGTGTAAGTGGAACAGCTCCAGCTGACCTCAGTTCTAAAATCATCTTTTTGTGCTGCAGCTGTCTGCTGATAGAGTCCTTATTGTAAAATGTCATATGGACCAGAGGCAGCTTGCAGCTGTCATCTGAAAAGGTTATGTTTTACCAGCAGCTTGAGATTCTTTGTTCTCATAATGTGGAATGAACCTGTTTTAAATTTCACTGGGGCATCCAGGGACACTGACTGATAACCTCAGCACATCCTGGAGCTGAATCTACACGAGCAAATTTACACAGGAAGTCTTGTCATTGAACTCCTGAGGGGTAAAGATGGAGCTCTTCTTCAGCACTCTATGTATTATGCAAATGATACTTCAAGTAATAGGGTGCTGTGAGGACACATTCTGATCCTTTTTTCTTTAATATGCTCATCTGGGTTTTTTTTCTTTTAAATAGTTTTAATTTTTTAAATTTTGGCAGCTAGCAAGTAGAAAGTTGCTGCTCTTGGGCTAGAGCAGGCTGGTGTAGTCTAAGTTGTTGCTTGTTGACTTATCCTTGCACAACACCCAGGAAAATGTACTGCAGGCTTTGCTCCATCTGGCTAAATGCCCCATCCTCTGTGAGGCACAAACTGAATTAAGAAACAAAGCTGTTTTCTACAGTCTGGCTGTTGCTAGTCAGTCAGACACTGTTAGAATCCATTTTAGACATGGATCCCAAAGTTGATTTCATGTGAAGTACAAATAGGTGCTAGAAAGCAACATCTTTGTAGCTAAATGTTGAAAATGATATTGATTTTTCCCATTGTCAGTGCCAAATTTGGAATATGAACATGCCCTATTGTCCCAGGCAGACTTGGTTGGTAGTAAATATTTTTACATATTATTCAGGTGCCTGCCTATTGGCAGCAGGATTCTTGGAGCTCTTGGTTGACTTTCCAGAATTACAATGTAGAAAGCCTGAATTTTGCCAGAATATCTACATAGCAAACAGCTCCAAGATAGGTGTGGGATGGGGCAGCCCTAACCTGGTGTTAGGGCCAGGCACTGGCAAGAAAGGCTGCCCCTCCTGAGCCTTGGAGATGGAAGAGTTTGGGAAACAAAGTGCTATTTTAGCGGATGTATGGGTTTAAACAAAATAAAGTGAAGCTGTCAGCCCTTTCCCTAGTCACACTGATGTCCTGAGTGTGGGCACTCCCCCAGGAGCCCAAAGGTGCATCTCTCAGCTGACCCAATCTGCTTCTCCAGGCTGAGATGGATCTGTTGCAGTGACAGGGTTTGGGGTCAGCTGCCAAGGCACCTGCTGGTGTGTCAGTGGGAAGTTTCCCCCAGGAGGATACACGATAGGAATTGAATTCCCTCTCCCCTAAGGTCACACAATAGGAAGCAGTCTACCATGGAGCTCAAAGGGAAATGGTTGATGGGGACCTTGGAAATCTAGAGCTTCATCACCAAGTCTGTCAGATGTATGAGCTAAAAGCTCTGACATTTCTATAGTTGAAAGCTAGAAGGAAGTGTGAGGATAGCATTGCTGTTTTGGCCTCTCCTCTGTCATCTCTCTGCTCCTGTGCAGCTCAGTCCAGTTTCAAGATGGATCCAAAATCCGAATACTGGTTGGGAAATTTCTGAGTAAACAATGTTCTTCCCTGCATCCTTCTCTCATATCTGCATCAGCTCTGTTAAATGAGGAGCAGAAATACAGAAATGAATTTAGTAATGATGTAACCTCTTTATTTCTTTGCCTCTTCTGTTGTTCTCAGAAATAGGCAGTGAGTGGTTGGATCAGGGGGTTGCTATGGTGAACTTGAAGATACACCTTTGATCATAGTTGATGAGTGCCAGCCAGTGTGTAAATTCCAAGCAGTCCATATGCTTCCAGACCAAAATACCTCTCGCTTGCTACTCTTCATTTTGTTGAACACTTAGCCTGCTACTTCACAGACTACCGTGTCTTACTGTTCTGCTCCAAAAAATCTGTTCAAGTTTGGTATTTCCTTTTCTCATTGAAGGTTCAGCTGGCAGAATTACTGCCTGAAAGAAGGTTGTAGCCAGGTGAGGGTCAGTCTCTTCTCCCAGGCAACCAGCGACAGGACGAGAGGACAGTCTTAAGCTGCTCCAAGGGAAATTTAGGTTGGACACTAGGAAAAAGTTCTTCACAGAAAGAGTGGTTGGGCATTGGAATGGGCTGCCCAGGGAGATGGTGCAGTTGCCATCCATGGAGGTGGTTAAGAGAAGGCTGGGCATGGCATTTAGTGCCGTGGTCTGGTTGACAAGGTGGTGTTTGGTCACGCATGATCTCAAAGATCTCTTCCAACCTAGTTAATTCTTTGATTCTGTGACCCTTTCTGCTCATGGATTCCTGCTACCTAAGCAAAACTCACCTGTAAAAATCCTGATTTCAGGTAATCTGCTGTAGATTTAGCTATTTCATGTGAATTTATGGGTATGTTAAGTGAGACACTGAGATGCCTCCCTTGAAAATCAGTAGCAGAACTCCCAGTACAGATGAAGGAGACAGGGTCAGGTGATTTTGACCCAACAAGCCCTCTGCAGCAAGGATGGCTAGGTGGTGGTTTTCTTCACTTTGACTTCACTTGTTCTGCAATGGATAAATGCCTCCTACCTATGAAAATATTTTGCTGTCCTGTGTGGTTTTATACAAATATAAGTGAAAAGGCAAGTGGCAGGGAATGCGGCCGCGGCTCTGTTCTTTTCTGTGATTCTTGCTCTGGTTTATCCGGCAAGGCAGCCTACGTACCCGAGAGAACAGTCTGAGTATCTGTGAGAACAGAGATCAGATAGCGGGGCTGCCTTGGCTTGCTGGGCTGCAGGGCTTAATCAGCTATTAGAAGATGATATTAGGAAATATAATTTACAAAGAGACTCTGTTCAGAGAGTTTTGAGTCTTTTGTCAGTTCTAATAGAATATTCAAGAGGAAGTTCTCTATTTCAGTCTGGTTCTTCTGGGTTTGTTTTTCATTTTTGTGTGCTTCTTTTTCTCCCAAGCAATTGCCCGCTGCAGCTATTTGCTAGGACTTGCTTATCAAGGCTTCTTGTTATTATCCTGGCTAAAAAAATTGTTATTTACTCTTACGGTAATATCCAGAGCTTCTAATCTGGCATCAAAGCTTCATTGTGATGGATGTTACACAGACCATTAGTTTATTAAAGACGGGGATTGACTTAGGAATGCATGGGCTTACTGTATGGTAGCAGGAAGGGACAGAACAAGGTAGCAAGGAAACATTCATATGCAATATATCAGTGACAGTCACACCAGCTTGTTTTGAAATGGCAAAGGTTTGAGCCTGTGGAGAAAAAAATTGTAATGTTCTCCCCAGTACAACAGGAATTATCAAAGTGTTTTCATTTTTGTTGTCTCAGAGAAATACTTGCAGTACTTTTGCAGCATAGAGTGGTTTTTGCTACTATTTGCAGGACCACAGCCAGTTTCACCAATCACTGGGCACAAGAGGTTTCTTTAAACAGAAATTGGGAAATCCTGGGTTAGAAGTTTGCATGACAAACATTAGTCAAATATACACTCCTTTGAATGAGGACCTCACCTGAGCCTCTGGTAAGTCCTCGGCTTGTTAAGACCCTGCAAGCTTCTTCATCTTCCAGTACTTCTGCAACAGCCAGTTGGCTTGTGTTACTCCTCCTTGGCTTAAGTCTGCTGCAATTGTTTTACGAGAGGCAGCATTACCAACCTTAAAGGAATTAAATGGGTATCATTTTTTGATAAATCTGAGCCTTTGTCATAGGCTGAGCTGGATGGTAGCATTGGCCAGGGTGGGTCTGGCTGGTTTTTGTGCAGCCCTATGGAAAAGGACCGTAGAGTTACCGCGGGCAAAATGTTAAAGGTGAGCTGACATTGTGAGCACAGCAAACTGTCTGCAGGAATGCACTATGAGGCTTTGACAGCAGATTGATATTTTCTTCTACCCTTTAGTGCCCTCTCAGTTCAAGGAGGTCGTGGAATAGCTGGTGGGGCCACATGTGCTGAGCATATTCAGTGTACGAGGAAAACACTGCTAGCAGTGAGTTTGAGACACTTCCAGAGTACAGCAGAGCGAAAGCTGAATGTGTCCCAGCAAGCACAAAGTATGGGAATTTCCCCTCCTGTGAGAATGGAGGGTTTAAATATTATCTTCCTGATCTTAAATGCCTTCTCAGCAACCCTGCCTGTACCAGTGGGATTTGTCCACCTACGTCTGGTGGGGCCCTTGGAAGCAAACCAGCTTTTGCATAATCAGTCTCAATAGGAGGGTGCCTAAAGCTTGCGGGGTCGGGTTTGTTTTGTTTGTTGTCTTGTTTTGGGATGTATTTTTTCCTTTTTTTTTTTTCTTTTTTTGGAACAGCAGTGTAATTCTCCTGCCAACAAGATGTCTCTTCCACCTTGGAACTGTACAGCTTGCGCTTCTGGTTTTTTTGCTGGCTCCTATACTTGGCTTTCTGTTGCTGCCGCTGCTGCTGGTGAGCTTATTTCAGAGATGTGCCAGCCTTAGCATGCAGATCCAAATTTAGGGCTCTCTGCCTTCAAACAGAACAGAAGGTCTACAGAAGTCATTTTTTCGTGTGACTGTTCAGAATAACTAATTGGCTTGTTGGCTGTGCATGAGACTGCACAGCATCCTTGGACCCAGCCATGCTGGGCACTTGACTTTTCTTCTTTTATGCCTTCATTACTTGCCATGGTGATGGCCCTAGGTGACAGCACTCCCAGGGAAAAGTTGGGAACAGAGGGCTCCAGCCAGGCTTGATGTGGGGCTAGACTTAATTTTACTTCTCAGGACTCTGTCGCTTCGTCCCACCCAAGCTTGTTTCCTTACTTAACTTACTGGTTTCCTGATTCACTTTGTGTCATCTTTGTATTTCTAGTGACATGCTGGTGCTGCCTGGCAGGGAGATATATTTCCTGAGCAGAAGATGGCAAAAAAGAGTGGAGCAGAGATAATTTCCCTAATGCAAGCTGGATTAGTGTATGCCTTTGTAAGGACTGTAGCTGGCAGGTCTGTCTTAGCTCTTAGACTGCTTTGAGTTATCGAATGGTTGGAGCTGGGACATTTTCGGAATCAGAGAGCTATTTCTGGCTTGTTTGGGATGGAGGGGGTTGGAAATGAACAGGCTGGTGAGAAACAATGTGGCATATAACTAATTGCAAGACAAATATTGTCTTGTATGTGTTTTAATTACTTTGTTTTGAAATTGGTTGGCAATTAACTACTTAGTATTTCAAGTCCTTTATGTCTTCAGGTTTAACATCTAAGCTGTAAGAGAATTCACAGCTCTCTACGGTTGGCTAGAAGCACATTTTAAAAGGTGTCTGCAACTTAGCAGTTACTTAATTTTCTCAGTAGTAGAGCAGTAGTAAATGTATAACTCCAGGAGTCTACTTGTAGGTGTGTCTGGTTACTGTATTTCTTTATTCCTAGATTTTTAAGGAGCTGATATTTGAGTAAGCAAAAGCAGATCAAAGGTATTGCGTTATCATTGGTTGCTTTATTGATTACTCAAGCCTCCTTCACTCTCTCATTAAAAGGTTTTGAGCCCTCACAATCTGCTCTGTTGCGCAAGAGCTGTGCCAGGTGAGTGGCACCCTGGAGTCACTGCCTGAGTGAAGTGCTGCACCTTCCTTTCCTTCCAAAATAGTCTTAATTTTAATGGAATTGTCTTCATTTTGACCTGGTACAGGTCTTGTCATGGGGTTTTATGTTGCTTTTTGAAATGCAGAAGTTTAGCCAAGAAAACCCAGTGAAATAAGCTTTGAATCTTGCCTCACATGCTGTAGATCTGTGGGAGGAAGTTGGTAGTAGGTACTTGAATAATGTCCAACATTGCATGTTAGTCTTGGGTGGAATTAAACTGCTCTAAAATGAGCTGCTACCATGGGAACAAGGTATTAAGGATTTCAGGGTGCCAAAGAATGCTTAGTCAGCATTTAGGAGAATAGCCACCCAAACCATTACCTCCGTGCCTTCATTCCTTGTTTCTGTATCATGATGTTCCTGCTTATGGCCTTAACATCAGCAGGTGGGACATGGGAAGGACTTAAGGTTGCCTTTAGGACTCTTAGGCATTTCAGTGTAGTGATAAATGGCAGAAGTGACTCCCAAACTACCCTTCATGAGGAATCTCTCCCTTTTGTTTGACACCAGTAGCTCTGTGCTGCAGTGATTGCTGTTGAGGATGCAGCTGTGAAAAAGAGCTGGGGGTGTGGCTGGTTTGTTGTTCACAGCAACAGCCGTGTTCAGGGGGGATTTGGAGTAGGTCAGGTAGAGGAACAGAGGAGCAGAGCTCTTCCCCTAAACCTCAGGCCTTTTAGTGAGGTGTGAAGGGTAGGGTGGGGGCTGTTGCGGGTCTCCAAGCATCCCTTAAAGGTAGGTCTTTGCAGAGGTACCTGGCTTAAGATTGCACAGATCTGGACCAAAATGTGTCATCTTTATGCCATTAGCTCCATCCCCAGCCTAATTCAGCAGCAACCAGATAACCATATTTTTTCTATTTTAGAGTTAAATATCTACTTGACTGGCATTTCTATTCTCAATTCATTAAAATTAGAACTACTCTGTAAGACCTCAGCCATTCCTTAATAACAAAACAGTGCCAATTCTAATTTCCATGGCTGCAATTTAATTTTGCACAAAGATTAGAGATGCTTCTGTGATTGCCTTTCAGCAGGCTCACTAGTACTTCTGCCATGACACTGTTATTACTAGCAGGGACATACTAATGCCTTCCTGCTTAAACCTGTCTGAGAATTTATTAATGGGGTGGCCTACTTCCAAATTGCAAAGTGGAGCAAAAGCTCATCAGGCAGTGTAAATGGTGATAATTTCAGCAAATGCTTTCTGTGTAAGGAGATGGATATTTTAAGTGTCCCAGCAAATTGGTAATAATGATCAGCAATTCTCCACCATTCTTCACAAAGGAACGGGTCTTTGAAAGAAGCAATTAAGTGCAGCCACCTTCTGGACTGAGCTACTATAGACTCTCATTGTTCTGTAAGTTAGCTATTAGACTTACAAGTCATGTTTAATGAGCTTTCTGCTTCCAGCCCAGCAAGGAGCCTGTAATGAAGGTGAGGAAATGTGACCAGCATTTATGGCAAGCACCTACTTCAGCTTTCAAATAACACTGGACAAAGCTGTTATTTTCTCGTTGTGGAAATGTGATAAACCAGGAGATGAGCAATAATTCTGCAACATCTGCTGTTCTTTTGAGCTGTTTGCTGGTCTTTCAGGTAGTGGCTGCAGGATGAACATCAGATGGTTCCCTAATGCAATGTTGTAGAAAGATTTCCGATTGGATTCTCTGTACGTTCTGATTCTGTATTCATAGATGCAAAGAAGAGATTTAAATTGAAGGTAAAAATGAATGCAGAAGCTTCAGTGTAGGAGTCTTTTTACTTTGCTGCAGGAGACATTATTGGCATGTCTCTATATTGCAATAACCTCTGAACAGCTTCACCTGCCCAGCGGCAAGATGATAAAATTTAAAGCCTTTGACTGAAACCCAGGGACCAGTTTTTGTATCCTGTGTTCTGCTTAACAAGAAAACTCAGTTTTCTGATTCAGTCTCCTCCTGAGCCTATATAAGCTCCTTGAACTCACAGTGTTCTTTCAGAGTCACTGCCTGAGTGAAGAGCAGAGGTGCTCTTACCTCATTTAGTAGATTCAAGGTTCTGCTTTGGAGAAGTCACGAAGCAATTGGTCACTATCCACACCGATGGCAGTCATCCTTTTACAGACCTTTTTCCTCCTAAGTCAGGTGTTTTCCAGACTAATGAGTCCCAGACTATCCAGTCATTCATTAGACTGACTCTTAATCATTCTTGCTGCCTTTCCATGGGCATATTCCAGCTCTAATTTATTTTGTCTGAGGTGAGAGGACCAGGGCTTCATGTAGAATTCAATGTGTGAATTAGCTGTGGATTTATAATGCTGTCTTCCCTACTCCAGTGTGGGTTCCTAATGAACTTTACTGATGACCTCCTTTCGCTGGGAGCTGAATCCTTGGTTCTCTCCTACGTTTCCTAACTTTTAAATGATTCTTTTTCTATTCAGAAACTGAAGCTTTTAGCTTTTGAGAACTTAAGATGAAGATCTTTATCTCAGCTCTTCTTGAAATCCGCATTATGTGAGATAAATCACTTTTATTCACCTGGCTGCTGACATTTCGTGTGAACTCCAAGAGGCTAGAAAGGCAGGGCTCCTCCTTACAGCAGCTGTTTTGACTCTGCAAGGAGCTTGTATTTATCTGGGTATCTGTTGTCCTTTATTAAAGGCTTCACAAAGTTGCCAGATACAAGTATTAGTCATAGAGATATGTGGCTCCCCATATCCTTGCAAAATATTTTCTAAAGACTGCATGTTTTAAATTTTTCAGTGACCAGGCTATCTCAACTACGTGTCCTTAAATTTGGAAATGAACACGATCTAATTCTGATTTGTTATCGGTCTTTTTTCCTATTTGTACCAGAAATCCTCCTGTGATCATTGAAATTTCAGACAGACTCTGAAAATGCTCCGCTGTGGCAACCTCCCCAGTTTCTGTTTGTGTTTCTCTTGCAATGAGATCTATGTAGGTTTTAATGGGTATGGATTTTGTTAGTTACTTGAAACAGCTTTCAGATTAATTCCTGCTACAAAGAATGTCAAGAGACTAGCTATGTGTCTTTCCCCTATTTGCACATTTTATTTTAACATCAGTTCTCTTTAAAAGGAGAAAAAACACCCAGACAAACATCTCACACTTGTAATGTTTTTTGTTGCTCTGGCAAGGCAAAAGGATCTTCAGATTTGAAAAATTAAATTTCTGTCTCTTTACACAGATCAGTGGAAAGCAGTTGCTGTTGTAAACAAGAATTACACCCCATAGTTTTCTTCTAGCAAGACAAAAATACTTTATGTAGAACTTAAAATGTTCATAAAAGTCTCTTCATTCCTATAAATCTGAGCAGTCACATTTAAAGAAAAATTCAGTGCTGCTTTTTCCTCATTCAAGTCAGCTCCTCTAGGTATGACTTATTTCTTTCCTGTGTTTACCCAGTTCCATCTGATAAGACCATCTATATTTTGGCCATGATGGGCTTGGACTTTGTGCAGAGCTCACGTTGGCTTTGTGAGGACAGTTCAGGGCTCTTCACATCGGTACCATTAAAATTTATCAGCTTGTTTTCATCCCTTGGAGATATGCAGAAATGCAAATGCTAGCCTAGTTCTCTCAATTTCTACAAGTAGCTGAAACCAATGAATGCTGTAAGGAGCTAAATATCTTTTCATTTCAACTGCTGTAACTTGGAGTCCGAAATGGTACCCAGATTGGGCAGTTAGCAGGCAGGTAAATGGCATTTCAGCACACAGGGCAATTTATTTGCCTATGTTCTTATTTCAAGTTGCAACATTTTGGTTGGTATTTTTTACAGGTTCCATCAGAATACATATTGAATTGCCAGCACAAGTGGGAAAAACACGCTCGAGGCTTCCTCAGCACCTGACCTGCTTTGTCAGTCAGCTCTCCTAGTTTGTTGTTGGGCTTTTTGTTAAATGTTCACTTCTCATGTTTTTGTTATTTTGAGAGATAGAAGCCTGTATTTTCTTATATAAAAGCTGATGTGACTCATGTTCATGTTTCACATGGGAAAATACACTGAAACCCTTTAAATGGAAAATGAAAAGGCAAGTTTTCACAACAAAGTAAATAGTACAATAGAGACACTTTATTATTTTATGAATGTACTTATTATTATATAACTCCAGTCTCTGAATTTTTCAATAGGAAAAGGGAAACTCAGGATGCTCAGTGCCTGAGCCGAGATGTCCTTTAGATACTTGTGTGAAAGCTGTTAGCTTTTGGCAGTGAGCACTGTTGCAGTTGCTGTTGGAGTTTGGTGAAACCTGTGGCTGCTCAGACCCTGGAAAACCGGGCTGGTTTTGTTCAGGTACACAGCTGTGGAGTTGGGTGTGGATATCTGATCATCACATTCTGGGTTTAGGTGCAGTGCCATCTTTGCTGCCCAGTCTGCCTTTCCACATTGTTTGAGCTCACCTGTGCCTTGGTATCATGGCTGCTGAGGCCGCTGACAATGCTTCCTTTTATTTTTCCACATTGCGTGATTGAGCTGTGCCAGATCCTTGCACGATTCTCTCTTGTCACATGGGGAAAATTATATGACAAGGCAATTCCTGATAACTTTTCCTGAAGTCTCCTTTGCTTTTAAAGATCATCACATTATAGTAATCAGGCCAACACCCACATAAGTGTGGTATGAGCTGAGAGTTACTAGCTTTGATGTTGATTAGTGCAGCAGAGGTTACTAGAGTGCTCTTTTTGTTACATGTTTGTGTTTTTAAAATTTGGCAGGAGGTACTGGAAGAAAGGTAGCTGTTCTGACTTGGGCATATGAACAGAAAGAAAATCAAAGCTAATTTAAATTCGCCAAGTTTCCTGGTTGATGCAGTGTTTTACACCTCATGACAGACTACCCTGAACACCAGAGCCCCAAACTGTGTGTGTAGCAATAATGATATCCCAGAACTCTTCACATGCCGAAGGCTATGGCTGCTGTCAGTTTTACATCCTGATTCAAGCAAGCACTCCTGCTCTACAAAGCCCTGGTGTACAGTTTGGTCTCTGTAGGCTGGATTGGCATCACTGAACTGCTGTCCTAGGAAGGCAGTATAAATTGTGTCTATGTAATTCTAAAACACTGCAATGAGTACTTCTGAAAAAGATACTTCTCTAGATCTGTTTGTGCTAGCATTTATGTGGTAGAGATTTGGGGCTTTTTTTGTTTGTTTGTTTCTCAAAGTTAGACATTCTTTCATGTTATTCTTACATTCTTAATATAAGAATATTCAATACATATTGAATATTCAAAAATATTTATTGAACATATAGTAGTAAGATACATCCTTAATTATTTTAGTTTTTAGTGCAGAGACATTTTTGGATGCTGCATTCTTCTGTTAAATGAAACAAAACTATCCTTAGACATTTCTGACAATGACATCTTTATTTTCAGCTGAGGACATTTTGTTTTGAACAACTGGTCTCAAGATTTATTTTCCCCATTTCTCATCTCCTTTTCATCAGATTTAAATGCAGTCATGATTGTTAGTCTCAGTCCCAAGCCTTCAATATTCCCTCTTCTTGGTTTCAGTTTGATTACAGCTATATCAGGAATACTGCCTTGTAATCCACCTCCAGATATATGGCTGTCTTTCACTGAGTATATTCTCGTAGGAAATCCAACGTGTAAATTGATTTCAGGGCATGAGCTGAAAAGATTTCACAGATATGGAGTGGTCAAAGTTCTTCAAATGTCAGTCCTGATTTCAGATTTTATCTTTCATATGCCACTTGAAAGTGCTGGAGAAGATCCTGGCTTGCAAAATGTGGCTTCCAAGCTCTTTGAAAGTGGAATCTCTTGCATTTTCTCCGCTGGGACATCCAATTTGCTAGGTGCTTTTCATCGCTGTTACAACAGAAATGACCCCTTTTTTTTTTTTTTTTCCACTGACTGGGGAGTATAACTGACTCTTAAATATTAGGAAAAGCTGTTAGCTGCATTCAAAAAAGTATGAGGTTTGTTTCTGTTTCAGATTTTTGGTTTATTTAAAACTAATTACTGAAACCCCTGAGCACTTCTGTATGTCTGTAAGCTCAGGTGCCTGTGGGATCTGTCTTACCCATATCTAAAGAAGGAGGCATTGTGCATTGCACTGGTAGATGTGTGGCAGAACTGTTACTCGTGGGCAAAGAAATAAAACTGTCTATTGTGCATCCATCCATCCCATCTGTTGTGCAGAGATGCCAAATAACATCAGTACTTGGGGTGTAGGTTCACATCACACTCGGACCATGTGAGGCCCAGTTGCCCCTCTGTTAAACTTTTTCTGAACTGGCACCCAAGCACATTAGAACAGGTCCTACGAAACCATCTATTTATTTTGGGAAGGTTAAACTTCCTGGATCAGCACACTGTGCCTGTCAATGATGGCACAAGAGGTCAGAGCTGTCTTTCCTCCCAGTGATAAGCAAACTATCCCTCTTGGGAGCAGCTCAGTGTTGAAGCTTTGCTTTGGGTGAGGATGCCTGCATCCCAGTGCCAAAGCCTGTGTCCTGGGCTTGCATTCTCAGCTTGGGATGCTTTGAATAGGGGCTCCATGGAGGGCTGGAAGCTGGGAGGGTGCATCAGGCCCACTCTAACAATCTCTGAGTCAGTTGGGTAGGAAGGTAGTTCAGATCAGTGACTGGCAGGTGCTTCTGAGCCACTGTCTGCAGGAGGTGAGTTTTGATTCAGAAAGAAGGGACCAAGGTGAGTGTATTTCCATATAAAGAGTGTATAAAGCCAATTTTCATAAGTATGCTCCTAAATCTTGCTGTCTGAACCACAAGCATTTACTCACCAGCTTTCCAGACCATCCTGGCTGTTTTGGCATTCGATACTTAGAGGTAAAAATCCACCCCAGCCTCTCTTTCATGTAAGTTCAGTCATGGCTGCAAATCACTTTGCATATAGTTTGGAATTGCAATGTAGACGGTTCTGAAATGAGCCCTTGAAAATACTACTAAGTGAGGATGTGTGCCAGAATGAAACACCTTTGACCCTTTGAACTCCCTTGGGCTGTTTAAAATAGTGATTGGTGTCTTCTCTTACACAGTCCAGTCATCTTCCTGAGTGTTTTACTGAGCTGTATATTCTGGGCATTGATGGATGAGCTCTGGACAGCCTGCAAGCTCTGCTGCAGTTGTAAAAGGTGCTACTCCCTGCCCTATGTTTTCCTGGGGGTAATGGACCCATAACAGAAACAGCCGAAGGTAACCTGCATTGGTAGATGCAGTAAAGAATCTAGTATCTCAGCCTAAAAATACTTCTTAAGCTGCTCCAAGGAAATTCTTCAAAGCCAGGACACAGTCAGGGCTACTGTTTAAGACAGGAGCACAGTTCCTCTGTTAGTGTGACATTCTCAGATATACCCCTGTAAAGCTGATGGATTTTTCTTAAGCTGCTTTTTTCTGTTTTGACAAGGACTGGAGAAAAGTCAAAGTGGTATCTACTCAGACTTTCCGTCCCTTGGGTTTTTGGGATCACAGGACCTGGAGGCTTCTCTTGCCATCCACAGTACAATTCCAGCTGATTTAAGCAGACCCAGAGCCAGCTTCATGCTCTTGTCTTGGGTGATTGTCTTGCTGAATGGTTTCTTTCCTTTCTCTGTCATATTAGACCTGGAGTAGATTATATTTTCCTTTAGGCCCCAGTTCTGGGAACCAGGGGATTTCCCAGAAATGCGACCTGAAAGTGCTGAAACATCTTGCATATCTTGCATCTCCTATTTGAGAACCAGGAAGGAAATAAAAGAACAGAAAAATTGTATTTTAAAATCTCATGGTGTGGTGTTTTGTTGTTTTTTTGTTTGGTCATTTTTTTCAAGTTGGCCTCATGAGTTTCACGGTTTGACTCATGAGTATGCAGCAGTTCTGTGAACGTGCGGGAGTCTCGGCAGTCACGGGGAGTCACAATGAAGGACAAATACAGCCTCATAGTTATTCTAGTCCTTCTGAACAAGGGAAATGCTTTGGTGTGTGAAACTGCATAGTTTCTAAACTTCGGGGATGCTCCCCTCTTGTCTTGTGACTTCTCCAGCAGGAACACAGAAAAACAGCTACATATTCTGGGCAGGTCGCTCTTGCTTAGTGCTGTGGGATCTGTTCCAAAAGCACTGCTGTCACATGTATCCTTTGTCCTTGGCATGCTGGTGGTGCTTCAAGGTAAGAAAAACTTCTCTTTAGGAAGAACTTGTGGGGAAAACAGGGGCTGTGTTTTTAGCACCAAGCTCTGAACAGTTTTGCTCATCTGGAACAGGATGGTTAGCTTGATCTCACAAGTTCTTGTTACTTCAGGAAACAAAGTTGTGGCCAAGGATCTCAACAAAGAAGTGTCAACCCTGGGCTTGCTGTGAAGTGGTGTGGAGTTTCCTGACACAGCAGCTCTCCTGCAGACTTCCCACATGTCCTGTACCTCAGGTTGTGGGGCTCCCTTCCTTGGCTTGATCTTGACAAGCATTCTCTCTTTTGTGGATCTTACCCAGACAGTGTCTCTTTGAGGGGGAAGTCAGTAGCAACACCTCTAATTTGCTGCTTATCATTTGCTGTCTATTGATTCTGGTGGTGGAGAGTGGTTTCAGGGCTCCATGCTATGAATTTGTAGTGTAACAAACCAGGCATCATCTTGCCTTTTAAATCAGGACAAATTGTCTCACTGCTGTCTTTTCAGGACAGTGTTGGCAGACAAGCCAGGCACTCTGTGGCCTGTGCAGACCATGAGAGCAGCACAAATCATGACCTCGAGGACAGTAATTGTAGCTAAATTATTCCCTTATTGCTTCTATCAGCAGCATTCTCCGTGTCACAGACATGGCTTTTGTCTGACATCTATGCTACCCCTCTATTATGCTGATAATCTGCTAGTCACATTTTTATGTATTGTTTGTATTATTTTGCTTGCTGGAAGCCCCTTTCACATACCAGCCAAGGAGTTTCACTCTCACTCTCAGAATACCTGTTTAGAAAAAAAAAAAAACAAACCTAAAACCCTCCATGGAAAGACCATCTTAATGTTTTAAACAGCTGCCTGTTTATCAGTCCTGACACGAAATAGGTAATGACTTGGCATCTTGCCAGTAGCTCCCATTCCTCTGCCATGAATAATGAGATAATGTGTTTCAAATTAACTCTTTGTCTTACATTGGCAGATCCCAGGAGAAGAATCTCCAAATGTGCTTGTAAAACATGGTTAATGTAGATCGATCTCTCCTTCTCTTCGCAGAGACAACCATGTTGAGTTCAGAGTTAAATTTGCTAACTGGGAGTAGAGAGGGGAACAGTTAAGAGTTGGGAGAATTTTCTGGCTGTGATTTAAGAAGGGGTAATGGGAGTAGATAGTTCAGGCCAGATGCAAGAGACTATTTTGGTTCTTAATTCTTGGTGGAATAAATGGGAAAGCCAATAAAACACAGACCTATTCTAATGAAACCAATGGTAAACAAGGAATGTAAATAGCTTGTTGAATATGGTCCCTACCGTGATACACAAGGAAAACAGAAGACATAGTTCTCCTGTCAAAACATGTCCTTATTGTGGTAACAGAAATGAATATGTGAAAATGAACTGAGGAAATTAGAAGTGAAAAATTAGTTTCTCTTCTGAGCAAAAGCAAGCAGGACACAAACTGTATTTTTGTTACTAGAAATTTCTTTGCTAAGTTTCAGGCAGGGAAAAAATGTTATTTGCACCAGGTAAGAAAACATTCCAGATTCCAGAGAGTGAGTCCTTAGTGCTGAAATGGCGATGCAATGCTAAGTACAGTTTTATAAATAACACATTAATAAACAAAAAATAAACCCGAATATGTTTAAACCAGTCCCAGTGATCTGCATTAGATGAACTACAACTGGCAGAACCAGAGATATTAAATCTTTAATCACTTTCACAAAGAGGAGACCTCCAAAGATGTGCAGCTCTCTGACATTGAGTCACTTTTAGGAAATACTAATTTAAATTTGACTACCAAAGTCTTTTTGATCTTTCCAAATAGTTGTAACCAGGAGAATACTAAAAGGCCTTCTTTTTATGTAAGTAGCTTGTGTCAAAATTTATGTGGATGTGATCATAGCTGAGACAAACATCTTCTGTGTACACTGAAATACAGTCTGAGCTATGGGAGAGAAGATGAATTTCAGCCAAAGATAAATATAAACAGTACATCTCGAGCTTTAGCAGAAGGTATTTCTGGTTGCAGCCCAATAGGCAGCTGTCTCTTGGTGCTTGCAGCATTGCTTTGGCTTCTGACGAACGGGTGAAGATGATGCGTATGACGTTTTGTTGCAAGTTTGAGAGTCCTGCTACTTTGAGCATCTTTGCATTTGTTGAGCAGTGCACGTGTATATTTGTGCTCCGTTTGAGGGGCAGGTGTCCTGCAATGGGACAATCCATCAGTCTTTGCAGGACGAGGACATAGATAATTTACATCAATTTAATTGATGGGGCTGTTGCGAAAGCAGCTCTTCAAATACATTTGCTTTGTTCACTGTTCCTGGTTTTAGTGGACAAAACCTGTCATAAAATAAGTGCAAGAAACTGCAAGTTTCTTGTCAGTTCTTCTCATCTGGAATGTAAGCCACCTCTTGGAATGTGTGTAGATAGCTCAGCTCCATGGATACTTGAATTCAGCCTAATTCCTGTGGAATGAGAAATTGAGTGGGAGGCATAAGACATAGACGAAACCGCAGCTGAAAAATATTTGACATTTATCTCTGTAAGCTTCTGTAAGGTGCTTAAAATTGCTCAGCTGGTGTTGATGGAGGGCAGTTCTGCAGGAGCCAGGCATTGTGAGCCATGCCAGATGATGTAAGCTGGAGGTCTGGCTTACTAAAGATCATTAAAGTCTCGGGTTCTGAGGGCACGTACTCATATCTACCCTGGAAACAAACAGCTGTTGTAGGACAATACACCCTCCTGAACTTGAGTAACTGCTGGTACCTATCTTTGTGTCTTCTTCTATTTGGGTGCATTTGTATCCAGATACATATGTGGACATGTATCTATGCGTTTATATATGAAAAAAGGGAAGGGATGCATTATATATGTCAATTAGGATATTTCATATTTGGATATTTTTGAAAGAGTTGCATGTTAGAAGGAACAGGAAGACAGGTTAGAGCTGGTAGCACTTGGAGCTTAGGGAGATGCACAGTTGCTTATTAGATGCAAACAATTTCAGGCTGTTGAAAATTGTCAAACATAATTTTAATACTTCTGAGAATCACTGGGTTTGACTGTCTTCTCATTGTATGCTTTGGCAGCAGACTCCATGAGATTGCTGGTGAGTGCTCTTACTAATTTTAGACTTTTTCTTGCAGAAGGTGAACATGTAGAGTAAAGCAATCCCAGAGTACTGTCAGTTCATCGCTGCTGGCAAGTGGAGAGTTGGTCCTGCATCAGGACCAAAATGAAGTTGCTTTCCCTTTGGCATGAGACGTGAAACGAATACTCTGTTATGCTGAATGAATGACGCCTTCCTTTGGCGCTTCATCCAAACCAAATCAAAAAGGCACATCATCCACTGGAAAGAAAATGCTTGCAGCCACAAAGCAAGCAAGGCACCAAAAGGGGTCTGTTTAATCATTTCATGTGTTGCTAATGGGAAAATACATAAAGCAAGTCATTTGCTGTAGCAGGCACTTTTAAGACTTTCACAAGCCAAGGGTTTTAATGCTTTGTGAGTATTACTGCCCAGTAATTGGTGTCATAACTTTTACTGGTGACTGTCCTGCAGAGAAATTACAGCCTGTGCCTGAGAGATGCAGTGAGAGCTCTTGTCACAAGGAGTTTCATGTCATAGTCTGGACTTAATATAACATAGGCAGCAGAAGGTTAAAAGGACAGAAAGCAGAAAATATAAACTGGAGACGTGGGGGTGACAGTAGGGAGGGAACAATCACATCTTGCAGCCAGATATATCTGAAGAGCTGTGTCAGACTGCTGAAGATAACTGGTTCATAAAATCAGTTAGTCACCTGGAGAGCTCCATAGCCAAAGACTGTCTTCATAACAGTCTCTTGATGGCAGTGCAGAAATCCTGGACTGGAACTCACATTTTAAGTATACTGGGAGTTTTGAACATCCTATGACTATTTTAGCATGTAATATGTAACACATACTGCTGTGGATGTCTGGTGTCCACATTTCTTGTTTGTCACCTCACAGACTAATTTTCCCAGCTGTGTGGCAGCAAAACCACTCCTAGGCTCCAGCTCAGTTGGTAGTGTTTTTTTGTTAGCAAATGACATTGCTTGCACCAGTCCCAGCAGAGGTTTTCTCGGTCATTTGAGACACAAAGGCAATCTAATATTTTCCTCTGCCTGGTACCAACCTCCTTAGGCCTGAGTCAGGGTACCAAAACGTACACGACACGGGGTCATATGTATCTTACACAATACCTATGTGGTACCTATTTATGAAATTGGTTCATGTGATCAGCCACCTTGTGTTCTGCACTGAGCTTCTTGGTTGGTTGTTCTTTGTGCTGCTTCCTGAGAAAAGTGGTTTGAAAGCCAGAGGAGTCCAAGGAAGTTTTTCTTGGCAGGTCCTGCCCAAACTGGCATTGTTGTGTGCAGGTTGCAGCCCTCAGATATATATCACTATTTGATTTTTAGGGCTATTTCTGCTACACAGCAATCATTGGGAAAAAAAGAACCTAAACAACCCAACAAGCACATTATAAAGTAGATTAACTTTTGTTTCAGCTGTTCTTTTCTTCTCAATGTCTTCCATCACTGCCAGGAACTTCTGTCTGAGGCAGTACCTTGGAACCAAGTTTAGGCTTTTGATTTCATGTTACCATTCTGGGTGAGCTGTGGTGCATAAACTGGCAGTGATTTTTCACATTGACAGCACACAGATACTGTTTGTTTAGCTTAGTCATTCTACGGGAGCCAAGGCTGAGGGAATGTCAGCTTGTTTTCTGAAATGCCAGCATTTTCAGCAAGAGCGCTCCCTTTGCTGTATGTTCAGAGCTGCTGATGCATCTGAGGGATGCCTCCTAGCTTGGGATATTTTTGCATAAATACCTACCTAACAGCTGTTTAGAAAAAAATTGCTACTTTGCATAATTTTTGTATATTCTTTGTCTCATTTATTAAAGACCAGCTTTCATTATCTACATGAAAGGTACAATTCATGTTAAATTATAGAAAATAGCTCTGTGCTTCACTGTAAGAGGTGTTTCTGTGGTCAGTCCTGGTGTCTTCTGAACATGGAGAAATGAAGAAATGTTGGTTTCTGATTTTTGTGTCTTAAAATAGCATAGTGCAGAGTGCAGTTTTGGTTTTGCAGCTTCCTCTCTGTGTAGTTCCAAGCTGGCAAGATGCTTGTTTGTGAAAATGAGAGCTTGAATATCTGGCTGTTCTCAAAATGCCAGCGCTATAATAGAGAGCATATGCTAAAAGACTTGAAAAATGTAAGACCTTTCACGTTATTAAGTCCATTTCCTTACAAAGATATGACAGATTTCGATAAAGGTTGGTCTCCACCATTAAAGTGACACTGTAGTGATAAGAGCCAAAAAGCTTCTCTTACAGCTTTTCACATGCTTGCTCACAAAATAATTTTGGTGTTGAAGAAAACATTATGAAATAAGTAAAGTGGTTGACCATTTGGGGATTTTTGAAGTGTCCAAATGATACTTTTCCCCTGCTTGTGTTTAGAATAGTTAAGTAAGTAAAAGAGTAATACAGAACACCTGTCTGTAAAAGTTTACATGGCCTTTAGCAAGGATAAAGTTTCTAGAACTGTTTGGGAGAAAGCTGTTCGAGTGGTGTGAGTTTTAAAAGAGAGCTACATCCTCAGGAGTGCAGCACGTTCTTGCTCTCTGCACATTGACAAGACTGTTGCAGATGGCAGAGGTTTGAATCTTGCGTGACCTGAACAGGAACATGCACATAGCATATCAGATCCTTTAGGTTGGAAAAGACCTTTAAAATCATCAAGTGCAACCATTAACCCTGCACTGCCAAGTCCACCACTCAACCATATCTCAAAGTGCCACATCTACATGGCTTTTAAATACCTCCAGGGGTGGTGATTCAACCACTGCCCTGGACAGCCTGTTCCAGTGCTTAACAACCCTTTTGGAGAATAATTTTTTTTCTAATATCCAATCTAAACCTTCCCTGGTACAGCTTGAGGCAGTTGCTTCCTTGTTCTATGGCTTTTTACTTGAGAGAAGAGACCGACCCCCACCTGGCTACAGCCTCCTCTCAGGCAGTTGTAGAGAGTGGTAAGGATCTCCCTGAGCGCCCTCTTCTCCGGGCCAAACAGCTCCAGCTCTGCAGGCTGCTCCTCACAAGAATTGTGCTCTGGACCCTTCCTCATCTCTGTTGTCCTCCTCTGGACTCACTCCAGCCCCTCAAAGTCTTTCTTGCACTGACGAGCCCAAAACTGGACACAGCACTCGTGACGTGGCCTCAGCAGCACTGAATACACAGGGACAATCACTGCCCTGGTCCTGCTGGCCACACTATTGCTGATCCAGGCCAGGATGCCCTTGTCCTCCTTGCTGTCACCTGGGCACTGCTGGCTCATGTCCAGCGGCTGTCACCAGCACCCCCAGGTTGTTTCTGCCCAGCAGGTTCCCAGCCCCTCTGCCCCAGCCCATGGCAGTGTCTGGGGTTGTTGTGACCCAGGGCAAGACCCAGCACTGAGCCTTGTTGAATCTCCTACTCTTGCCTGACTGAGGGAACCCTCAATTCTCTTGTCCAGGTCATCGACAAAGGTTCTAAACAGGACTGGCCTCAGTGCTGAGCCCTGCAGAACATCACTGTGGACTGGATGCCAGCTGGATTTAACTCGACTCACTGACCCTCTTTGGGCTCAGGCACACAGGCAGTTTTTTAACATAGTGATGAGTTCAACTGTCCAAGCCACGAGCAGCCAGATTCTTCGGGAAAATGCCAAAGTCCAAACACAGCTGTGCTTATTTCCCACCTCACACACTCAAATGCCCCTGGATGTGCTGTTGTGTGTAAGTGAGAGCTGTTAGATAGACACGCTCATTGGCTCATACTTTGAAATCAGATGCATGTGGGAAGCTTACAGTGATAGGCCCCTCTTTTGAAAACATTTGTACAACTGAGTAATTTCACTGGTGTAAAGAGGCCTGTTAGGCAGGAAAGCACTGGAGGCTTTTCATTTTTTTAACTTGGGGTAGCTTTGGTTTGAAGGACAGACTGAGGGGACTCCCTCCTTTGTCTTGGACACAGTCTGAATAAGATTCTTTGCTTTTATCTAATACTATTCTGGCAAGAGTGAAGTGAAAAAGGAGAGTTTAATACATGCAGAGACCTGTTTATATAAATAATGTGTTAGATTCAGATACAGATGTAGATGGAACTAAGAGGAATGATCATAAAATTAAACTACTCATCAGTTTAAAACCAGGAATGAAGAAAACATTTGGAGATTAATCCAAATTAAATCAAATCATCCCTTTATGCTCTCTTGAAATGCTGTATCCTTGCTAGAACTCCCTTAATTCATATAGGCAAGACAGATGATGGTAACTCCAGATGGTAAGTTTTTGTAGGGGTTCTGCCTTTGCTTATCTCCATCTCTTTACTTGTATGTTGTTACATTATGGATAATTGCACTATAAGAGATCAAAGGTGGGTTTTTTCTAAATCTTTTTATCTGTCCCCGAAGCTGCTGCTAGTCCATTTAAGGTTTTGTTTGTTTCCCTCTCACTGGGTGCTTGGAAATTGGCAACTTTTTCCTAAGTGGTCCCTTTGAAAAATGCTGATGTGATTCATGCCCCTTCCCATGCTCTAGCTGTGAAAAGCTTGCTGCTGCTTGTGGAGTGACCCTGTAGGCACCATGTCAGTGAGAGTGCATTCTATACATTGTGATGGAAAGCAATGGGAAAAGGTAATTACAGTTTAAGATGGTGTATCAGGCATCTGTGAGACTGAGTTTATAACTTCAGATTGAAGTGCTATGCCTTCAGGTTGATTATCTATTAATTTAAAAACTATATACCCATGAAAAGACAGCACTCTGGACTCAGTCTCCCATTTATTTGCTGCTAAATTCCCATACTCAGAACAGGAACAGAGGCTTTGTCACTGCTTTGCCTTGCCACTGCACCTTGTCCTTGAACTGGAGGCATCACAGGGGAAGTGGAAGGGCAGATTGTGAGTCAAGTGCTAGGAACCAGCTGTGTTCCACTGAAATACTAGGTTTGCTGAGAGTGAAAAGTATCAGGTCCTAGACTGTGTTCTTGGAGAGTTCTTTCTGATTGAATCTGCCCCTGTATCTCACTCCACTGTCAGTTCTCAGTGTGCCAAGATCAGGGCCACGGCTGGCAGCTGGAAAGGCTCAGTGTGGAACATAGGTCCCTGCTTCAACCTGTGTGTGTTTCTGAGCTGTCTGTGCCTTGTGGGGATCTGCTGCCATGGGAGCTGGGTTCAGCTGCCATGGATTTTACCTTGCTTTATGTGTGAAGTGGCTGCAGCAGCAGTGGTATGAAAGGCAGGAATGGAAACACACAGCTTGGCTGAATTTCAGTACTTTTCCATGGAACTGGTGCTAGGATATGTTTGCAATTTCCAAGGGTATATATGTGTGTGTGGGTCTCAGGGGAGGGTTTCAATGCTGAGTTTTTCCGAGGGAAGGTCTCTGGCTAGCATGCAATTTACATTGTATCTCCATTCATTCATAGAAATCACTGATTATCTCTGGTTGAAATGTTCTTCAAACCAGCCCTGAGGCAGTTGAAATGAGATGCTGAATTTCAACACAAATAGTCTAAATTCAATTGAGTATAAGTCCTCTACTGGGAAGTGTTGAGTAAGTTTAATTACAAGCCACTGCAGTGATGATAATAAGTGTGTCTACCAGTGCCTATGGTACTCTCATTCTTCTTATAAACAAATTAGTCAGATCAAGCATTAGGAAAACCCATATATGATAAAGATGATGGATTGTTGGAAGAGGCTGCAGAGGAAAAGCTGTGAAGTTTTCCTCACTAGAAATTATTAAGAGCACACTGGAGAAATACCTGCTAGTGCATGACCTGAATGCACTAGATGTGCTTCCTGCAGAGGCATGGGGAAGAAATGCAGTACAGGACTGCTTGAGATCTCCTTCAGCCTGGGATGGAAGGATAACACATTCATGAGTTAATAACCATTTCACATCGTGTTGTTGTGCGTTTCTCACTTCTCCCTGCTGCATGTGGCCTTAAGTGATAATTTGCTTTCTTTTGCAGCCCCTTATCAAAAAGACACCAAACCTAATTATTCTGCATGGAATGTATCAAGAGTTGATGCAGTGCCATTTCCTAAATGTTACATTTGGAGCCTGCTGCTCCAGATTCTGCTTCAGGTCATGAATTGCAAATCTTGAAAACCTCCAACTTGGAATTCTCCCCTTTCCTCCCAGTATTATCGTTTGCACTTCAGGCTTGCACATGCAGCTGTAGCCAGACTTGGGAGCGGGAGCAATGCAGCCTAGGCCAGGTGCATCCCTATGAGGTACTTCAGTGCTGGAAAAAAGGGTGATTTGAATAGCTGTTTAGGAACCAAGATTGTGTAGCCAGAAGTACTGCTTACTTCCTGAAAAAGGATGTATGTGAGTGCAATGGAAAGGAGCTTCAGTGGGTATCTTGATTTGCTACTTGGAGCTGTCTGGCTTCAATGTCTGCCCCAAGAGCATAGGAATACTAGGCTCCTGCTGAGAGAGGCTGCTGCTTTGAGTCACTCTTGACAGGAGCCACCCCCCTTCAACTGAAAACAGTGACTAATTTCCTGATTTAGGAGATACAATTTGTATGAGAGGTTGGGTGATGTAAATACCAGCAAAAAGGATCCTCCTGAAAGAGGAGAGCACTGCTAGAATACCTACTGCTGTAGGTGGGGCATGACTTGTGCCAAGCAGAAAGCTGCTGTAGTTACTCAGGGGTTGAATTTGCTGTTACTATTATCAAAAATAGACTTCTGTGTTCTGGTGTACTGCTTATCTTTCAGAGGTCCTTCTAGCAGATGTCTGCTTGGAAGGCCTGGGTGTCATTTTTGTTGATATTGTGGTCTCTCTGCAGGCCAGAACAATAGTCTTTTTACTCTGCAGCTCCCCTGCTGCTGGAGCTGAATGTCAGGGATTTGCAAGGCAGGGCCAGAGAAGAAAAGTGGGGCAGGATTTGGGCTGCTGCTTGTTTTCCATCAGTTGTAATGCTATTTCTCCAGGTATAAGGTGCATCCTGAGTCTCTCTATTCCGCCTGCAAATAGGTTCCACTCTTTTTCCAGTTTAAAGGTTTTTTGCAAAACTGGGTGAGATCAGAAACCCAATGTGCTCATGCATTGCCCAATAGGAAAAGTGAAAGTCCCCGCCCTACATGTTTCTACAGTAATCATGGACTAGAAAACAGAAATTCAGGTGGTTTGGGTTTTTTTTTTTAACTTCCAATCCCATGTTGTATCCACAAGACCGCCAGATCTTTGTGACAAGGTGCTTCATGGTCATGGGAATATTCAGCATCAGTGGTGACTCGTGGAGAGCTGACCCTTCCCAAGTGTCATTACACTTTAAACTGTTCTGGAGCTAGCAGAGCTGAAGTGCTCAGAATGGACATGTGAGAGAAGCAGAAGTGGGGGAGATTTTTTCCTTGTATTAGAAAGTTAAAGTCAAATGTTTGGTTTCATTTTTCTACTCCATGCAGTTTCTGAAGACATCAGTACTGTCATGCTAGTTGAGAAATCTGGGGAGTGTTGCAGGACTTCATTTAATTCAAATCCTTACTTTTGTATTGCATAGTAATTGGTTTGTAATAGATATATTTGGGATAATATGTGCAAAAATGTTGCTTTTCTGCAAAGTGATGGTGTTCTACACCTCAGTGTCCTCCAAAAGGTTTTGTGGGCTTGTTCTTCTCTCAGACATTTTAGGGAACTGTGTTGGGGAATGGTGAGTGGCTGCTTAGGGCAGGACCCAGGCTGTTTGATGTGAGGACAGCAGAAATATCAGCTCCAGGATGGGTTATTACCATGCCCAGTGCCCATCTCAGATGTTTGGAACTGACTTGGTGCATTCACCACACATGACAGTCTGTCATTGTTCACCCTACTTGTGTGTGTTTGTGTCATTTAAACTGTGTACAGGAGACAACACAGGAATTCTATTCCTTGCTTACCTAAAGACACTGAATCCATGTTGTACACAAGGTAGAAATCCCCTTTTTCATTTTCTTTGCTGTAACATTGCTTCTGAAGATAGGACACACCTAATATATGAGTCATTTCCCTACATGCCATTGGTCTCATGCATGCCATAGTAGAAGGCCACCTCTGTGTGGTAACCAGGAAGGAACAGATGCTTTTATCACCTTTGGTCACTGTGAGTAGTGCCTTACTCATGATAACCACCCATGTAGATCAGTGAGGCTATTTGTGTAGTATAGTGTTATTTGCTGCGTGGGAGATTGTCAGAAGCTGGTCTCTATTAAAAAAAACCACCCAGTTTTCTCTTGTGCTAGAATGTTTCCAATGGGATCACATCATTTAATTCTTGCATTATGAGATCACCTCATTTTCTCAGGGAAAATTTTTAAAACTTATTCCCTGCTGAAATGAATGGTGATTTCAGTGGAGTAGTTGTGGCAATTTAGGAACAGCTCTACTGTTAACTCATGTGCATGGACTCCCATGGTGCCCTGAGAAAGAAAACTGGGTAGATTTGACAGTGCAGTGTGATTCCAGCTTTCACCAAGGCAGGATCTAGATGTCGATGCTTTGTGAAGACGCTGGTATATTCATCTTGAGATGTTTTTTTCTGCTTCTCTTGAAATACTGTACCTACCTTGCATTTGGTAGAGATAAATGCTACCTGCCAATCTATCTCTCTTTGGAAAAAGCTCCATTTATAATTACTGTTTTATTTGCTTTGATGAAGATGCCTGGGCTTGTTAAGTCCTGCAGTGTTTGGCTGAGCCGCGTGGTCTAATCAAGGAAAGTTACTGTGAAAATTTCTTCTGCTTTGGTAAAAGTCACTTCAGTACACAGAGCTGATGAGATTCCAAAGAGATGCATTTTTCTGAAGCCTAAGCTTTGTTTTGTGTGAATGTTGTGTAAGGACTGTGAGATGAGTTCAAGGAAGAAAAGGGGAGCCTTTTTCTCATAGTGGAAATCCCTGCAAAGAATTTAAGACCAGGACAGGTAAAGGGAGTGGTATTCTTCAAGTGAGGGATGGAATTGAGTGGATGTTGAATGAGTGTTAGGGACTGGATGTGTACATGTGCATTTACTCTTGCAGGTTGCCCTTGATGTAGAATTGTTAGTTATCTTTTTTCAACTTAGAATTAAAAAAACACAAAACAGCTGGGGGATTTCTTTTCCCTCCACGTGGATGTTGTTTCCCTGGCCCTGGCTGCTCTGAGAGGCGTTGTTCATTGCCAGGGTTTAAGTGTAGTTTAAGGTTAATAGTTAGGGCTAGGGGTTAGGATTAAGGGTTGGGTTAGTCAGGGTTAGATTTAGAGTTAGGGTTCACAAGCTTAATTATGTCTCTCTGCGCACCATAAGCTCATCTGCACTATTATCTTGCTGATTAAATTGCAGTGATCTGTTTTGTTTATAAGGGAAAAAAAAAGGTAAGAGTTGAGAGGCAGTAATTGGAATTTTCCAGTGCTTTTTAAGCAGAGAACTGTAGCACTAAGCTTTCTCAGTCTTGAACTTTCTCTTTTGTTGAAGGTAATGTATCTACATAGATACTTCTTTTTCCATGTGAGTGTTTTTTTAAATAGAAATTTTCCACTCATTGTCCATTAATATAATTTGGCACAAAGATAGACTAATTGCATGGGCGGGCAGAGTGATAGAGATATAAATCTCTTCCAGTGACAGTGTCTTGAAATAGCAATCAGTCAAGATATCATCACTGCAGTGTTATACTGCAGATAGATTTTGCTGCCTTTCTGTGAGGGTGAGTGTTGTTTTGAGCCCATACATGTGTGTGTGTAGATCTGTGTGTATGTGTAAGTGTGTACTGTGTGTGCAGCTGTGGATATTTAATGCTGTTGGATCCTTCTGTCACTGAACCTCAGGTGTGATGGATAACACCACGTAGAGACCTAAGCAAAAAGCAACCTCTGCCTTCCTTTTTATCCAACTTCACCCACATTTTAACACTCTGTGCTGTTGGTGTCAGCTATTACCCACAGTGCTCAGGAGGGAGATGTGACTCTCCTAGGTCATGTTTAGCTATCCCAGGCCCATCTAACATCCGTGGAAATCCTGGGGTTGACCAGCTTAGAACTCAGTATTTGAAGCCAGATTTCAAGGGATTAAATATACACTTGGCTTGTTTTATTTATTTTTTTCACCAGCACATCCTCAGTTACCCACCTTCTTGCCTGCCCCCATAGGAAAGCACTTTACTTGTCTCTCCTAAACTGAATAATAGCAGTCTGTCACCTCAGCCTTGCTGGAAAAGGTGTAAAATGCCAGACCAGAAGTAGCAGGACTGAGGTCTTGTATTCTGCTTGTTGTGGTCACCTGCTGATCAGTGCAGGGAGCTGCAGAGAAACGACATTTGTGTGGCTGTTCCTCTCCTGCCATGTTCCAGGTATAGGATCACAGCTGACAGTCTGGTTTTATCCGTTTTTCCTTTACTGGTGTATTCACTCTTTAATACAAGCAAAAGTATTCCAGAAGCAAACCTGGCTCTGACATGTTAGTCTTGGTTCCCTGTCCTCTTGTGCTGATCTCTTCTTGCCCAGTGCTGCCACTAGACCACCAATGGGACAAGTCTGGAGATTCAGCATCAGGGAATCTCTGACTCACTGATGACACAGCTGCAGAAATGGATTTTCTTGGCAGAAGAGACTAAAACAGGCGTGGTTTCAGAGAAGAAAATCCTTTGGCAGCCATGTTACATGACCATTTTAAAAATGGCATGTTCTGTCAGAAACGCTGCTTCCAACCCTTCTTGCTTGCTTTGGATTTAGAAACAGACGCCTTGATGCAGAAAGCAGACTTAGGGCCAGAAGTCCTTCCTTTGGATGTCTACCCCTTCAAGGCAAAGGCTATTTTCTGGGTCACAGGACTCAAGTCTGACTGTTTTCATCAGAGTTAGCTGCTACTTGTCCTCCTGTGCCAACAGCACGTACACCACCTCCTGGGTGGAGTGCAGGCACTGGCTGTTCTGCTGGATTGCAAATCATTCCCTCCTTGCTGTGCAGCTGCTGTGCTTAACCATGGCAGCACAGATAAACCAGAAGCCAATGCAACACATGATACCCAGCTATGTATGGCATGAAATGGTTTGTTAGAGCTTCAAAGGCAGCCCAGAGCCTCGTGGTTGTCCTCTCAAACAGACCCTGCTCTCTGCTAAACATAAAAGGACATCGTGTAAATAGCCTCACTTGTATCCAAGTCAGTTCACCAGCTGTGGATCTGGCTCCACGTGTCTGGTGTGTTCTTTACCAGCAGAGATAATGGTATATAAAGTGACTTTTACTGAGGTTTTTGACTATCTGGTGGTTTTTACTGCATCTGGCTCCATTACTGGCTTTCTTGCCGTTCTCATAACATCTTTTTCTTTCTTAGAGCTGTTGTAGAAGCAGAACCTTGTACAGCTGAGAGCATTAAAGCCAAAGGATTCATGAAGAGGGAGCAGAACAGGCTGTTTCTCACTCTGGTTGCTCATAGCTGGATTCAAAGGAGCTGACACATCAGTCACCTTGTATCCAGTCCCACAGTTCTACCTTAATTTTAAGCTATAGTACACAATGTTTGTTTGTGTAAAAGGCCATAATGAAAACAAGAGTGTTGGAAGAACTACGATAATTTACTTTTTATGGGTGTTCCTTCCTTGCTGGTTTATGTAGCTCCAGACAATAAACTCATCTTTAAGTAGTTGCAGTTAATGTAAATTAAGCCTAATGAGTAGTTTAATTTAAGTGCCCCGTACATTCAGCTTACCAGACTGCAGAAAAAAATGACCCGTGAACAAGTTACTGGCACAGTCTGAAGTATGTGGGTCTTACTGTATAAAGTAATATCAAAGTCATGTTAGGAGGCATCAAAATTTCTTCAGATTGCCAAATTCTCTGACACAAAAGCACAAGTTTTTGAACATTTTGGAATCTGGGTTTCTGAAGGTTTGGATAAATTTTCCTTTTGCTGGAATTTTTAAAATTTTAATAATTCTTACCAAGAAAAGCCTTTTTTATGCCACTTCATCCTCAGTGGCTGTGTTTCTTATCCGAGGTTGTCTGCCATGTGCTAATAGAAAGAAGTACTTAGCACAAAACATGTTGGCACCAAGCACTAAGTGTGGATATGAAAATGTATGACACTGAAAATGGACCAGAGCTGTGGTTGCAGTTACAATTTTTGCAGATGAGTGATTTGGTTTGGAAAAAAATCCTTCCAAAGGTGGGGTGACATGCTGGTTCATGGAAGCAGGCTGCCACTGCTGAGAGGTCAAGTTCATGATTTAACAAACAACACTTTTTCATTTTCCCTTTTTAATTGGAGAAGTCAGTCAGAGTTCTTCTGCATGCTGGGCCACGAGGAAGAACAACTTCCTCATCATCCCTTATGCTGGCTTTTTCTCACTGTATGTATGAAACTAAGGGGTGATTTTTTTCCCTCCCAGTTTTAGTAACTAAAGTCACAAAAACAATTCAGGATTGCACATAATCATGATGGCTCGAGAGTCTGTTTAGAAAGTTTACTTTGCCCCGTAGCAGCCAGCACATATTTCTTCGTATGGAATTTTTCAGTCACTTGTGCTCTGTGGCTGCTGGAAGTAGAGGACTCTTGGGTGGGTGAGGAGCACCCTTCACTCTGTACTGGGAGAAGAGGGCACCAAGACTGGTGCCAGCAACCTTTGTCCTGATGTTCAATAGACAGAGCACCCAGTTTGCCTGGTGCACTGACCCGTTTGCCCATGGCTTGCTGAACTCACTCAGGCATGGCCTTTTTCCTCCAGCTCTTGAGGCTGCCAGTCCTCCTTGTCTCTGTCCTTCTGGCAGCAGCAAGACACACTCTCTCCTGTTCTTCTCCTCTGCACATTTGCAGTCTGCCTTCAAGAAAAAGGCCTCTCTTTTCAGCTTTAGTTTATTAAACTGAGAAAAAGAACAATGCCCCATACCCAAAGCTCTGACATTTATTGGCAGCAGTGATTTAGGCAAGCACAAAATCCTGTCGCCACCTTACTGTGTCATTTGGGAATATCATTACAATAGTACACATTTCACCAGCAGTATTTCCTCAGTGTCCTGGCTCTGGAAAACCTCTTGTTACTGGATACTCACCAAGTTGTTAATGGAAAGTTTGGAAGCAGATGTGGCAAGATTTATAAACACATATTAGCTATCTTCTTGCTTCTTCCTCAATCACAGAACCTAATCATAGATTTGGAGAAAGGTTTACATTTCCTCTTAACTAGGGCTCAAAGCCCAGACCTCCTCCTACTTTCAGCAGACTTATTTCTCATAGCTGTGTTCCCAGAAACAGGCACAGAGAATGTAACAAAAGCATTCCCAAGATTAGCCTACTGGCCAGAAACATACTGAGAAGAGTCATCTGCCTAGAGGGATGGGTGCTGAACATATTCTTGCTGCTGTTGGTTGCCTCCCCTTCCTGCCATTTGAGGCTTCTTTATTAGTTTCTAACAGCTTTTATTTTCTGATGCTTTTCTGCCTGGCTACTCTTACACATCTCTTTGATACCTGGGATCCTGGGTTCTTTGAACTGCAAGGCAAACTGGCTGTAATTCACTCCCCTCCCCCCCCGTTGGTTTTTTTAAATTTATTTAAAAAAAAAAAAAAGGTGTCTTCAAGTGTCTCTGTGTAAATGTCCAAAATAGTACCTCTTTAATCTGATCCTGTAATGCACATTTTTCATTCTTCTACCTTGTTGCTACAGTATTTTACTGGTCAGGTACAGTGGAGCCCCTATGGAGGCAGGAAGATACAGCTCTTGGGAAAATCAGCTCTGAAGCGACACAGCATCACATTTGTTGGTGGTGGTAGTAGCAGGGAAGGTGCGTGTTGGTTAGTAGAAGTTAATGCTATAAATTAGCCAAGTGCTGAATTTATGTTCTCTCAGGGGACTGCCAGCACAGAAAAGCCTGCAGTCCCATTTTCAGACCAGGCTATGGGACCGGTCCTGAATCTGTTATTCTTCAGGAAGGAAAGTGCTGTGATTTAGAAAAGTTACTTTCTTTCCATGAGCTGGGTTGATGTCAGTGACAGCACTGCTGGGGAAAAGCAGCATCCCATCAAAGCTGTACTTCGCATACAGCAGTGGGAATGCCTCAGTATGATCAGTAACCCTCTTCCTATGGCCCTGTTAGTTTGCAGACAGAAAAGACTGATTTTGGCAAAAGTTGCTTTTTAGCAGGTAGGACTGGCAGAACTTTATTTGTTTTCAGTGGATGGTAGAGGTAGATGTGCCATTGTTCACAAATGATGCTGTGACGGTTCCCTGCTCTGGATTGTCACGTGTTGCCTGGAGACAGTGAGTCTCAAGGCTGCCAAGGCAGACCACAGTCTAAAACTGTTTGTGAGGAGCCACCAGGTTGCTGTGGTATATAGTGGTTCATTACAGAGGAGGGGTTACTCCCTCTGCATTTACCCATTCAAAAATTCTCCCCTCTGTAAGAGGCAATGAAAATGGTGAAATTGTGAACCAAGGAAAACATAGGGCTGCAGAGACCATAAAATCTTTTTCCCGGACAAAACTTTTCCTAGCACCTCCTCGTCTCATGTGCCCTGAAAAATCCCCTGTTTTCACAGCTAAGATGGTCTCAGGGTGTCCTTCTCAGACAGAAGCCCTGCATCTATCCCTTCATTTCAGTGGAGACCTCAGACCCTTCACAGTGCTAGTTGCTTGTGAACCCTTCTCTTTAAATTCATCCTGGTTTTTGTTTTTGCCTTGTAATACCCAGCCACAGAGGGCTCCTTTAAAAACTGTCTGAAAGCAAGAGAAGCACTTTTGCCTGAAGAGACCTTGAACTCTGGGACATGCAGTAAAAAAATATTACTTTCCACTCTTTCTTTTAACTACTTCTAATATTTACTGTAGGGTTCCTCTGCCCTCTTAAATGAGGCAGGATATTTTGGGGGTACGGTGCACCCTGCATGGTTCCTCCCCATCTTGGTAACTCCAGTTTCTCTAGGTGCCCTGGTTCTCCCAGCCCCTCATGGGAGAGGGTCTGTGGACCCTTGGCCTTGCCATCACTCCTTGCCTGACGACCCACTGGGATTTATCCCTTCTCCACGGTGGTAGCTTTAGAATCCCAGCAGTGTTTGTGCTGCCTGACACATGAGCATTGCCTCCCATGAGGATTTCAATAGTTTCCTGCTGCTGCAGTGTCTCTGATAGTTGAAGTATCTGATCCAATAAAAGATCATGTCTCAGCAGGTGCTGTGGCTTCAGCAAACAATGGTCTGTCAGGTGTAGAAGGTGATGTTTATGCATACATTTTAATCCTTGTTTGCACAGTACTTTTAAGGTGTAAAATACCTTACACCTTAAGGTGTAAGGCTTCTTGTTGTTACTATTACCACTGCATCTTTATTTATTCATGAGAATTAGTGCAACAAGTGGGAGTTCTTTCAAAGTTCTTTAGTCACACCGTGCCAGATGTCTTGGAGGAATCTGGTCTGACACAAGTCTGCCCCAGTGCATGCAGCAAGGGGAGTTGGAAACCATCTTTCAGTTAGAGAACTGTGACTGAATTGTTATCATGGAAACATGTTGGAATGAGTCACACAGCTGGAGCACTGCAACAGATGGCTACCAACTTTTCAGAAGAGATAGACTGGGAAGGAGCTGGAGTGTTGCGCTCTCAGATAAGGAATGGGTGGATTGTGAAGGGCTCTCTGAGAAATAGCTACAAACAGGTTGAGCTTATGGGTGAAAGTCAAGGACTACCCCAGCTAAGGACACCTCGGGCAGCATCTACGACAGGTATCTGACCAGAGGGAGCCTGTTGACAGGGCCTCTTGCCTGAGCTGCAGGAAGCATCATGCTCACAAGCTGTCATCCTCATGAGGGATTTCAACCATCCAGATACCTGCTGGAAAAGCAATGCAGCTGGCTGTAAGCAATCCAGGAGACTCCTGGAGTGCACCAAGGGTAAATTTCAGATCCAAGTGTTGCACAAACCAATGAGGGAAGATGCATTAGTGGACCTGGTGCTCACCAGTGCAGATGAACTCATTACAGGGGTTAAGATTGGAGGCAGCCTGGGCTGTAGTGAGCATGCCCTGGCTGCATTTATGATCTCAAGAAACATGGGTGTGGCAAAGAGCAAAGTCAGGACCCTGAACTTTAAAACATTGAACTTCCAGCTGTTTAAAGAATTAGTGGATGAGATTCCCTGGGAAATGTCCTTAGCTGACCAGAGCTGGCAACTCTTTAAGGCTACTTTTCTTAGAGCACGTGACCTCTCCCTCCCAATGTGTAAGAAATCAAGTAAGGCAGGCCAGAAACCAGCATGGCTGAGCAGGGATGTTCCTCTCAAGCTGATGAACAAGAAGATAATGCACAGCTAGTGGAACCAGGGTCAGATGACTGGGGAGTGTACAGGGATACCATTTGGATGTGTTGGGATGGGATCAGGAAAGGTAAGGCACAGGTAAAATGATACTTGGCAAGGGATGTGAAGAATAACTAGGAGGGATTCTGTAAGTACAGTAGTCAGAAAAGAAATGCCAAAAAGAGTGTACCATCCCCCCACCCCCTCCAGTAAAGGAGAAGGGAGAGCTGGTGTCAGGGGAGGAGATCCTGCCCCTCTTCTCTCATGAGACACCACCTGGAGTGCTGCATCCAGCTCTGGGGCCCTCAATACAAGAAAGAGGTGGATCTGTTGGAATGAGTCCAAAGGAGAGACATGAACTTGGTCAGAGGGATGGAGCACCTCTCCTGTGAGGACTGGCTGAAAGAGCTGGAGTTATTTAGCCTGGAGAAGAGAAGGCTCCAGGGAGACTTCATTGTGGCCTTCCAGTACTTAAATGGGTTTAAGAAACCCTTTAAAAAAGAGGGAGAGCAGCTTTTTACATGGGCAGATAGTTATGAGACAAGGGAGAATGGTTTTAAACTGAAAGAGGGCAAATTTAGATTAGACATTAGAAAGGAATTCTTCACTGGGAGTATGATAAAGGACTGGCACAGGTTGCCCAGAGAAGCTGTGGATGCCCCATCCCTGGAAGTGTCCAAGGCCAGGCTGTGTGGGGCTCTAGGCAGCCTGATCTACTGGAAGGTGCATCTATGGGTTTGGAAGAAGATGATCTTTAGGGTCCCTTCCAACCCAAGCCATTGCATGATTCCATGAAGTTACTGTAGAACTGTGTACAAAAAGATACTGATGGATACACTGCAGTGGGTGACACCATTAGATAAAGATATTTTTCAAAACTCTTCCTTCACTGTGATAAGGGCCAGGGAAGAGCACATCCTGGAGAGAACAACAGAAACACAAATAGCCTTGGGAGCGAGCTTTGGCTGAGGTGCGTGTGTTCTGTGCTTGTCTCTTAATTTAACAGTATCAGGAAAACCCACGAAGGAAAAAATGTGGATATTTTCGAGATGCAGAGTGATTCAGGGCTGTAATTACAAATGCTCTCCTACTGAAATATTTGTACAACTGCCATGGGATACTGTAACTAGCAACATCCATTGGATTGTTTTTAAATCTCAAGCAGTAATAACTGTGCTAGTGTACCTGAAGTCTGTCTGCACCAATGCTTGGCAAACCTGCCTCTGCATGGCAGGTTTAGGTTCTGTACTGCTTAAGAAATGATGCTTTTACTCAGCTGCATCAGCTGAGAAATCTTTGTAAAACTCGTTTGTAACTGAGTCTCGTGCAGAGTGTACTGAGTGATTCCACAGTTGCAAGGATTCACTTTATTCCTTTCAGTTTCATTACAGAGAGGAGTGAATTGGGGAGGGTTGTTTGTTTCGGTTTGGTTTTTTTTTTTTTTTTACTTTTGATTGCACAGGGATTCTGTGTGCTAAGAAGACTAAAAAGGAGAAGAATGAGAGTGAGAGATTATACGCGGCAGGAATAGCGTCTGTCACAGAGTTGCAGATTGTTTATTGCTGCCGTGCTTTGAGAAATGACAGCAACTGGCTGTAATTCTCCCGGTGCTGCCCAGCTGCTTTGATCAGCAGTGAAATTGTTAACAGTGCTGACAATTAATTATCGTCGATGGGCATTGCAGCTTGAACTTCCCCTGCCAAGCAGTGGCAGATCACACCCGTCGGGGCTATTGTTTAAGGCTTGCTTTGGACATATCGGTGGGCTGAATCACGCCGTGCTTCTTCTCGGGATTTTCTTCCACAGTCACCGTGGTTAGAGAGTCGTCCTGGTTTTCTGAGCGAGCGCTGGGATCGCAGACAGGGTGCTGGCAGCGTGTGGGAGGTGTGTTTGAGAGCCATGTGCCCCTGGAGCAGAGGCTGTGCATGCGGATGTCTTCTCTGGGTCCTGTGCTGATCTGCAGCTCGGAGCAGGGGAGCATCCAGGAGGGGATCAGGAAGCCCTCTGTGCATGTAGCAGGCGCTGAGGAACTGGGGAAGGGATGGTGGCTCTGAATGCAGGTGTCGCGTGGGAGAGAGGAGTGACTGCTGTCTGAGGCTGCAAGCGCTGCGGTGAGTGTCCTTTTCCCGTTCCCCAAGACTGATCCCAACCTTCCTGCTTTTTTATCACTCTCTGGAATCCTCCCTTTGTGTAGGCTCTTTTTTTATCCCTTTCAGTCTCTCCTTTTTTACCTGACCTCCTCTTCTCCTCTCATCTCCTATTTCCCTCCTTTCCTCTTCTTTGTTTCCATGCCTCAGAGGCTGGACACAGGCTTAGGCAATTGCGGTGGGTTCTTTGAACATTTATAGCCTTATGCTTTGGGAACCTTTGACAGGCAGGAATTGTATCTGATGGATTTAAAAGTATCTGAACACCCTATTTGCATTTCTGCCTGTCTGCTCAAAACCACACCGGCACTCAGCTCCCTTCAGGCTTGCGTTCTGATAGCAGCAGCTGTGGCATCCTGTGATTTGCTTCATCAGTTGACATTTCAATGAATTTGGACTGATATAATAAGGTTGGCCATCTTACTGCCCTCTGCTGCTACACAACTTGGGTATCTTCTCACCTACATAAAGGGTAGGTATAATTGGCTTTATTAATGAGAGCCCACATGAAAGTGTGCCCCTCCATATGTTTTTGTTGCTGTTATTATTACTGTCCAGCGGTTTGTATTGATTTGTGGTATATTTTATTCAGCTAAACCCATGATCAGCCCAGTTCTTCTCTGTGTCTAGATTGCTTGTAGAATTAGGAGTTTTAGCAGTATTTTCAAGATCAGGAGCAAATCCTCTAAAAATTAGGTCTTGCCTATGTAAACAACTTGCACTACTTTTTAACTACTGTTCTGTAATATTGATACAACCCTCCCCTGGTGCGAATTCAGCCATGCCAGTATGAACATGCTTGTACCAGTGTGGCTTGTTCCCCTTTGGGAAAGAAGAACCAGCTCTTCCAGTATAAAGCACTTTTTTTTGGCTCTGATTACATCCACACTTTTGTTGTATCATCAGAAATATAGCAGCAAATAATACTTGTAATTTAACAAGGGTAAACTGGTACAAAGTCATGTACAGAGCAAGTCTTGGTCTGCAGACTGCCTCAATAACCCTTTGACAAGCAAGTGTTGAATATGCTGTATATTTTTAATCTTGTCTTTGTGACTGGAGGTACAGTGGAAAGACTTGGTGTTACTGCCATTATGTATTCACAATTAAGAAACTAAGAACTGGCCAGTGTGTTGGCCATAAAGTCACAACTGTGAATCATGTGAGTTGTGGTTGTTGTTTATTTATAAATAAAGTACCTAAGATTGATTCACTTTCAAACTGATTACTGACCATTGCTTTTATGTGCAACCAATTGGCAATGTAGTGGCAGAGATATAAATTCCAGTAATGCTTACTTGGAAGTGCCTTTGAGCTGGAAATAGAGAAGTATTTTAGCAATGTCACAAAAATGAGTCCTGAGAACCCACTTGCACCAGGGAAATGTAAGTTCCTGGTGAGTGTGAAACACTTATCTGTGGTCATCTACCTCAGTCATCAGTAGGGCAGGGCAGTCTAGAGACCAACAGTACATAGTGAAACTTTGAAAAATTCCAATCATATCGACACTATAATCACCAGACACTATAATCCTAAACATCATGGTTTATTGTTGGGGTTAATCTAGATGATGAGTATGTGTATTGGAGCGAGGAATGTGTAGGGAAGACTTGGTGTTTACAGGCAAAGGAGAAATACATTTGGTGTAGAAATCACGTTATATTCAGAGCTTTTGGGGAAGGCAGTGCCACCAGCAGAAGTGGTCTTTTGGGAAAGAACTGTCTTAATTGTGCATGACTGATGACAGGTGTCCGGAAACATGGGACCTAACTAAAGCTTTTAGGTTCTCTTCTACCAGGGAAAATAAGTGGGATAGGCTCCTTTTTTCTGCAAGGTAAGAGGTTTTTTTAAGGTCTTTTAACTCATTTCAAGGTGATAGTGACATGAAGGAGTTTATGGAGGGGGGAGAAGCTGGTGCCATTGTTAGAAGGAACATGCTTTATTGTGCTGCTTGTTGGCACAGTTATTTTGACAGCTTGTTGAGGGAAGTAAATTTTCACAGAACCTAATAGTTTCCTCCTATGAGTTAGTGTCACCTCTGGCTCATTTAATTCCCACCTTTGCTTGTTGTGAGTGCCATTTCCATGCTGTGTTTCTCAACTTCATTACCTCCAGACTGAGCGCTGCCTTGGGAACAGCTTTCCAAACTGCAAGTGGCTTGTTTTGCAGAGCAAGGTGCAAATCTTCTTCGCTGCTTTTCCCCTGAGCTCACTGACTCCCCACAACTGCAGTGATGATGGCAGAGGTGACTCTGGTGGGCAGGCTGGGTCCCTGCCAGCAGGCTGGGGCTGCTGCTGGGGCTGCCTGGGGGGCACAGGCAGGCAGCAGTTGGTAAAACTGCTGTATGGTTGTCAAGAGCAAGCTGCTGACCTTGGACAAATCTGCAGGTTGGTTGTAACCCAGCTGAGCGCCCAGCTTGCCCTGGTCTTTGCTGCCTCTTTCTAGGAGGAAAGTGATCTGTGGGAATCCTTTTGCTGGATTACATTACTTCTTTCCCTTAGCTGACTCATGGGTTTTGTCTGTTCTGTTTGCATCGGGTGGGAACTGCAAGCTGTCAACAGCTGATCTTTCGCCTTAACGAGTCCGGCAACATTGGCAGTCCTGGAAGGAGAGACAGAGACATCAGACAGGTCCTTGCCTGCATCTCTTGGCAGCATGGTTTGCAGTCAGGACAGTTTATGTGAGATTGACAGACAGAAGTCTCAGCTTGGCCCCACTCCCACAGTAGTCTGCAGAATCCATTACTGAGCAGTTTTTAAAAGCTCCCTTTTATTTGTCTGCTCGCCTCCACTTTTAACCAGGTAGGAAACTGTTCATTATAAGAGGCTCAGTTCTCCTTACGGCAGTCTCATCACTGGAGTCTGAGGAGTGAAGCTGTTAATATTGTGTTTATACATTTCTCTAAAGGTGAAGAGGTGACTGCAGTGGAAGATGAATTTTGCTGCGAAAGGCGCTGAATGAGCTGACCTGATCAAGGGGAAGACATTAAAATGTTACGCTCTTTAGTTTCCTCTGCTTCACTCAGACATTAGCTGCTGTGGTCTGTTGCTGTTTAGCAAATGCATTTGGGTCCAAGTGCTGCTTGAGATGATAGAAACCCAATATGCTTTTTGAGGCGGAGGCAATTATTTGTTATGTGTTTGTACCGCTCCTAACACTGTGGGTTGCTGTGCCTCCTGATTGCTAATGGCTGAGCAATAGTGTTTGTTACTGGCAGTTGGTAATAGCAGCCTGTGTTTGTGCCCTGTAGGGGAATTTGGTACATGTGCCCAGCCATGGGATGTTAAAGATTTTGTACCTTTTAGAGGCACCACGAAGTCTGCATAGACCATCTAGCCTTCTGCCATTTTAAGTGCTTCCTTACTTCATATAAGAGATATTTGTTTATTCTTTCCCCTGTTGCCCTCCCAAACTTTTCAAATCTTTCCCATCTGGGCTCTTTTGTTTATAAATTCTTCTGTGTTTGGAGCTTGTAGGCAGCAACCGCTTTGGAGTCTGCTTTTCTAATACAGACCACATAGTTGCCAGGAAGCATCATGGCCTCTTGCTCTTCTCTGTCCCCTCTTTACAGCACTGCAGGTCTTTGAGATTGCCTCTCTTCTACCATTGGATGCTCAGCTCTGCACTCCCCACTGTCAGTCAGCATCACCCTGCTAAGGAGGCCACAAAACTTCCCTGATTTACACAGCCTGAGGATATGACAGCACAGATATTTTCATTCGTTTTGGATTGTTTGTCTTGAGAAGTCACAGTGTGGCAGCTCCTTCCTGTTGTATGAGACCCACATAGTTGAAGCCTATCACTTTTTTTCCTGGTATGGAAAAGAAGATCTGGTCAGCCCTGAGAGGGCCTGAAGTCCGGCCTCATAAAAACTGTCTGTCACCTTTTAGCCATTCTCTTTGTCACTTCCTCTCCATAGCAGAGATAATGGAAGTGTTTCCTGCTAACTCCTGTCTCTCTGTGATAAATTGCTGTGTTCTTTATTGGAAAGCATTGTGTAGCTGCTCTTAGCACTGCGATAAAGAAAATGCTGTGAGCTGGCTGCATTGTGTTTGGCTTCCTTTCAGACAAGGCCAGTCTGGACGCTGAGGACCTGATCTTCCTTTCGGATCAGACCTCAGCTCACATTTGTGTGGGAGACAGGGATTTATGTTTGTTTAAAGCCACGTTTATGCTTTTGGCATGGAGCCATTGAAGGTCAGTGTGACCCATAAATCTATAGAAGTGGGGTCTGCAGGTGCCTCTTGTTCTCCATATCCTCCTCTGAGCTCTCCTCCCTCCCCTGTGGCAGTGCTGGAACTGGCATGGGCATCCTTGTGTTGGTGTTGTGCTGCGTGGTGAGTGCTTCCCTGACCCTCCCCAGCTGGGAGCTCCCGGCTCTCCAGGCGGGGCTGATTTTGACCTCCCTTGTATTTCCAGTTGCCAGTGCGTATTGCCAGGAGGTTTGTAGCCAAGCTATACTGTTGTTTCAGTTCGGATTTTTTTGCCCGGATCTTTCCATTCAGTGACAAAAAAAGCTGGTGTCAGTATAGGTTAGCTTTAAAGTGATGAGAAGAGTCCTATTTCTGAATTCCACAGCTTTTAGATTTGTTGTCTTTTATCAAGAGCTGTGTTATTAGGTTTGCTGCCCACAAGCCCGGGAGTCCCGATTTCTCCAGGGCTTTAGCTTATGGCTGATAACTCAGTTTCAGTCTTGCTTATGTCCAGCATGCTGCACCTGGTTGTGGGACAATTGTATGCGTAGCAGAGTAGTCACTGGCAAAAATACTGGGATAGTTTTAGTTGAACAGGTAGAAGGAGATGGACAAAGACAAATACACTGTTAAATATGTATGACATGGGTGTGCTCATCCGCCTATGTGCCTAAAACTCCTTCTGGCTGAATTGAAGGAAAGCCACAATGCAGAGAGTTTATCCTGTCTGCTTGTTTTCACTGTGCGAGGTAAACTAGGAGAGAAGGAGGGACTGGGGTAGGCACAGAAAGGTTTTCATCTTGAGAACTAAGGCTGAGTGGGTTTCATCGTGCATGCTCCGTCAGCCTTTTCACAGTTTGAGTCCTTTGGGCTCATTTAACACAGCATAAATCCCACCCTGCACGCTCTTTGTGAGTTGTCTAGTTCCCCTCCTCCTGCAGAGATTTTTAATTAAAAATCTAGGACCAAAATAACTGCAGTACTGTCTTTTAATTATTGTTGAAGGAAGAGCTGGATGCTCTCATCTCTGAGAAATACTGGTGTTTATGCGAAGATACTCAGTATATTAATTTCCTGTAGAACTTCAGGGAGAGTGGCTGTATCAGAGGAAGTATAGATGGATTCTAAATTTAAACCACTGTACAACAGATCTTGGTATACTACAGTGCCCAAAAGTCAGAAAAGCTGAACAGGGGCATATAAGGATCTCTTCAAAAATAGATGCACTTCCTTGAAATTTATTTGGTCATGTTTATTCAGCCCTCCTTATGAAGGCCCCTGAGATTTACAGATCCTGTCTGAATCTGATATGAGAAACAAGAAAATAGAGGAGTGGAAAATTCAGCATGATTGGAGCCCCACAGGATGTGGTCATTTTCCCATCGTTTACCTGTTCTTCAGAAGTAGGTGAGCCAGGTCAGCTGTAGTTTTGTAGGCTTGGGGTCAGAGCCATTGGGGGGAAATACAATCTGTGCTCATACAAGATGTCAGGGTAGAAATACACTCCTAATCTAAAGTTCTTTGGGACAGTGGATGCTCATGGCATAATGTGGAATTGAATCTTTGTGGTATTGACCAGCACTTGTTTTCTGTCTTGTAAGATGGTCTGTAAACATCCTTTCCTGCCATTACCTTTGCCTTACTGCTGTGTCAAAGTTCCCATTGGAGGCCAAGTCTGGGAATGGTTCACAGACTTGAGGTAGGAATTGATTCCGGTTTGCTTCGTTACAAAGGGGCAATATTTCACAAACAAGGGAATAATGTCAGAAGGACCCTCTCAAGCATGAAAGCAGGTCTTCAAATCAGCTTGATATTTCCTAGTAATTGTGTGGTGGGAATGTAGCCCCAAGGCACAATCTTTTCTAGACTTAATTGTTTAAAGGCAGAGGTGGATGTCATAGAAAGCCATCAGTGAGGCTTGTAGTCATCTGGGGTTTTTAAAAATGTCATTAAAAGTAGGATCCTTCCATTAAAAGGGAATATGATCTCATTATGTGATTAGATAGCAGGATGAGGCTGTAATGATGCTCTTTAATATGTTCTTTTCAAAGAAAATATCAAGGCCAGAACTGACCTTGAAGATGTGGCCGGCTTGCAAATGATGTGAACTGTGCCCCTGTCCAAAGCAAAGTGGTCTTGTCATGGCTTTATAGTTCCAATAACTTTAGCTAAAGCAACTAAGTTACTGTCTTATTTATGTTTCTGTGTACCTGATACCATGTCTCACTGCCCTGAGTTTATCCCAGATCCTGTCAGCCCCTGCAGGAGTGGGGATGGCCGGTCCCATGCAGGACCCAGCTCTCTTTTCCTAAAGCCTGTTGTGGTGAATACATCAGAGTGGCCCCTTCCACAGCCTGAGGTCTCTCACCCCTCAGGTAGCTCTAGAAAAAATGGGTTATTAGAAAGCTGTTCTCTCAGATATTCAGCTACAGTTTAAAAGAATTGTGTTGGAGGTTGTTGGAGGGTGTTGCTAACAGCACACATAAAAACTTCAGGGCATGAGGGGATGTGGGATAGCCATTCCTCAAGCCACATGTACTGTGTGAGTTATGGATCATTACTGGAAAGCTCAATGTGTCAAAGGTGGATGTGGTTTGCCATTATGTAATTCATTAATACTGTTCATGCTCCCTGAAATGCCCGGGCTTGGAGATGTTGTGTTCACAGCAGGCCTCAAATGAAAACTGTCACTGGTAGATGAGCTGTCGAGATCAATAACCACAACAAAAATGAAGCAGAGCACTTCCAATCTATTTTTGAGGTGGGGAAATTTTAGTTATATGTCCAGTACTTTCATCTTTAGGCCTCATATTATTTATATTGAAATTATTGAGTGAGTGCTTATTTCCTTAACTAGTACAAAGCTTTCAACACTGTTTTTTAGTGCCTGGCCTTATCCCATGTCTCTGTGCCTGAGCCTCATGCCCATGGAAGTCAAAGGGAATCTTGCCTTTTGGCTTGGACATGCACTGCCAGCCTGCTGTGTGCTGCCCAGGAGCTGTGCCCACACTTCCAGCACGAGCAGCAGGGATTCGAGGGTCATCTGTGCTGCAAGTGAGGTGTGGTGATGGCTTATATCTGCTTACCTGGACAAGCTTGAACACATAGCAGGCATCAGTGTAGATTTCAGAATGAACTGGCCATGTGGTGCTGGTTTGGTTTCTCAGATAGCATTTCATGCCTTGCATGCCTTCCTTGTAGCCCATGCTGTTATTAGCCCTACTCCAACTACCCAGCTCAAGGGTAATTTGTCTCTATGTGCTCAAGTTGTGCTTATACCTTGATTTTGTGTTAACTGTATCTCTAAGAGCCTCCTGAGTTCACTGCTGAGAAGTAGACGGGAATGTTTGTGTCATCTCTGTGAAACTTTCAATTAAAGATATAGGGAAGTATTTCTAGACAAACAGAAATTTAGAGGCAGAGGTCTGGTTTCCTGAGTTTGTCTCAAAGTGGATCTCGTTTGTTGTGAAAACTGCATCAGGAGATGAGTTGTGATCTGTGATGGCACATTTCTTCCTATACACTGCACACATGCTTGGTTGTACATTATATTTTGGTGAGGAGTCTTTGCTAATCTGAGTTTTGACTTTCCTTTCCTGCTGAAAAGAATTCTGATGAGAGATATCAGTAACAAATAATGGTAAGCTTTAAATAAAAATTCAGTAAGATGGATAAGGTGCTTGGTATATACTTAACAGGTGCGATATATCTCTTCAGTTGAAAATATTAGAACATGGGATTAAAGGGCTGAAGAGGATTCCAAGCAAGCACCTCACCTTCCTGCATAGATTGGTGCTTCAAGAACATGTCTTTGCATGAGCTGTATTGAATTGAGATGCCTTCAGGAACTGGGAGCTAAAGGAGATTATGCAAAGTATGATTTAATGAAAATAAAGTGGGACTGAGATAAAAAGATCGGCAGGAAAGGTTCTCACTGCCATTTTTCACTGAATGCTGGAGACTTTCTCATCCTTCTGGTAGTGTGGGTTAGACCTTCAGTTCTGCATGCACCTGCCCTTACCAAGGAAATAATTAATGTTGATGTACTAGTTGTAATTACAGCAAGTGAGGTATGATCTATGTAGTTAACAAGGGGAAAGACCAGTGAAATGCTAAGTCAGGAGAAGCTCCTCAGTGCTAGTGGGAAATTTAATATGCTTTGTTAAATTAATAGCCTTTGCATAACAATCAATTTACAGTTTAAAGGGCAGAGGAGGTGGATGTAAAAATCATTAAGCATTCATTTCAGAGACCCACTCAATATTCTTAGCTGGAGGAAATCTCCAGTGCAGTGTTTACTGAGTCAGTTGCAACTGTTTTAAGGAAAAAAGCAAACCACACAAGGATTGTGTATGCAGTGTTTATTGCAGTGCCCTTTTCTAAGCCATAAGGTTGCAGTGATCCCTTTCCCAAACACAACGTGGCTTTGGTGATGGACTGGTGTTTGCTCATAGAAGTTTATTCAAACCAGAGATGATTCTGAAGTTTCCCTTTATGTCAAATAAAAATGTTCTGCCCTGTGTGACCCTACCTTTAAATTTCTAAGTCCTGTGTTAGATAGGGATCCCCAAGAGGAAGGACCTGGTATGTTCTTTTTCTCAGTGTAGGCATTCAGGGCCCGGTTTTGCCTGCAGTTGTTCTGTTTGTAGTCTTTGTACATAATGCTCACCGTAGGGAGAGATTAGTTGTAAGAAGATTATGCATCTGAGTGCTGCTGGTGTGCCTGAAGCTGGAAATGTTCTGGTGTATACAAAGAAAACATTAATCAAAACGTCTTACAGAGAATGAAGGGCAGAAATAGTTTTGTCTCCTGATTACTACGTGAACTTCACTGCCCAGTGCAGGAAAAGGCAGGGAGAGAGGCAGGGGGTGATAGGAAGAGGTCATTCTTCTGTTCTCAGAGAAAGCAAGGGCAGGTTGCTGGGGTGGCTGTGGCAGGCAACTTCCACAAAAGCAGCACAAGGGAGGCAGCTCTAAGGACTCTGCAGGACATGTGAGCTTTGAGTTAGATTGTAGGGACAAACTAGCTGTGTTCCTGAGAAGAAGTCAGCAGCTGAGAGAAATCTGTTGCATATAATCTTAACAAAGCCCATCCCTTTGTTGCAGATGGGTGTCTTCAGCAACCCACCTTACTTGATTTTCCAGCCTGGGCTGATAGACAAGCTGAGTAGTGTGGCATGCAGCACAGGATGTGGCAATGGATAAAATCAGAGCACTCCTGCAGTACCACTGGTGAGGAAAGGTCCCCTTGCCTGCACTACAGAGAAATAACTAACCCTGAATAATGAAGGGAATAGAGAATAGCTGACACCTGCTCTGAAACTCCATTGCTCCAGGTTCCAACTAAATGCCCAAGAGCCCAAAACATTCAGTGTCAGCTGCAATATGTGTGTTTTGCCATTTCTCTAATCAACAAACATGAATTAGGCAGAGAAAAACATTGCCTGCACAGTCACTTCGCACTGTATCAGGTTTTATTTAACTGTTAGTAGGGGATTGGTTGTCCAATTATGTATGTTATTAATAGGCATTTTTTGGAATAGCTTTCAAAAATGGGTTTCACAGACTTCCTGAATTGATTGTGGTTCTTGAGCTGTTGTAAATCACCAGCACACCACTGAACTAATAATTTACCCTTATTGAGGATCTGTGCTGCTGTTTTTCCTTATGAATACTTAGAACTGTAATCACTAGAAATGTATCTGCTAATAATTTGCCGTCTCATTCCATTCATGAAATTTTTACCTCCTCAGGGTTAATTGGATCAGGAAATGTCAGCATCTTTAGATCTAATTTTCCTTATTGATGCAGGTTTTGGAGTGAATAACTGCTTCGAATACAAAATATGATTTAATTTAATTTCTGGGAAATACTTAGTGACCAGAAAAAGAGAAGGTTGTTGGAAACAAGCTTTGAATAAATTAAGAGCCCCCTCTAACTAGCACAGCCTTCCTGACTATATAAAACCTCTAATTAACTATTTATAGAGAAGTACATATTTCCAATCTATTTTAAAATGCTGGAAATGAGAGTAAGCAAACCAACCTACCCACAAGTTTGCAAAGGGTACAGACAACATAATATCTGCACTGTATTTAGCTGTGTGGTAATTATATATTAGGAACTTTGAAAATTTAAAGAAGGAGCCAGGAAAATTCCTTTCCCAGAAGCTTCAAGCCTGATGCTGAAAGCTTCCACTATCTTCCCAGCAAGCACAAAAGGCCCAGGACAGGTGTGTGTGAAAGGCATCTCTGCACCAACAGTGGTCATCTTTAAGTGTTTTAGTCACTGCCTTCGTCCAAAATGGGTCCAGTCCCAGAGGAGAGCACTGGCAGTTCCATTTGCTGTAACAGCAGCCAGGGAGTTTGCTGATAAACTAACTTTTATTCTTGCCCCATTGCTCTTCCTTGGCTGTTCCTGAAGCCACCTGGGAGGGAAAGTCCGATTGTGCTGTCACACCCTCTTCACTACTTTCATTTGTCCTGTGCTTCATGGGGGTTTGACAGACTTCTGCTGTATTTCGCATTTTTAAAAGACAGAGAGGTCTTAAAGACAGGGTTAGTAAGAAATTTATTTCTTCCTGCTGAATTATTTATTCCTTTTAAGCTCTGGTGAACAGCTCATATTTAATAGCCCATTACTGCTTAGAGAGCTGTCAACACAAAAGGAGCAGTCCTGAAAATTACTGTGTTTAGTGGCTCTATCAATACTCCCTGTATTACCTTTCCTTCATTTTTATGATCAAGAGCACAGAATGGAAGGACAGAAATTACCTGAGCTGCAAACTTCAGGGCACTTTTATCTACCAAGACTAACAACCAGGTGAATTCATGCAGGAGCTAGAAGGAAGATTTTTCATTATGAGGTTATTTTCCTGAGTGAGTGTATGGATTCTGCACTAGTTAGCGTCTTCAAATTAAGAGATGTTGTCTTTCTAGGACAATTCTTCATCTCATCTGCTGGGTTTGGAGGGAATGCTGGAGCAGTGGGTGACATTTCTTGCCTTGTGTTACATAAGTGGTTTGGCGACAGAATGGCAATTTTTGGCCTTCTGCAATTCTGGCCCAATTTTGATTTTTACCTTCTCTCTATTCCGTGAGCCCCCACAGAACTGGTTTCCCTGAAGCATCTGCCATATCCTGAAGCAATCTCCAAAATACTGATTTAGAATTTGGGTTTCAGAACAGCTGTGTTGTCTTCAAATCAGCCATGAAAGATTTGAGGCTCTAAATCACTCATGTCTAGAAGCCCATCTTCTGTTGTTTCTTATTTCTTCCCTGATACTTCATCAGCACTGAGTTTTTGAATGTTTTCTGGATTATTTAGATGTCGAAAGAGCGCTCTTGTGGAAAGCAATGAACACACCTCCCACTTTCCTGTTACATCCCTTTGGAAAATTGTCCCTGGCATCTACTGTTCATCTTCCCCTACAGCTCTCATGAGCTTTATGTTATTTGAAGCCAGCTTGAGCAGTCAGACATTTATAAGAAGTAGTTCTCTGAGTAGGTGAGCCAATTAGGCCTCAATTTCTTATGGATTTGTGGCTTATGATGGATTCACTGATATTTGGTAATAGCTGGGTTCAGAGGACAGCTTTACAGTTTCCCTCCTTTCTTTAGCCATTGATTTTTTTAAGAAGATACAACTTTTAAGAAACCAATACTTACAAGTTTTCTAATGTCTGCTGGCATTCTGTGACTTTTTCAAATGGTGCAAAAGGGGTTGGGAGGGAGGATGAAACAGGGTAGATACAGAGTGATGTCTTTTGGAAGCCGAACCAAATATTTCAGGTTTATTGTAGAATCTTAATAATGTAAACTACATTTTCTCCAGACAAGGAAAAAAGTGTCTGATATATTAAGAAAACCCAAAATACAAATTTTAAAAAGTCTAGTTTTGTGATTTTGTGCTACACAAGAGCCTGTCTGAATGAGGGTCAAATGCATCTTATGTAGATATCTTTGAAAAACAGGCCAGAAAACACCATGATGGTGGCATGCTGTGTTGCACGGTTGTGTGTGTGTGTGTGACTGACAGACAGACATGTCTCTGCTGTTGCTTCTCAGGGAGCTTCAGTCACTGGGGATCTTCTGCTGCAAAGCACCAGTTCAAAGGAAGTTACTCAAATTGATCTGTGTGGTCAAAGAGATGAGCTGCTGCCACAAGTTTGTATGAAGATATTTAAGAGAAGAGCCAGACGTGAGAAAAGTCTTTTTCCTTTGTTACTGGCTGTTCCCAGTTGAACAAGGCATCCAGATTTTTTCTGCCATCAGGCTGGTGGCTTAAATAACTGTGAGAATGAGACCATCAGCACAGTAATTCTGACAATTATCCTGTGGTTAAATAGTGTGAAATAGTAAGTGAGCAAAACATCAGTGTATTGGTCTCTCTGCATAGTAAATAGAGCAACAGTTGAAAGAATTGTGTTTTGGGGTTTTGCTGCTGACATCAGTGTGAGCTGGCTGGCAGTTCTTCACTGACACACCTCATGGTATTGCTGAGACAGAATGATGATGGACCCAGCCTTCCTGTTGCCCTGTCAGAGCATAAGAGCTGATGGATGGATGTTTTTTGTTTGTAACCTGTTCTCCAGCCTGCTTCCACTGGGTGGGCCTGGGATTTTTGAACGCCTTCCTGCATGATTGGCACAGCCTCGCCAGGTCCCTGCTTTTTGGGAAAAATATCCCACTCATCTGCCTTTGTCCTGGGCCAGTTATGAGCAGTTCTAGAGGCAGAGAGTTAAGACTGCCTTTCTGCAAACAAAGACAAAAAATAGCTCCCTGTTAGCATTCCAAACCCAGCTATTTAGACCTGGATTATTTTTAAATACTTTGCTTACAGACACGTAGCTGGCTGTGCTTTCCTCCTCTCTCTCTCCTTTCTTTTTTTAAAGTTAGCAGTTAAGTTTTGCATCTTCTCCCCAGCCAGCTGTATTGCAACCAAGAGTTTCTAACCAAACAGAGGTTTATTTACATTGCTGGGTTAGCTGTGTTACCTGCGGCCTTGGAGATGCCCTTGGCCATGGTGGGAGCCTGGGGACGTTTTGAGCCTGGATATGTTTTGCAGAGCAGTTTCCTGGGCAGTTGAATTGAGAGGAGGCAGGGCAGCAGCAAGTGGAAAGCTGCAGCCACCTCATTTCACCTGCCTGCCATCACATGTCATGGGCCTGAAACATGGCCCTGCATGAGGTGCCAGGCTAAGGCTCAGCCCATGATGGCCTCAGACAGTGTGCATGTCTTGGAACTCAAGTACAAAGCCTTTCACCAAAAGCTGTGTGAAGGGATTGCAGTGAAATTCTGCTGCTGAGTGTGTGTTGTCTTACACCACTGCATGGATGGGGGCCATGCTGACACCCAGGGCTTTTGGAGTTCTTGGCAATCACTGCACTGACCTTGTTTTATCCTCCACGGATGATGCAGGCCCAACAGGGGACACACATCCCCTTCAAATGGCAGCTGCCTAGCCTGGGGGAGTTCCAGTTTTGGGCTAGCCCACTTGCTACCCATTAGCCTGTTTAAATGTTACAGACCCTGGTGTCTCACACATCCCATGGTGAGCTGGGTTCAGAAAGACCTGCTGCTCAACGTGGTTTTGGTAACCCATGCACATTGCTGGAGTCTGGCCTGGTTTAGATCAAATTAAGCTCCTGGGCTCTGAGGCTTTCTCTTGCAGGAAAGAAGGAGCAGTTTGTCTCTTGCTTTCTACACAGCAGCTAGTTTATAAAGCTAATGCAGCCTGCTGGGAAAATAAATTTATTGCAAATAAATTGGCAGGGCAGGTGGAGGTACAGAGCCCAGATAAAACACAGGAGGGGTGTTCCTCACACTGGGACACGTTCATGACATCCCCTCATGGTGGTGTCTTGGCTTTGAAGGCTGAGCTCCAAGCAGCTGTTGAAGGTTCCCCATGAAATTGAGCTATTTGGGCAGCACAAGCACAGGAGTTGTCCTGAGAGCAGGAAGGGTAGGTCAGGCTCTTCTAGCCTGTGTATCAGCACATTTCCGACCTGAGACATGAGGGTCACCTTAGGTCTTACCCTTCCAAACTACACTGTGACTCTGGGCAACCTTTTATTCCTTGTTTTCCTAAACAAAGCCTGAAGGAGATGGGAAAACTTGAATATACTTTTTGGGAAATGTGTGCTATCCTTAAAGGGTTTTTCCTTACCTCAATAACTGTCCACCAGAAAAGCATCAGACCTTGTGGTTAGGGATGCCCACCTAAAGGCTGAGTTAACACTTCTTACTGCATCCAGAGCCCTGCCTCTGACTGCACATGGGGAGAGAATAAAGCCTGTAACTTGGGAAGGAGACAGTCATAGTATCTGTTTATAAAGGGTAAGAAAGAACTGCTTGTTGGATGGATATGAAAAAACCCTTTAATTCCAGCCAGGATGGTCTAATGCATTAGCCAAGTGGTAAAGAGCAAAGTACCACCAGTACAGGGATGCAGGGAGGCTTTTGGGGACACAAATGCTGGTCTTTACCCTCACAGAGCAGCAATGGTTATCTTATTCATCAAACTGTAAGGCTGATCTTAATGCCATTTTTAAAGAAACCAAAATCATTTGTATGTGCTGTAATAGGAAATAAGGGTGGGAGTGACTGGTGTGATCTCTTGCTGTTCCCTGCAGCCAGTGCAGCTGGTCTTCCACCACGCAGCTCAGATTAATGTTGATTTGTGTGAAGATGGTGTAACTCTGCTGACACCAATGGAGTTGCATTTATGAGACTCAAAAGCCTTTAAAAACAACAAACAAGAAGAGTTTCAGCCACTGTGTACTGAATGTTAGGCACTGAATAGACCCAGTGAGTAGCTATTATCCTGGTAGATCCTTGTAGGCAGGAAGATATTATACTGCCTCGATTCACTGAGGAGCAGTGTCCTGCTTCCCTACAGTTTACAAATACTGAGAGTCAGCAGATCAGTAATTGTAGCTTCAGACTAATATGGTTTTGTTTTTTCCCCTGCATAGCCTTCTGGCTCACTATAAAAAGATCTGGCACGCTGCATAGGATTAGGTGGCTTTGAAGCAGCAGAGCCATCTAGGTGTGAAAACTTTGATTTCCTGTGTCTTGAAATTAACTGTAATCTCTGTCTTTCTTTTTCAGAAAACCCCCACAGCTCATGCCATGAAGGAGGAGAACTTTCTTCGTCGCAGGTTCTCCCTCTGTCCAGCCTCATCCACCCCTCAGAAGGTCGATCCTCGCAAGCTGACGCGCAATCTGTTCTTCGGGGCCGACAATGACATCTACCCGCTCAGCCCAGGTTGGTTTCTGGTGTGTCAGTGCAGAAAGTAGCATGCCTCAGGTGCTTGACTGCAAGTAGATATTTTAGCATGCTGCCAGGAAACAAAGAGAAACAAGAATGTGGAAGAGAAAGTGAGAGAAGCTGCTGCAGCACAGATAGTACTGGATCCCAGACAGTGCTGCTTCCATGACGCTGTTATTTTTCATTGCCATGGCATTAAGTGGGAATGGAGGGCATGAGAATTGGGGTTGGTAACTGTTTGAATGCTACATGACCTTATATTTAAAACATTACTATAATGTTTTCAGGCACATCCACTTCAAGTCACGTGATGTGTTTCACCCTAAGCATTTGACTTGCTTAAAATTTACTGTCCCCATTTGCAGATGGTTAATGGCGGGTTTCCCTGTTCAGATTTAGACCCTGAGATAAATATCACAAGAGCAAAATTTCTGTGGTTAATGTTCTGTAAATATCTACAAGCACTACAAGTACCAGGAGTCTTGACAAGTTGCAATGAATGGCAGACTGGCTTTAAGCATTCTCTCTACATTTTCTTTCTTTTTTTTAAGCTTTGAATTTCCTAGCATCTTTCTTGAAGGAAAAAGAACTCATTTTATTGTTTCAGAATTTGTTGCTCACAGTGAACATTGAAGTCTTCCCTTGATTGCAGTCTGCATACAATGCTTCTGTTCCAGTCTGTAAACAAGTGCTTTAGGAGGCAGTCACAAGTTTGTAGAGCTGTCATCTGCAGCTGCCATATCAGTGCTAAATAGTCAAATCTCACAGCACCATTGTGAGGTCTCAAAACACTGATATCTGGAGAAAGAACACAGCATCTGTCAAAAGGTTTCAGTGCTCATATAAATGTAGCACCCAACAGACTCCCTGGGCTTTGCAGATGTAGGGCAGAACAAGGTCTGAGTTTCCTGAGCTAATTGTCTTTAAGTGCAAAGGTTTCAACAGCCTCTGATTTTGCAGGTATTTTGTTCTAGAGTGTCTGCTGTAGGGCAGTAGAGAGCCTATTTTCAGCAGTGCTGACTAATCCTGGCTGTCACTGAGGCTGCTGGAAGCTTCAACAACCTTTCAGTAATCAAATTGAAAACAATTTAAAATGGGACACCTAAAGTCTCATACATTTCAAACCTGGAGGGACTTCTGAACAGCTGACCGCCCATAAGTACAGTCTGTACAAATATGTGGCAAATAAGTAGCTCACTTCTGCTATCCTTGGGAGCTGAAGGGCTGATTTTCCAGCCTGTATTCACTTCCCCTTGCTTTGAGGTGATGGGGGGCCATGGCTTAGAGTTTGCCCAGTTCTTTCTTCAGTTCTTACCAGCATTTTCAATGCTAAAAAAGTTACTGACTCCCTCACTGTGGTATTTCAGTACTGTAATATTTTAGAAACCAGGGAAAGTTGAGGGTTTCAGTGTGGAGGAGGTGGCTGAAGAATTTTTCTCTTCCTCAGCTTCCCCCATCACCTTTTTTCTCCTTGATCCCTGCTGGCAGCCTTTGCTGGGCTCAGCAGAACAAGTGCCTTGAGCCACGATGGATCTTCTGTTCTGTTGCACCATTCTCCCAGGTAACTCAGCAGCAGTATCAGTGAGGGCTGTAGCCCTCAGTATTGCAAAGGAAGAACATAGGCTAAAGGATTTGTAAAGGAGAGAATATCCCTTTTAAACAAACAGAATTTACTGCTTCAGTCAGAGGATTTCTTGCAGGGAGTCTGGGGTTTTGTCTATCCTTACTCCTCTTTTACTCCTTTTGTTTCTTTTCCCGTCCCCGTGGAGCTGCCTTGTCTCTTTGTTTTCCTCATATTTCCTACAAGAAGGGCCTGTTATTCTTCATGTTCAGCTGCCATTTCCTATGGCAGGCTCTGCTTTCACTCCTTTGCTGCTGCTTCTGCCTTGTTTTCCTCTGAGCCTTGTGTGCTTCTCCCTACTTTGTCCTGTTGCTCTGAACAATGCTGCTATCACCATAGATAAGCCAGAGGTCTGTGTCCATAAGCTGCACCCCCTATTTCTCTGTTCTCTATTCTTCTCTGTTGTTTTACATGAGCTTTCAGTGGTCTGTGTTTTGCTGGTTGAGCCCTACAGGTTTCCTTTATGTGAGCACTGGGCTGATTGTGCTAAGTAGGTGCAGTGGGCAGCAAAGCCCAGTGATTTCCCGTCTGGAATTCAGTGGGTTGTGATGTGGCTGGAGCTGCAGGTCTCAGTGCACCATCCCCTAGGATTCGCCCTCCAGCAATGAAGATGTGCAAGTAAATATTTCAGACAGAAGGGAGTGACAGACTTTACACCTCAGGAGAGATACACTGTGGAGATTCAGTTCAGCAAGAGAAATTTTATTTTTTTTAAGGAAACATATGGGAAATGTAGAGGGCACTATCTGAAATAACACTTTGGACTTCCTGCCTTTTGCCTGCATACAAAAGTGCTAATGGTTCTTGTAACTGAGAGAAAATTGAGTAAGATACTTTCTTTTTATAGGGAGCTCACGAATTAGAGAGACAGGAATTCTTGTTCCTTGTTCATGTCTGTCTTTCACTTAGCCATGAGGAGAGAGAACCTTTCTCTAGTTTCTTTTTCAGAGGATAGGAAATTTATTGGTTTAAGAATTTTTACAGCATCTCTCTTTTTGATTAGGCTGCAAGATCACACGGAATCTTGAAATAAAAATTTAGATTAGCTTATCTGCATCATAAGAGATGTACTTTCCTGAATATAGGAATTTTCCTGTGAAGGATATACAGAACTACATTTCTGGTGTTCATATTGGGTCACGTGGCTGTTATTTACAGCAGAAATGGATTTTATTTGCAATAGTTTCATCACACATCTGAGCTTGTATTTCCTGTTGAAATTTATCAGTCATGCTTGCTGTATCATTCTTTATAAAGGGGAAAGGCAAATGCACCTGTAGCATTGATGCCCCAAACAAAACCAAAGAAAAGGAATGATTACTGTTCTGAAAAGGAGCTAAATATCTGGTTCCCCTCTAGGTGACAATAATGGGTGAAAAGAAAGTATCAGTAATTCTACTCTCCAGCTAAAAGACTGGAGTTTTGGCAGTTTTCTTCACAATGTGATGAAGGCTGTTTCTATAAGCACTACTGATTCTCTTCCCAAAGTTTTTTTGTTATTTGGTGCAGAATTTTGGGGCTACTTTGTGAGGACCCATGTTTGTGTGTCCTGGTAGCTGCCAGTGCTTTAAATCACAAGAGATTCAGCTCTCTTTCTCTTGTGGGCATTGTGTTTTCTTGATCAGGGAGATAAGAGTTTCAGTTTCTATAGCCAGTTCATGTTTAGCCTCTTATGTTTTTCTGTGGTTTCCTATTTATTTTCTCAAGGTGGCTGTATCTGTTGTGCTCGGGGTGAGACTCTCACTTTTGGGCTTTCTGTGCACTTTACTGTGTGTGTGGGTTTTTGAGAAACTTCGGCATCATTCCTATGAAGTTTGCTTTCCAAACAAGGGCTGACCCTCTCCTTCTGCATGGCTGCAGCAGGACAGCACAGCAAAGATAGCTCTCCTCTGAGAAACAGCCTTTCTCTCACCGTTTCCAGTAGACTTAATGCATGTGTAAGAAACTGGTAGATGTTGCTTCATCATTATACCTAGTGAAGCCTTGTGACTGATACAGTAAGAATGGATAGTTGCATGTTCCTTTTTTTTTTCTGTACTGCTCTGTGAGCAGGATTGTCCAGAACCTCAGGAAGAGGGAAAATCTCATTGTTCAGGTGCAAATCCTTTAAACTGCATTACTGAGAGAAGGCAGAAATGTCTCACATCCAGGCTTTTTGTATGGCTAAAGCTTGGAGTTAAGCTTTCTTTAAGAAATGAGAAGTAATAAAGTATGGATGTGAATTCTGTTGTGCTAATAGACACCATTCCCTTGGAGCAGGCAGCAGCTGATTCCATTAACTTTAGCTGATTCCATTTACTTCCTTTAACTTGGACTTTTAGACTATCTATATGTTGCTTTCCCATATATATGCAGAAAAAACCCTTCATGGGAAACAAGTGCAGCAGCTACGTGGCTTTATGAGTTTTCTCCATCCTCTGCCTCTTTCAGGGAGAGTGGGGTTATAGAGATGAAAATGCCATGAGAGAAAGAAAAAGTATGGAGATTCAAGTTCTAATCCATGCACAGCAGTGCTTATGGCCATCCCACTTGTCATGGTAGCACAAAGGCCCTGTCAAATCTCTGTCCACTGGGGATTTTTTTTTTTATAATTTTCTCCTGCCCCCAAACATCAGGATTCTGAGTGCATTATTTAGAGCTCATTGTTTCCAGGGGAGGAGTGCCAGCTAAGAAGGTAGGTTGAGGTATGGGTCCCCTGTTGTGGCATCACTTTCCTGCCTGTCTGAATGGGTCCTTCCTCCACTCCATTTCCCCACATGAGCAGTGCACTTGCTGTCCCTTTTCTCCCAGGCCTCCTGAGTCAGCATGGGCTTCTGTGGCTGACTCTTCTTACAGTGCTTGGCTTCTTAAATGAGTGCCCTGATAATTCCAGGAGAAATTATGGCTCTGACACATCTATGACAGCTTCTGCTGACTTCGGGAGAGTCAGGGTTTTCCCTCACTGGTTTTGGATTTGGTGATGTTTCCAAGGCTGGCCCACACAGTGTTAGAAATATTTTCAACAGTTCCCATGTTTGCAGTGTGCTACAAATGGACTGTGTTTCACTGTCTTGGTGGTTCTGTACTGCATCCTGTATTCTGAAGGTCTGATTGCCAGTGATTCTGAGAAGAAAATGACGTTGTAATTGGTTAACAATGACTCTCTTGGCACTAAAAATCTAGTCTCATCAGATTCTATTTTTTGTTTTTTTTTAAAATAGAAGCTCTATGCTTTCTTTTACTCTAAGGCCATTATTACTTTTGGCCAAAAGAACAGTATTTATCATTACATTTTATTGCTTGGACTAGGACTGCACACACTCATGGCATTATATAATGTACACAAGTTTAGGATATTTGAGTAGTGACTATATATTTCTACAATGATTGGAAAATGTCGTAGTACTCATTTACTGCTCATGAATTTAAAATATTTCTTATTTTAACAAATAATTTGGTCAGAAGACCTTGATCTTCTGCAAGTGTGTTGGGGATTTTTTTAATCTTGTTTTACTAATTATGCCTAGATGCTCTTCTGTCTTCTGTAACATTTTGTGATCATGGTTATTATTTGTCCAACAAAGCGTGCTATCAAGTGCATCAGTGTATAGTTGCCAGATACTGACCAAGGAGGATTGAATAGCTGCTTATTAACTGAACTGCATTTATTATTTGCACTGAACAAGGCATGGGGTATGTAAGGAAAGAACAGACTGTGGTAATGTAATTAAAGACTGCATCATAATGCAGACACAGAAGGGAGCTGATTAAGGATGCATAAGCAACCTTATTTCTGTTTTTTTTTCCAACTTTCAAATGCTGGACTTTGCAACCATCATGCTGGTTTTCCATGGTGTTTTGAGACCTTACTTTTGAGCAGTCTTGTTACCTGAGCATGAGGATCCAGGCTATTTCAAATTCTACATGATCCCTCTCTGGGATCATGGTGTGCTTGCTCGGGCTCATGATAACTTCCCTTGTGGGCCGTTAGCAGCAGCCCTTCTCAGGCCATGATTTTACACAGAATTTTGCTGGTTTTGAATCACATTTTTTTTGTTGCAGGAAAAGATGTGGAAGGAAACAGCCCATCGGCACTGAAGGATGAGACACCACAGACTCCCAACTCCATTAGCAAGGTACTTTGGGATAGGGAACAATTCCCGGTCTTGCTTTCATTTCTTTTCAGGATGTTACTAATCAATCTCACCCTTTTTTTAAAAAGTCATTGAGAAAACTCTCCTAATGTTTCTGCAGGAACTGTGTGTACATATTTTGAGGGAAAGAAAATGAGTGTTTTTGCATGGTTGGGATGACAAGGAGGCCTGCACTTTCCTCTGGCTTGATTTCACCTACCACAGAAGAACCTGGTTTATTTGGGCCTCATTTGGCAGTGTAATTAGATATGAATAATTATGGTTGAAAAGTTGATTTTGTCAGGAGAGGTGTATCCTGCTGTTCCTGATCAGCAAGACAATCATAAATCTTAATTGTTTTGCAAAAGAAAATTGTAATATTTAGTGTAGTGCGCAGCATCCGAAACAGTGAATGGAGAGCCTGGGAGAGAGCTCTGGGAATTGGTGTAACAGGAGAGGAAGACTACTTAATCAACATTTCCTGAGCACAACTTTTCCATCCAGCCTGTCAGGGAAAGGTAAAACTGAAACTAAAGTCTCTGGATCTCACTGCTCAAAACCTGCCTCTACATCAAGAGTTACAGAGTGCCAGGGTTTGTTTTCCTGTAGAGATGGAATCAACCTCTTAAATGAGGTCTGGCTTTGAGATTCATGTACAGCTTTTTTGGCTGCAGCTCCCTAACATGTTTGTGGAGGGTAACTAGAAATAGAAGTGAGACCAGTTAATAAATTTTTAACTAAATTTATTTTGAATTATGAAACTATAAAATGCAAGTGGCACCAGCTGAAATGAAAATATAGCACGAAAGAAACAGCTGCAGACAAGTGATTTCTTGTGAGACAGGAGAATAATCTGTGCATCTTCCAGTACATTCCTCTGTGCTTGTCTGGAGCTTGCAGGTTGTTCTGCTGGGATGCCCTGGCAGAGGTCAGCGCAGGGAGATGATGATGAGAGGAGCTTTGGGAGTATGCAACAAGGACTTGGGTACATGTCCTCTGCTGTTGCTGGAACCTGGCAAGCTGCAAACCGATCTTGGTTTTGCTTTTTCAGGCAGGTTCCTCAAGGAAAATCAGCCTCCCACTTATCCTGGCAGTGGAGAAGCCCAAGGACCAGGTAACTGCATCCAGGGCTGTGTTTTAAAGCTAGTGTTTTGCACGCCTTACATGGAGTGATGTTGAATTTCCAATGACTTAGGAATGTAAAGAAGAAGGACTTTGTCTGGAGAGGACAGCTGAGAGCACTGAAATGCTGTCCAAAAGGGAGTTTGATTTCTGAGATGCTGTATGATTGCAGAAATAGAAATGTATTTATGAGAGGTTTCTGGGTGAGAGCATGGCTCAGCTGTGTTTTCGCAGCCTCCAGGCCTTCCTTGCTATTCAGTCTCCTACAGGTATGTTTTTGAAAGGAGAAGTACCCATGGAAGATTTGGGTGCCCACTTTGATATCTGCCATGCTTTGTGTGCACCTGGGAGCCATTGGTGTGTCCCTCCTAGACACTGCCAAGAACAATTGTTAAGAAAAGTTAAGAGGAAATACACAGCACGAAACAACTGCATCAGATCTGTGAATCAAAAGAAATGGGGCTCTGACATTGGACATGAGCTTTGCTTTCACTAACCCCAAACTTTTGGCTTTAAAATAGTCAAAATTGCTCTGAAACACCAGTGGACTAAAAAGAGACATGACACCAAACACCGAACCTCAATTTACTGCTCATTTGCTGCGTTGCTTTGACTGTAAATGGGCCAGAGCTGGGTGTTTCTTTCCTGCCTGAATATTCTTCTTAGACACTTGATGTTTGATTCTGAGACTTTCCACCTCACTGGACCTGTGTTGTAGCACCTATCACTCTCACTTCACTCTTCTTTGCCTTGCTGTGTTGTGCAGGACCTTGTTCTCCTCCAGCCATGTAGCTTGCCTTCTGTCATGCTTTGCAGTGACAGTAGGGAGTCCTTATTGTGAAATGTCTCGTTACTTAAAAATTCAGGCAGACTGGTGGTCAGTTTGTTTAACGTGTAATTTTTCACATCCACTCATCTCTAATGCCATAAAATAAAGCCTTACTGTCAGCTGGCAGAACTGTAAGTAGGGATCTGTCATACTATTTCAGTTTAAAAATAAATAGTGATTCCACCTACTTGAACCAATGGGAAAAGTGTGCCTTAGTTTGATCATATTTAGATTCCTGATAGCAGGGGGGTGAATAATTGCTAGAGACTGGACTGCAGGGTGTGCTGGTTTAATTAGTGGATTAAAAAGTAAATGTTATAGGTTATAGATCCATGCCATGGATATTTGCCCTTCTTTTGGTACAGTGGATATGAAAAACCTTGTTGGAAATCAGTGTTCTTTCAGCAGCACTATTTTGAGGTACCACAACACATTAACTGCTTTCACTCAGTAATAAGAAAGAAAGGAAAGCCATTCAAGTGATTCTGTCCCTGGACTGGGGCTTGGGGAACCTCAAATTCCCAACTGTCCCTCAGATTCCCTGCATTGCCAAGGCACAGTAATTGCGTTTCTGTTTCACATCTTCATCAGTGAGGTGGAAACAGTTCTGCATCTTGTTCACTCAGGCCATATCCACATTGCAGGCTGCAGGTTGCCCAAGTTACCAGAGAGAATGTGGCATAAAAACCCTGTAAATGTCTGTGAACTTGTGAGCTGTGAAGACTTCTAACTGCAACCACACTGCCCTGTGCTCATGAGTGGGCTTCTCTCTCTGAGGTGTGAACATATCCCAGTTGTCCTGTCTGTACAGACAGTCAAATACTTGATACTGGAACATTTGCTTTCAATGTGTTTGTGTGGTTCTTGGCACTATATATTTGTAATTTCAGCTGTGACTTCTTGACCCATATTTTATTGAAACATATTTAAGGCACAGTTTAGTTACATATTATGTTGGTAACTTTCTGCAGCATGTTTTCTCCTATTTAATTTTTTAAGTGGAGTCTCTTTCATCTCCTTTTTCAAAGGGAAAAAAATATTAGCTTACTTATTCCAGATTGTTTCTCATATTAGTTTCTCTCTGTTTTAGAGCCCTTTATCATTATTTTCTGGGGTGAGGGCTCATAGCTGGGGTGTGTGAGTATCACCAAACTGTGTCTAAGCCTCAAGCTTGTCTCTACAACCAGGTATTACAGTTAGCACGCACCTGATAGTGACAGGAGGTGCCTTTCTTTTGCTTTGTGCTTCATTTGATGCTGTTAGAGTCCTCAGAGGCACCTTTTATTGCAGTATGCGGTGCTGCATGTTCTCTTTCTTTCTTTCCTGTGCTTACCTATTAATTCTCCTGGCTAGAGGGCAGCTGGACTTTCTTGGTATGCATGCAGGGCTACAAAGAATTGAGGTATATTTTAAGGGATAGTCAGAAAAATCCTGAAGCTGGAGCTTAGTGGTTCTTCACTGATGCCAGTCCCTTGCTAGGGCTGCAATGAAGTCTGTGAAATTGTGGGAGTGCAGCTGTTTCATGCACAGTTATGTGATGTATTGGAAGGTGAAGCATTGTGAATGAGTTTTTCCACATGCCTGAATTTCAGGTTTTTATTGAGTGATTTGTAATCTGAAATACAAATATAACTGACTGCTAGAAATTTATTTTAGCTACACAGTGGTTTGAAACTGCCCATACTGATCACTTGAGGTTTAAGCTACAGTTCCCATATTGTCTCAAGCTCACCCTACTTGATCTATGAATCATACTCCTGACCTCTGAGGTAATTCCAGCCATGGTTACACTTGGGACTATCATAGAAGATCATTCACAAATGTGGCAATTTACAAGGGTACCTTTTCCTTTGTTCTCCCTTAGCCGGCAAATCACGGAATTGTTTGGCGGACAGACCCAGATATTGCAGGAATCACCTTGGAGAGACTCAGGAGTGAAACATCCTCTGTGTGTGTTAAACATGGCTTAATGGGAGATTCTGGCCCTTCCAGGTGTTGGCTATGCTGAACCAAGCCCTTGCTGTCTTTTCTTTACCATACTTCGTGCTCTCCATGTTGTGGATGGGATTATTCAGGAGCTGGTTGTCTCTATCAAGACTCACACTCAGTTCCTGTGCCCTCGCTCAGCACACTTTGTTTCCTCAATTCCACCTGCAGCACTTTAGGGTAGTCACAGTTGTCCACAGAGTGCTTTGCAGCTGAATTCAACTGAGCAGAGATGTAGCCTGGAGTATCCTGGGAAAATCAGGTTGAAGAGGGGGTGGGATTTTGCGTGTGAAGTGGAAAACATGGAGGATCCCTTACTTGTATAGGTACATGTGAAGCATCACATACAAGCCCTGAAAACACCCAGGTGCCTCCCAGAGGTGAATGTAGACAGTAGTAACTCGAAGTGGATAACTTTGGGTGAGCCATAGCAGTGCAATCATGTCAGCATAGGTCACTGGTGATCGTAATTCCTTAGTCTAGTGTTTCTGACGAGGAAGGTGAGGGCAAATGGAGGTGCTGAAATTGAATTATTTATTAAACAATTTAGCAAAACTACAGGTCCAGTTGTTTTTCATTGCTCACTTTGTTTGTTTAAACTCAGCCTTGGGACAAAAGCTGTGCCTATAGCTTGTTGGGAAATCAAAACTGCTTCAGCTTTCTGCTGGCACTAAGTCTATGACAGTCCTGTGAAACAGCATCTTTCTCAGTGTCCAACTTCCCATCTCACCTCAAATGTTCTTTAGATATTCTGACCTTGAAGAACGAACTTCCCATGCAAGGCACGCTTAAATGATCAAATAGAAATCCTGTGAGGTCTGTGAGTTTTTCTTTATTTACAGTAATTTGATGCAATGGAACCAAGGATTCCACTAAACACTGGTGTAACTTGATATTTGAAGTTGCTTGGATGGCTGAATTTCACCAGTTATTTTCCTCAGATGCTACTGTCCTGTAAACTGTTTATTTGTACAGGGTTTTCAGTTTGTGCTAATCATTGTGCTATTTCAGTAAACACAGTCATTGTATCTTTGTAATATGGTTGAAATAAGAGGGATCATTATGTTGTTGTTTTTTTCCAACTGGAAAGTTTTAGTTGAAGATTATTCAGCTTGCTGTAAAGCAGCATATCAGTTGAAGGGTAATCTTTCCTACTGCAAAGGTTGTCAGTGAGAATCGTTTCGCTGACTCTACTGTGTGTTAATTCACAACAAAAGTAAAAAGTTTTCCAAAAGAACTGCTTATAATACAATGAAACCAAAATTGCTTACATTTGGTTATCTGTGAATATTCTCAGGAGTAAAAGAGAGTTTCTCAGTTGTAATGTCAAACCCAGTTTTTCCATGGTTTTTATACTACTTAACTTTAATTTCTTTTACTTCTGTGTGATCGCTATTTGTAGCAACTATATTTTAAAAAGAAACTGGAGAAATTGCACCTGATCAAGGGCATGTCACTGATTTTGTGGAGCATAACTTACGACCCCAGCTCCTTTTGTTCTGCCTTCAAATTCCCATCTGGTCTTGTCTTTCTCTCTCTTGGATGGAAAGGAGGCGAAGGGACAACTTGTAAGCTGTCACTGCTGTTACCATGCAGAGCACTTCTTGAGAATGACCTTATTTAAACGTTTCTGATTTGGAATAATTCTGTCTGTTGTGCAGCAAGGATTGCGTGTGCTAGGTAACAGGATATTCCTCTTGCTGTTGTCCTAGGCATGTCTGGCATGCTGATGGGCTGGCATCCCCCACACCAGAGCTGGTCACTGGCTGCTTTCCTCTGAAATTATTTGGTTCCTCTTGGAAATGAAGTCACGAAAAACGACACTGGATCAGAATAGCACTATTGTGAGGACTCTGCATGCTCTCTTGCAAAGCCTGGCAGAAGTGTTAGGGTATTGTGATGACTGCTGACAATCAGCAGTGAATCCCAGAGCTCCATGAGTGAGATGAAAGGGAACAGAAACTTAACTGGCATTAAAAGTGTGGTTTTGGGTACAGTACAGCCCATTGTCAGTGGCGAGGTCATCACTCAGTCCTGAAAAGGATTGGTTCAATTAGAGAAATGAAAAGGGACAACAATTTCCTCTCCCTGCAAGTGCTGCAGCGTGCTCTGATGAAAGTTTTTGGCAGATTAACATACTTTCCTCTTTAGGGGAACCAGTATTGGAAAGCCTACTTACTGCTTTCTTATTAGAATACTCCAGTGGGCTTTTCCTTTCTTTAAAAAGGACATGAATTCCTTACTCTCCCATTGTACAAAGTTTCGTCTGTGGCCAATATTGTTCACATGTTGCTGCAGAGAGCGGGGGCCAGATTCTGATACCCTGCACAAGCATTATCCCAGTGTCCTTGGAAGACTTGCTGTGATGACAAATGGCTTCTCTAAGTTTTCTGCCAGGCTGAGAAAGGCAGGGCAGTAGAAAGACATCATTAAATACTCTTGATGTGTCTTAGCAGTATGAGACCCTGCTGTGTCTTGGGAATCTTTAGAGCTGATGGCCCAAATTTACCGAATCTTATGTATGCCACAATCAAAACCATTAAGACAGATTAATGTAAAAATATGAAATCATATTACTTCAAGTGACTTAGCAGGTTAATCCTAGGGGAACTGTCATTACTGCCAGTAACATGAGGACCTATGGTATGCTGTCCTGGGGACTTAGATCTCCTGTGGAAAAGCAGGAACTTTAAACCCAGAAATGCAATGATTTTTTTTGCTCTGTTGAGCTGGAGATCACCAGTTTCCTTGCCAGCAAACTGCTGTTTAGGATCAATGATGGTGCATCTTCATATGCATAACAAGAGGCAAAGTTGGGAGGGAGAAGCAATCAGTCTGCCTCGTTAAGAACTAACTGGGGATCTATCAAAAGTTGCAGGTCAGGCACATTTGAAAATTTGTGCATGGCTCCTAGTTAAAACCATGGCTCAGTTATAATAACATTTTCTCTCTTTTCATCAAGCATTTTGCAACCATCTTGGGGAGCTGTGGTATTGGTCACACAGCTGGTAGGTACCTCACAGTTTTGGGGACATAGAAGTACAGAAACTTATTTTCCCATGCCTAGAAATTCTTATACGGGCAGTGAGTACCTATGCTACTGCTTCTTTCTCATCCACTCTCAAGCCTGTCTTGGTGACCACCATCGCTGTGGCCTTGTTTCCCCTTACAGGCCAGGTTCACAGATTCAGCACATCCAGGTGTGGCCCAAACCTGAGGGAGGGAGTGCCTGAAGGAAGCAGCACAGTGGTTCAGGAACCACTGCAGCATCCTCCAGACCTCTACGTCCAGCTGCTTTAACTAAGTGAAGGACCAGTTTGAAATGGTTTCAGACAAGTTCCACTGTATTGAGCTTCTAAAGGCTGTGGTGGTGTCAGGGGAGATTATCCCCTCATCAGCAATTGTGTGCTGTGGTTTGATGGTGTGCACAGCAGTATTGGCTGGAATTAGGCACCAGTGTCCTTGGTCATGGAATCAGCTCTCCTAAAGAGTCAGAATCAGTGTCTGTGTCAGCATCCCAGGTTTGAAGTCTTGTGCTTGTTCAACTCTATTTTTAGCATGACCCAGAGAGACTCCAAGGAGGAGGCAGGTGGGGCTGGTGGAGCAGTGGAAGTGCCTCTGTTTGTGTCAGTGCTGGTTCCCCACGAGCAGCAGGTCTAGGCTCAGGTTTGCTGTGGTTGTTGGAAGCCTTTCTGAGTTCAGCTGCAAGCAAATCTCCCCAAGCCAAATGAGCTTAGGGGCCAAAATTCCATTCTTTATGTAAGCACTAAGGTATAATTTTCTATACAACAAGCAACTGTAACTTGTTTTAATTAGTTAAACATAAAACATTCTTTGTACCATGATGCTTTGCAGGCACCTGAGCAGCATTTCCTAGAATCTTGTGAACATTTTCATGAGGCTTTTTCTGCCTCTCACACTGGCTAATGAGGACTAGTACACAGTGTTTCTCGCTGTGTTTGATCTCTTAGGCCGGAGGGAGTGAAATTAGTAATAAACAATTGGCTCATAGTTGTGTCTCTAGGACAGGACATTCTTCCTGCTAATTGGGAGAAAGGGGGAGAATTCTTTTGACCGATTTCAGAAGACACACGTCTCGAATCATGAGAATATAATCTCCTAATAATGCTGAAGGATTCTTGCTCAGAGATATTTAGGCACTCAGAAATGTTTCTTCATAGAGAAAGGCTTATAGCATATCTCCCAAATGTCTACTACTGCCCTTTGAAATGTGACAAAAACCCTGTGGGCACAGTTCTCTGCTCAGATATCACATCTGTGCAGTGGTCCTTGCCATAAACCTTGTGTTTTTACAGTGAAGTCCAAAGCACAAAATATTAATCAGAGACTGTATTGCAGGCAGAGGAGGCAGGCTTAGCTTTCTCTGAAAACAAAACCAACAAACACTGAATAGTTTTCAGGAGTCCAGGAGCTGGCCTTTTCTTTGAGTGGGTCCGAGTTGCTGTGTAAGCCAAACAGTCAGATTAGGGCCCTCACTGACCTTTGTGTGTCATCATAGAGTTTTCATTTCTCTGTTTTTAAAGTATCACATCTAGTTTTGGTTCTAGTGAAAGAGTACAACAAAGGTATGTGAGAACAAGTAACAGGTTCTACAGTGACTGTGACTTTGTTGCAAATTGCACCTTCTGCCCCTGATTTCTAGTCCTACATCATCTACAAGGAGTTTTGCTCAGTTTGATCAGGCACCCTTCTCTCCCATTTTTGCTCCTGCCCCAGTCTCAAAGGCATAGTCAATGGCTTGTTTGCTGTGATCTGGTCATGCATTTCTGTATTTTTCTCTGAGTCATGTGGAAAAGACTGATCTGGCTGTCATTAAGCATCTTCCGGCTCACACTAACCATAGTACAGCATAGTTCATGGCTGTAGCAACCCAAAAGATTTCTGTGTCACTGGGAGGAAAAAAGAAAGTGGGTCTCTCAAAACTGAAGGTGTTGTAAAATTATTACATCAATTTGTGACATAAAGGAGAGAAATTCTGAGAGCTCAGTGGGTTTGTTTCACATCATAGCAGTGAATTTATAAATGAGAAATATATTTTATACATTTTTTTCTTAGTAGGGCTCATTCATTGAATCAAGGTGGCTGAGGGCTAAGATTTTCTTACAAAACTGCATGTGTGAGGGGGAGACAGTGCCTGACCCCAAAGGATCACAGTCTGAATGCATCAGACACATGAAAGGTTGGAAGGAAGAGAGGTACAGACAGAGAAAGTAACTTCCCTAAGGTCACATAAAAAGCAGCAGAGTCCAGACTGTACCATGATTCTTTCACCACTAACCCTGCCCAGGTTTTGTACAATTTGCTGACAGAACCTTTCCACATGGGAGTCCTCGTTGTGAGCTGGGCTCTGGAGAGCTACACTTTCTAAGCATACTTTATTTTGATATAACAGTAAAATTTGCTGTCATTATTCCTAATGAAAGAAAAGTGTTTCTGCAGCCCATCAGCACAGTCATGAGATCACTCTGTAGTTTCTGAAAGTGAGTTTAAACAGCACTGAGACTATCAAACACGATTTGAATGACTGCGTATATTTTGTGCTTCACTCTGCAAGGCTGAGATGAAGGTGATTTCCTGTATTATTTGTAACATGATTAGGTCATTTCTTGCCCACCCATGTTTTTGGACATTTCAGTCAGTGCAACAGTCACTGCCAGTATCAAGTCTACTTCTGAAAAATCTATAACAAATTCCCCATAAATTTCATTCTAGTAATTGAAATGCTTTCAGATCTGAACAGAGTTGGGCAGTTTTCAAAATTAGAAATAATTTTTTGGCTTTCTGTTTTGTTTTATTGTTTTGTTGGGGTTTTTTATTTATTTTTTTTAACCAAGATTCGTGTCTGCATGGGAGAAATACAAAGAAAATTTGGTGGGGAATTTTCCAACCACCCATGGGTATAAACAGGAAGTTTGGACTGCACTGTAGATATGCATTTTGTGCACCTGCTTAATGTTCCACTGCTGAAGTCTGCAGTCAGCTCTTTCATGGATTCCTGAAAGTTACAAACAACACTTTATCAGAGCAGGACTTGAACATCTTCTTGTTGACACATTCCTATTTTCTTCTCTCCCTCTTTTTTTTTTTTAGATTGAATATAAGCTTTGCAATGGGTCTGACAAAGAGTGTGTGTCTCCCACAGCCAAATTCATGAAGAAGGAAACACTGAAGGTATGTGCAAAGCAGCCAGGTCATCATCAGCTTTTTTTCTTTTAAAAAACAAATGATACCTTCCAAACAAACCATTGGAAACAAGTCAGAGTCATTTCCCAAGACCCAGAGAAGCCTCTGAATCTTCTAGGAGTCAATATAGGCCAAGGACATTTACAGGCTTTATATACAGGATTAGATGATATACTGCAAGCAGAACAGATCAGTGTAATTATTTCACTGTGTTTGTATGTTCTGGAGTCATTAGGCACCTCAAGAGGATTGTAATCCTTCACTGCTCTTGTTAGGACAGACTTGGCTAGGCAATCTGAGCAAATTGTAGCTGGAACACTTGCTTGTGTACCAAACCAAAAGTGTAAATGAATGAAATTAGATTTAGTTTCTTGAATTTGAGGGGTGAGGAAGGCTGGGTATCCAGCCTCTTTCCATTTCCCCCAAAGAAAAGACAAACTAGGTTGTGTTTAATGAAACTTCAGGAGCAAAGAAAATGCCTGTTCTCTCGTTATGTTTTTATCCTTCCTTGTGCTCGTTTCTGGGGAACCAGTGCTGGGTCAAGTTCTTGCTGTGCTATACATAACTGTCCTTAATGCATTATGTTCTTTCCTCCCCAAAAGAGGCCATAATTACAGCTACTGTATTTTCTCTGTTCTCGACCAGGTACAAAAAAAAAATTACAGACAGGAGAAGAAAAGAGCTACCAAACAACTCTTCAGTGCTCTGAAGGATCCCAGTGTGGTGATCACAGCAGATTGGCTGAAGGTATTTGATGCAGACCATTTCTTCTGAAGCTGTGGGAAAAAATAAGTGAGATGTGAAGTAGTTGATGTGTCTGAGACGTATGCACTAGCACTTTTTTAAGTGAAAGAAGATCAAATAGTTTTGAGTTGAAATTACTGTAAAGTAACTTCAACTCAAGCTTTATTTAAATAACTGCTATAAAAGTGGAACTTTTAGGTGGATATTTACTTTCCATCTTAACTCAGTTGGTTTATTCTGTGTCCTTAAGCAGTAACAAGAATTCAAAAAGGGCATAGTACAAAGGGAAGTGATGATGTTTCTTTCTTTGTTCCTCTCTGAAAGACTCTGTTGGCCTCTTCCCATAAGTGTGATTTTGTACTGAAGAGGGAATAGACTGAGTAACAGCCTGAAAATGGGCAGATACAGCTTGTCCTACTGACAATTAGATTTTCTGTTGTCACAGCAGAGAATGAAACATATTGTACCTGATGACAACTGCAGTTTCTCCTTGTGCACACACTCCGGTAGTGACAGCTTCTCATTGAAGTCCTGAAACTTCTGTGTGGCAAAATAAATCCGGATTGACATTGGGAGATGAGCACGGGTTTTTTCCTCCTTTGGAGCCATTTAGTCTTCTCAAGTAATAGTGAATTGGTTGAAACTTTTATAATGGCAAAACCTAATTTCCAAGCATTGCCAAACACATAGCTCCTAAGAAAAACAAAGTAACTTAAGGATCTCATGAAACAATACAGTTGCATTTGGTTAGTGGTAAAAACCTCCAATATTGTTCTGCAATTATTATTAGAAGTCAGAAAAGCGACATGCTTGTGGTTTATTTGAGGAGTTAGATTGGCAGCAAAGTCTTCCTGTAGTGTTAATGAAAAATAAATATTGAGACTTTAAAAACACAAAATTCCTGTTACATGTTTGCTGTGGCTGGAAATTTCTAGAGATCTGCAAATAATGCTGGGCCACAAAAACAGAACATAGAAAAGACTTGAGGTTTGGCCTATGCACACTGAAGGCAGGAAGACCTTAGGCAGAATCTAACCTTACTGAGAAACTTCTCCATTCTTAAAGCTGTTATCTTTAATATACTCTTATCAGATTTAATGTCTTCTATACAAGAGAGAGCTGCATTGAGCTTGACAGAGAAGTAAACCAGCTGGAGACAGTACTTTTAAAAATGGGCTATTTGACAAAACCCATTAAAAGCAGTGTTCTGCAGAACACTATTAAAATGACTTATAAGTCAAGTTAGACTAGCTATAACATTTTTATATGCAATGTTCTAATTGGCATGTCCTCCATGATTATTAACAGATCACTCTCACATGGGTCAGCAGTGCTGATTGCCTACAAAATTAATCAAGCTGCTAACACTGAGATAGTCGTAAAAATACAAAGAATACTAAGCCGGTAATAAAAATATGAAGACAAGATTCTGATAGCCAGATTTCCAAATTCTGGGATTTTGCTGTGAGGTCCCTAGGAGTGTTCAGGGAACACCATGTATTTTCCTTAGGAGGTGTATCGTGGTACAGCATTGGAATAAACGTACTGGAAATACTGTGTAAATACTGAATAAATGCTGGGTTTCTTCTAAGGAGCAATATAGTTGCAACTTTTTTTTGTTCCTCTAGATTCGTGGGACTCTGAAGAGTTGGACCAAGTTATGGTGTGTCCTGAAACCAGGAGTGCTGCTCATTTATAAGACGCCAAAGATCGGACAGTGGGTTGGGACAATCCTGCTCCATTCTTGTGAGCTGATCGAGAGACCCTCCAAAAAGGATGGCTTCTGCTTTAAACTGTTCCATCCTTTGGATCAGTCCATCTGGGCTGTAAAGGTAACAATCCTGATGAGCCCAACAACCTCTTCTTGGTCACCAAAGTTTCTGAGCACTGGTATTGCCTAGCGCTGATATTATTTAGTTATTCAGTTGCTGTTAGCAGTGGTAAAGATTAAAGATACCAAAGCTTGATCATTGAATGACATCAAAGAGTAATAGTCCTTGTGATTAATTCCACAGATGTATCATTCTCAGTGTACAGATGCCTCCATAGACTGAGGAAAAAGGAAATGTGTTAGTGCAGGAAAAGAAATTCAATGCCTAGAAGTTATATCAAGCCATGAGCTACATCTTTAAAAAGAGTTGGGCATAAACACAGTTAACTCAAGTCCCCAAAACAAGGACACAGAAAGCACCAAGTGCTTCACACAGTACTGGGAGGTGGTTGGCAAAGTGACAAAAAAGCAGGTTTATAATTTGACTTCTTTTTTTCTAATGCCCTTGAGGTTGGGATTTGTTTGCAGTGGACTTGGAACTCAGGGTTCAGCTCAAGCCTTGACTGTTGCACAAAAGTGTGACTTCAGATGGCCCTTATTGTCTCTTCTTTGAAATGGAAATAGCAGGATTTTCTCCACTTCATTTTGAGTTATTCTTCAGGTTGAGACAATCCCTTCCTACGCACAGTGGCTCCTGCAGTGACCTCTGGATCTCTCTGTGACAAAAATGATTAATAGTTTTTCACACTTCTTGAAATAACTCCCTGCAAATCTTAAAGAGCTGTATTCATTTTTCTTCTTTCCTTTAAAAATAGGCAAAAAAAAGGCAAAAAAAAAAAAAAAAAGCAATGCCTGTGAGCAAAGAGGAAGATCCCAGTACCTCCTGAGAGGCACTGAGAGCCACAGCTTTTGGATACCCTGAAGACAAAACTTAAATGTTCTTGTATTTGTTTCCCTGTCAAAAGCAGTGACAGAAACAGAGCTATTGCAGACATAAATTCTCTAGGAGACGTCATGAGTGTAAATAAGGCATTACGAGCTGATGCCTTGCTGCAAGGTGATCAGCAAAGGGAATGGAAATGGAAAGACTCAGGAGAGAGCAGTGAAAGCACTTGTCATGGCATCAGAAGTTCAAACAAAAGAGAGAAACCCTGTGGGAGCAGATCAAGCAGACACACTCCTGCTCATCCGTGCAGTTAATTGAACAGTTTTAAACACAGCTATACAATCGCTATAAAAAGCCTTTCCATTTTTAATAAGGTAGGAGGAGAGAATTAAAATTAACCTCAGCAACAGGGGTGAGAGCTGCTGATTTCTGCCAACAGGTCAGCTCTGATTTGTGCCTAAATACACTGCTTTTCCTTAAAGTTCCAAAGGTTTAGTTGCTACCTTGCTTCTTATTCAGTTTTGAGAGTTTTGATGCTTTTTAAATTCAGAACGTGCACCCAAGAAGGTTGTTGATGATTTATTGTCAGTCAGCAAAAACATTCCTTGTGACTTGACAGGTGAACTGAATTCTTCTGAGAAGCACAGAGGAGTTAGTGAAAAATAGAATCAAAAGTGCAGTCAGATACTGAAAGGCAGGGTTGCTGACAGATCTGAAGTGTTGCACTAGGTTGCCCTTCCTTTGATATGAAGCATCCCAAAGAAATTGGAGGTTTTATCAATATATATGTATATCTAATTCTTGTGTCTCTTGAGAAAACGTAAGATAGAAGGAAGAATTAGTATTTTAAATGTGAAGGCAGTATATATCTGAAAATGTTTGTGTACTAGAGGAAGTCCAAAGAGGTTTTAATTTTAAAGTCAAAGTAATATTCTGTGTCTCTTGAGACATATTTAGAATGCCACATTTGAGCTGCATAATAGGATATTCCCTGAAACCTGAGTTCAGCCTGGATTGTTGTGTGTGATAGATGCTTTCAGCCACGAGGTGAAGACCAAAATACACATCAGGAAGAGATCCACCAGTGAGCTGCTTGATGTCAGAGAGGCTGTCTGCACTCTGTCAACAGTTTAAAGCTGAAACTGCTAAAAATATTGTTTTATTTTATGTCGTTTCACAGCCTCTTTTTAAAGCAACTGGAACAGAATTGACTGATCTACATTGGTTGTGTGTAACTATGCAAAGAAAGTCTGTTTCCCATGAAATGTGGATTTGCCAAAGCTACTGTCCATCACAATAGAAATAAGATCTGGATGAACACCTTTCACTCTTGGCCAAAATGGCTTGTGAAATTTTCAGGGATTATCCAGACTAGAGTTGATGGTTCAGCTCTTACTCCCATCAGTGGATTTGCAGTTTACTCAGGGTAATTACTGGATACCTTTGTACATATTGGCCTGCCTGCCCAGCAGATGTTTGGAGCTAACTCTGGGGTTCAGCCCTGAACAAATGTCTGACTCAGGCACTGCCATAGGCCTTTATGGTAGTACTAGCCAAGGAAATTTGATGTACAGACACTTAACTTCAGTTAGAACACGGTGAGATTTTGGGGCACCTTTCAAGGTAAGATGTAAGGCCATAGCTTATAGTTGAAAACTAAATACATGCACCAGGGTGCTGTTTTTCCTAGAAAGCTCTCTGGGTCTCTGGGATCTGGAGCTATCTTAAAAGCATAATGCTGAGAGAAAGAGTTCTTTATTCTACCCTGCTTCCCTGGCTTTTTGAGAGTTTCAGCCTGAAACTCCTTTGCAGTGCACATGGGTTAGACCTTTAATCTAGTTGTTCCATCCAGGCCTTTGTAAACTCAAGGCCAAAACTGTCATGATCCCAAAATGAGGGAGCAGTGTGAGCAGCAGTAAGAAAAGCTTCCCCCACACTCTCCCTGTGCTGCTGCAGAGGCACTTTGTCCAGTGTGTGAAGGCAGTGTGATCCCACCCTGCTCCTGGGAAGAGACATTTTACTGAGGTGGCTGCAGGAGGCTGGGGAATGCCAACCTAGTAGTTTGTGTGAGGGTGTGGGTGTCTGGCCTCCTGCTTCACAGAGGGACTGTAGGGCTATCAGCTGGCAGGGTTTGCCTGCCAGTCCCAAAAGTGTCCTAGAATAGGTCATATTTCCCTTCAAACTTGCTCAGAAGCTGGCTGAACAGTGTGGTGTGGGAAGGCTTTCATTATCTGCAGCCTGTTCTGACATTTATTTAGAGCAATAAGTAATTTGGGGTCAGGCCCACTGCATCTGGGAAAATGTATAATTTTAATTTTGTTGATTTGTAAAAATTTCAGTTATTCCTTTTAAAAAGAGTTCTAGTAATGGTCTTGCACTGCTTCTTTCCTAGTTGTTATTCCATCCCAGAAAACAACAGTTTCACCTTCATCCTTCTGGTTATCCACAATACTGTTAAGGAGATTTTTCCCCCTTTTTTAAGCTTTGTTTTATGACTTTCTGAGATGTCTTGTCATACCATCCAAAACTGTCAGTCCTTTTTCAAAGCCAAATCACCTCCTGTTTCATAATGTGTTTTGAGTCTCAAATCACATGTAAAGATGGGAATTATCTGAAGGTGATTCTTTCTTAGTTGTACTGCACGAGGGGCTGCAGCTGAGCTGTGGGTACTGGTGCAGCTGGTATAACACTTTTAGTGAGAGATGGTCATTGGCATGGTGCTTAAAGGCTGGGAGACAGAAAGCATCATTATACCGGGCAGATACAGAATATTTAATCTGTGCAGATGTTGGTTTTATTTTTATGGCCTCCTCTCTTTTTGTCTGTTGAAAATGGCCCCCTCCATGCATGAACATGCCTTACTGTTGAATATGTTTTCTTGACAGAGTGACCTGCCTGCTTCTTGAGTTAATTCACGTGCCTAAGTGCCTGTTAGAATCTCGTATTATCCGTTCCTTCCAATCTTCCCCCCCCTTTTTTTTTTTAAATAATGTTTCTCTGTATCTGTGTTATTAGGTTGTGTGGTTTTTCCTCAAACATAGCAAATAACCACCTCTGCACTAAAAACACAAATAATGGTGTTATCACCTCCTAAACTTTAGCTGCAAACAACTGAAAGGAAAAATGCCATGGGGAATGATGACTGATTGCATTAATGTCACTAGTAATGTCTTAAGCTGTTCTGCTCTGGTTTACTAATCAAATCTCCACTTTGCCAATCCAGACTATGAAGCCTTTAAACAGTATTAATTTTGTGAACCTCTTGTGGGAGAGGGGAAGGGAAATGACAAGGATCCCAGTTTCTCCTGACAGCAGAGGAACCCCGCAGATATGAATGCAAAAAGCTTGGCTGGAGACTGTTGTCTTCTCAACACTTCATCTTTATACACTCAGATACAATTTGATGCTTTCCTTACTCTTAATTCTGTCCAAATTTTGGTTTTGTGATCATAACTCAAAAACAAAGATCCTGATAAAACCACTATTTAACTGTGAGGCACTTGTGTACAGGAACAGTTTTCAGTAGCAGTCACAGTCCCATGTTTATCAACTGAGAGGGAGAAATGCTTCTTTCAAGGAATATGGTTGGATACTACAAAGGCCCATGTAAGGAGGAGAGTAATAGTCAAACTGCAAAAATCTGCCTACAGTTTTTCAGCATTGTGTGGTATTCTCTAAAAAGTTAAAGAAATCTGTATTGGAGCATCCTGGAGAAAACCTCTTGCTCTCCCCTGCAGGTGACACAGTGGTCATGCAAGTATTGGTGATGTTTTCTGCCCTGCTTTTATTTCTGACATAATGCCTGCATATTTGAAAAAGGATCTGCTTTTGTGTCATTTGTTACAAAGTGAGGAAGAGAAGGAGCTGGAGGAGGCTGGATCACTTTGGAAATGCAATGGAGGAGGAGGGATTTCTATTTATTTCTGTCAAGTTATGGCACAAAGTCCATACCACGAAGAGTATGAAGCTATGTTCACTGCATACAGGAACTGCTTTTTCTTAGCATCTTCTGGAGTTCAGAAGAGACGAAAGCAGGGAGGAGATCAAGGAGGGAGCCTGTGGTTGTGCTCAACGAAGTGTCTCATCCAGGATGTACTGCTTCCCTGGGCATCATTTCTGGAGCTTCATGCTGAAAGCATGTGTGACAAGATGCTAACAGGATTTTTTTTGTGGGTGGTTTTTTTGTTTGTTTGGTTGGGTTTTTTTTGGTTGTTTTTTTTTTTTTTTTTCCACAGCTTCTAAAGTAAAAGGCAGTAAAAGTAAAAATGAGCAAAGCCTGAAGTGGCCCAGGCACCATGGCATAAGGGTTCTCTGGATTTAAAGGTGAAGAACTGCAACCCAGTAGAATGTGCCCATGCTGGGGGACCTTTGGTCCTCGATCTGTGGTTTTCCCTTCTTTGCCTTTCCCACAAATTCAGGATGGAGTTTCCCCTTTGTTTACTTCCAGGAGAGCTGCTGTTGCCTCTCTGCTGGAGGCACTCGCAGCGCAAGGTGTGGCTCTGCTGCTTTTGTGGTGGCATGTAAAGGATGTTTCACTGTGAGTGTGTCTGGCTGCAAGCAGACTCCACGTGCACCTCATGGAGCAATTCCTTCTGGTGTTGCACAAAGGTTTGGCTGATTTTGTCCCAGGTGACAGCAATAAGATCTTTCCACTCTTGCATATCAGAATAAACATAGCATGTTTTGGGCTGAGCGTAGATTAGACCCAGCTCCATTTTCATAGGGATTCGTTACTGCCTTGGAGCTGCAGCAGCAATATCATGATTACTAATGAGTCTCTCCAAATTACTCCATCTGCTCCAGCCTTCTTTCCAATCACAAACATGCACGCTCTGCCTGGGAAGGGTGGAAAGACACTGAACAGTCCATTGCAGCTTCCATGCCTGACATCTTTCTGTCTGTGTGCATTTCCAGGGACCAAAGGGAGAAAATGTCGGATCAATCACTCAGCCTCTTCCCAGCAGCTACTTGATTTTCAGAGCAGCCTCCGAATCAGATGGTAAGTTTGGGGTTTGCTTTCTCCAGATAGCATATTTCCTGCTAGTTAAAAAAATAGATTGATGGAAAAAAAAAAAGTGTATAAAGGAAAAAAAATGGTGGCTTGCAGTACTGCTCTAAGCAATGGTCAGATTAGGTCAAGCAGAAATTCCAGCACATTTCATTGCCCTCACTGAACAGCCATCTCTCTGGCCATATGTATGGAAGAAGGAGTTAGGCTTCTAATTGGGGAACACCGTTAAGTCAGTGTAAACTAAAGGATGGAAGGAGTCAGTCCCAAAACTGATATGAAGAGGGCTCTGTGTCCTCAGTTCAGCAGAGACTTCATTGTCTTATTTGCCTGTGCCTCACTCTGGGAAGGGATCTGTTGGAGGCAAATGGAGTGGTAATATTGAAGAGCTGTTGGTAAGATGTCTTTCAGCCACCTGAATTTTGATGTAATCTTTTTGTGGGCTGTGGTTTGCAGTATAGCAGACCCAGATGATGGAGACTCCACATGTAAAATACTGTTCTGGGAATTGGCAAAATTATGGAAGGTAAATTTAGGTCAATATATAGCAGACATGCCAGCTTGCTATGTGAAAATCTCTGTAAATTATTTCAGCAGACCTAAAATATCAGTGATTTATAAGTAGATAAGAAGATTAAAACCATGTTTTCATTCCATTTGACCTTCAGACTACTCGATTTTTTTTTCATAGCAAATTAACCCAGGCTGTTCATTTTACAGATATTTTTCACCTACCCCACCACGGGGGCTTATCTATCCCATATGCTCCTTTTGGTCTTATCTAGAGTAACTTTAGGGATATAAGGACTTCTTATGGAGTGAAATGGGCTTTGAAAGTAGTGTCCTTCTGGTCTGGTGATTAGGTTTTACATTTTCCTAAGGGATGGAAATCAGACAATGCAAATGCACCTTTGACATGACACTTAGAATAGGAGGAAACCTTCCTTCATTACAGACTTCTGTGCTATTTTCCTCCTGCAGTGAAAAGAGGACAGTTCATGGTGAGGGACACCATCCTGACACTGAAAACTGCTCGCAGATGTCAGTGTAGTGAAATTATATGAAAATAAGCAGAAATTATATAGACTCAGAGAAACACATCTATTTCCTAAAATATTATGCTTTTGTAGCTTATTTGTGTAAAGGAATACAGGATTCTAACCTGGCTCCAAATATCACCTACCTAGAAAGACATAGATTGATGCAATAATCTCTGGTGGGGAAAAATAGTGCTGTAGGGTAGAGCTGCTAAATTAGAAACATTTCAAACCCTGATTATACACATAGCCCACAGAGCAGATACACAGAACAGTCTCATAGAGTTCTTAGGCAAGGAAATAGCTTCAACTACTGTCTGTCAGTCCAGATTTTTTAAAATATTATTTCCTTAGAGACCGATGTGCTTGTCTTTCCACCAATGTAATTATTAATGGTTAAACCACAGAGGCAGCCTGGAAAGGAGACCTGTGGCTGAACTTCTACTCTCTCTTTTTATGATGTCTGCCGTAGGCCAGTTTCATGGAGTAGAAGAGCTTTAGATTTGTTCTAACTAACCTTACCCATAAAGGCTCCTAAGGTAGCAATAACTCCCAAGAGATCATCAGAGGTAAGACTTTTCTAACTGTGATCTCTCTGTCTTGGTCATACAACACGTAGTGGAAAAGCACAAAAGGGACCCTACCTGGCACATGAGAATTTTCAGTGTTGAAATGCCTGTGGGAAGTTTTCTGCCCAGTGAATTATTGTGTCTCCAGTGTCAAAAGAGCTTAAAATAGTGAGTTACTGGAACACGTTTTGAAAGCCAAGATGTTGGCCAAGATTCTTGGGAAGCATGCAGAAGCCCAGCAGATCGAAACAGAGTTACTTTTAGTTTAGTGTGATTTTCCTTTACTCGGCTGCTTCTCTCCAGTAGGGTCCTGATGTTAGATGGAAAGCTAATGTGATCAAGGGAAGGAGGAGGAACTGAGGTGCCTCTCAATCACATATCCTAAATGTGTATGTATAAAGTTACTAGGGCCTTTGGTTCAAGACAAAATACAAGCTCTTGAACAGCACCAGCAGTGGCCCTAGAGCCACCTGCACAGGTTTGGAGCACCCACATTATGCCTGATAGACTCTGAGTCTGATGAGGTGATCATGAAAGCTGAAGCTTTGGGATCTGTCCATTTAACAGTGGACTTGACAAGAAAAAGTAATACTGAATTGCACCGGAAATATTAGCATGAAAAATGGTGTAATTTTCAGCTGAATGAGAATGTTTGACTTCATAGGTGAAGTCAGTGAGCTGTGGAAAGTGGCCGTATTTTGTGTAGGAAGGGCGGGATGTGAATCTCCAGACAAGAGGGAAGAACAGCTTCCTCCCAAACACGTGTCCTGACAAATGGCCTAACACGAGTGCCATACTTGGACATGAGTGACTTGGAGACAGTATTAATGTCACTGGGTCATGTAAAACATATGCAGACAAGGACACAAGGAATAGAAAGTGCTATATCTAAAGAATTCTGTATAAACTGCAGCCAATTAAGGCTTGTACTTTGCAGTTTATATGGTTTGATTTTAAGCTCTGAAGACAGGACTGAAATGTTGGGCGACTGTAAATTGCTTCACCTGCTGTAAAGAAACATCTCTAAAAGGTTGTGCCTGGGTTTGTTACATTTCTTTAACATTATTGGCAAACCTAGAGGATGCAGTTATGGGCAAAGAGACACAGGAGATTGAGCCAGCTGAGACAAATGGGGCAGGTGGAATCTGGGCCCTTGTGTATATTTGCAGTGTGTTCACATCTCCTCCACAGTGCAATACTGTGTGAATCTGCAGCATCCCTGAGGAGGTGTCCTGGCTGTGTTCTTCTTAACACAGTCTCCCATGTTAGTAGTGGAAAATGAACAACAAAGCATTTGGCAAATATAACTAACTCGTGGAAGCCTCTGACTTGCTGGAGAATATTGAGCTGCAGCATATGTTAGATGTACAGTTCAGCCATCCAGGCAACTATGTCATGATCAGCAGCTACATGGCCTACTTTTTCTCTCAGCATTTCAGAATCCCCTTTTGCCCCTCTGCTGCACCATCTGTGACAGACTGTTGGTAGGATTTAAGATCCTGACTTCTGGACAATCTGCAGAACTACTGCCCAGCTACAGCAGATTTCACATTCACAGGCCAGAGCAGCAGTCTGCTCTTTGATGTGTTTTAAACATCAACCTCTAGAAAGGTCATGTCAGCCTACAGGGCTCAACCTCTACAAGTGCAGAGTCTTTCTTTCCTAGCAGTTTCAAGAAAGAAGACTGCTTTTTCTGAACCACTGACTGTGTCTGCATTTCAGATTTGTGTTGAGGAGTGATTTAGAATTAGTAGTTTAAATCTGTCCCAAGCTTCCTGCTCAGACCATTCTAGAGTTGCCCCTGAGATCTAACTGGTGTGTCCTAAGCATTTTGAGTCACCTGCTTGGATCTCAGAGTGAGGATCTCCACTTTGCCATGGGCACTGCTGCCAAAGGGAATATTCCTACTAATGGAATTCAAAGTGGCAGATTACCAAGGGTTAAAAGCTTAGTGGTGGAACTGTAAACCACATTCACATTTTATTCCTTATGTCTTGCCCTCTCCTTCAGGTGTGCTTTGGGTAGCCTCCATTGCCTGATGTGGATGCAGTTGTGTGGAAATCCTGATGGTCTGGCTTACAGTGTTGTTTCTTTTCTAGGCATTTGGCCCTTCCCCCCAAACTGACGCTCTCATCTGGAGAGGAAATTAGGTTATTGAAATAAGGGTCGCGCACAGAAGCAAAGAACCACAAGAGAGATTGCAATTTGAAACACCTCTGGGTCCTGGCAGCTCTGGAGAAAATAGAATATCTTTTTCGCTTTATGTCTGTGTTTTATATTCCTTAGACCTTTCATAGGGGTTTAAAATCCAGGCTTTTGCAACAAGATTTCATTAAGTTCACTGCATAAATTGCACCTGCAGCTAATTGAGAGCTCACATCTTGACAGCCAAAGTGCGAGAAGTCATGCACGCAGGCACCCAAGTGGTGCAGCAAAATAAGCAGTCAGCTGAACACGATGACCTTAATGTTCACTGACTGAACCAAATCAGCCTCTTCCTCACCATTCGTGATTTGTGTGCACTTGAGCAAGAATTCATCATTTCCAGGTGACAGTCTACTTCAGGTTGATTTTTAAAAGCATCTATCTTGCAAGTGTGAGGCATGAGGCCAAAGCTGGAGGACTTGAATAATTCAAGAAGAGTAATATTCCCTTAGTGATGCCTCTCTGGAGGAATGTGTGGTTGCTCAGTGTGAGCCTTTTGAAGTCTTAATTGGCAAGAGATTCATCCCAGGTGTTCTGTAGCTACAGGAATGCAGTGGAAAAGAAGTATAGTCCCAGACTGATATTTCTGTATGTAATGGTGTGATTCCATCTAGAGCAGATTTTTCTTTCTGGTGAGTGCTGAGAGAACATTGGCTGCGTCCTCGGTGACCGGCTGCTGCAAGATGTGGCAGATAGACTTGGCACATCAGATTATGAGTTGTTCTAGGTGAGTGTAAAGAATTTCAGAACTGAATAGCTTACTGTTTTCAGTGCTGCTTGTTTTTATCCTGTGAGATATTTCTGTAATTTTAGATCTCTTCAAAGCTAGGACAGACTCACGTTTTTCTTTGAACTGAACCTAGGTTAGCAGCATAAGCACCTTCTGTTGTTTAGAATTTTTTTTTTTCAAGAGGGAGAAGAAATTATTTTTGTCTCTTGCTTTTAGTAGCTCCTTTTGTCTGTGAAAAAAAAAGAGTTGGTGCAAGCACATACTTGCTGCTATTCAGCCTTGCAGCCTCCAGTTTCTTCATGGTGCCAGCAGTGCCCTGCTGACCCAGGAACTGTCCTGCAAGGAGCCATAGTGATTCCTGTTTGCACCTCAGAGCATATACAGGACAGCCAAGGGATCAGGCCCAGCCAGGATGGGTTTGGGGAAGGCAGGTCCTGCTTGACCAACCTGATCTCCTTCTGTGACAAGGTGACCTGCTTAGTGGATGAGCCACTGGAGCAGGCTGCCCAGGGAAGTGGCTGAGTCACCATCCCTGCAGGTATTTAAAAGACATACAGATGGGGCAGTTTAGGACATGGTTTAATGGTGGATTTGGCAGTCCTGGGTTAACAGTTGGACTTGATGATCTCAGAGGTATTTTCCAGTGTAAACAATTCTCTGTTTCTATGTAATTTGATTTGAGAAGAGCTTAAAAGCTTGTGGGGAGATTCTGCCACAAGCTGACAATATACTTCTGGGTTTTTCTTCAGAGTTTAAACATATGCTCAGTTTAAGCCACAGTTTGTGAAAAATAACTGATAATTGATTGCAGTTTTTACATGCAGCTTCAAACCTCCTTAAAGAATATGATTGTAACTTTTTTTTTTTGCTTCCTTCATATGCACCCTTTTGAGCTGCCATTCCTCTCTGAAGGAACCCACATCTTACATTCTTTTCTGATCTAATTACCCTGTATACAAAAAACCCTATTTGAGTCACCCACTCAAAATTAGGACATGTGAGAATCAAGGTAGCCATGAAGCCTTCATGCACTACCGTGACTGTAGGTGACAGCCTTTAATTATGTGACCACATTCATTTCACCCCTTCTGCAGTTCCTGAGGGAGTGAGTAGACTTGTCAGGTAAGTAATTAAGTAATCCGAATGCTAACATTTTTGTATCATCTTCACAATCCAGAATACAGAATCCACAATACAGCTCAATAGAAAGATCACTCAGACGTAAAAACATTTCATATGGGCCTTTAGCAGGGAAACAGGTTTATCTTGTGTGCAATCCCTGTAGTTGAGAGAGTATAATTGTATGGATTTATGCTGCAATTAACACACCATTGCCTTGCAGAGAATGTAACCTTTTTATTTGCAGAGGTAATAAAATAATACTACAACTGGGTTAGTAACATATGTTTGTTTGGATTCACAGCACCACCTGATGGCTAGAGACCCATTTCTGGGCTTGGGGAAGCTCTGCATCCCTTTGGTTCAGTTTCTGTTAGAAATGAAAACAAGGGTGTACACTGATGCCGTTTCTGTTTGCTGCAGGGCACAAGGAATGCTGACTGCTGATGCACAGCGAGTTCCTCTAAAGCTTAGTCTATCTCCCTGGGACCATTAAAATGAATATTTAATGTTTTGAGGGTTTTTTTTAATTTAAGCTCCTTGAATAAGGCTTCAGAAAAGATTCAGGTTTCTCATAACACCTTCCAGGGAGTTATCTGGAGAGATGGAAACCCTAGATATGTTGTGTAGAAATTTCCTCTGGTGATGTGGTGAGCCCCAAATTTTTGACTGAGCCTGTAAGGTCACGTCAGTACCAGTGAACACCTGTGGCAGTGGGGTGGGGGTAAAAGAGCTGCCCATGGGTTGTGGCCAGCATGGGCTGCTCCCTCTACATCACCAGAGAGGGGGATGTCTGAGGGGGCCTTGGGGCCACCTTTGCCTCAGCCATCAGGATAATGAGTGTACATGAGAGCTGCAGAGCACTGAGGAGATGACCTCGGTGCTGCCTCAAAGGGCTCACACTGCTACAAATCAACCTACCTGTCAAAGCACCTGATTTTAACAGCCTATTCAATGCAAAAATATCTTGACATATGCAGCATTTCCAAATGTCAAATCACACAGTTTTCACTCTGCAGAACTGGAAAAGAAAAGCAAATTTAAAGGCAGAGGAGCATCAAGGCGGGGAGCCTGAGCAAGAGTGTACTCCCTTGTGTGGCACAGCCTGACACAGATTTGCATAGTGGTGGGTTTGGGGGAGAAGGGGTATGTAGGAGGAGGTGGATTTGTGCTCAGTGCAGTCATTAACTCTAAGGGGTCATCTGTGCAAATCCTCCACATAGTGAGAAGGGAATAAATCTCTGCCTATAAAGCCTTAATGCAAGAATATTTGTTAAATACAAAATAGTGCGAAATCAATTCCAACAGCATTCACCCTTTCTAATCTTTTATTAACCATTATTTGTGATGTTATTAGTAAATCATAAGCTGATGCTGAAGGAATTTATTGAATAAAATTAGAATAAATGACTGGGGCTCTGCAGTGTTTGTGGCTAAATGTTCAAGTGCAATTCTTCAAAGATTTGAGATATTTTGATTTTGCTGGTTGCAGCTTTGTATCAAAGCAAGCACTGAAAGCGACTCAAATTTATAAACATTTCCTTATATACATGTTCTAGATTTTTTTTTAAACTCTCATGGATCTTATAGAGCCAAATTTTGGTCGTGTTGAAGTTCATGGGAATTCTGCCCAGGAGAGCAGCATGATCCCAGTGAGATTTATGCATGTGCTTGATGCTGCGTGATAGAAAAGAATCTAGCGGAAAATTTTGCCGAATGGGACCAGGGTGAATGTGGTCCAGGGAAACCCTGTTTGCAGCACTTGTCATTGCTAGAGCAAAATCCTTTGTTTCCTTCACTGCCTCTCAATCACACTTCTAATTATTGTGAAATGTATTCTGAGAAGTGTAATGAAGAGCTCTGTTTTACAAACTTGAAATTAGAGGATAACTCCCTTGATACTTCAGTGCTCGAATGTTCAGCTAATTTGCAGGTGCCCTGGCCTCATTAATGACTGCACTACAGAAGCAGGCTATTTTCAGGTCCTTCCAGGAGTAGAGCAGCTCCAGCACTGTGCTGGTTGGGCTTTAACCGCTTTGTAGCCTGGTGTGGATCATTGCAAAAGGAGCCAATGGTCAGCTTGGATTCCTGTGCTTTCATTTGCTGTCTGTCTGTGGGACCTGTGCAGGCCATAAGGAAATCCAGTGTGTCTGTGCACAGGAACTGCAGTTTGTCTTGGCTCTGTGCCATGCTTATAATTTCTGCAAAATAAACCCTTCTGGTAAAGGTTTTTTTGTGGCAAGATGGGAAAAAATGATGCCCCACTCAGGTTATCTGATGGACCAGGCAGAGAGAAGGAATGGAAAAAAAAAAACTAAAAATGCAGAGAAAGGGGGAAAATGAACAGCCTGACAACTTTCTCTAGTCTCAATCATTCTGTCACATACCATCTCAGATCTTGATTGGAATAGTGGTTACTGCAGCACTGCAGCCAGCATAGGACCCCTGAGCAGGCAGTGGTGCAGTGATCCCAGATCTCTCCCACGCTGCTCAGTGCCCTGGTATCTCTCTGCCACTGGGAAGTGCATGAGGGGGGTGAATTGAATGTGTTTTGGGGAGTATATTACTTGCAGACATGAGGTGCTGAGTGGTGCGGAAGCACCATACCCTCACAGACTCCTGGCATGTGAGACTAAATCAGAAAGGGGCAATGGGATGTGAACAAGTTGTGGGAGATCAGAAGGGGATGTTATTAGGGAAGAGGGAGTTGGGGTGAGCTTCCCACTCTATCACCCATGCCGATGTGTTACACACGCAGCCACTAAAACCCACCATTCCTGGCAAGATAACCTAGGGATTATATTTGAAAAATACATTCTACACCGTGACTTCCTGAATTATAATGATAATGAGCTTTACTCCCAGGCAAGAATCTTTTGAGAAGCAGTGCATGAATTGTGCTGTTTACTCTGCTATGCTTCAATAATTCCTTTTGTTTCCACAGGCCGATGCTGGCTGGATGCTTTGGAGCTTGCCCTGCGTTGCTCCAGCCTCTTCCGGCTCAGTGCCTCCAAGCAGGGGAGGGATGGAGAAGTGAACGGCTCCAGTGATCCTGCGCACGCGGGGCTCAACCACCTCCTGCACACCAGCGCCATGTCAGACCAGGAGTTCTTCCAGTAAGATGGGGCTGCCACTCCTTAGTGCACACAGAGCTGTCGTATGGCTCAAACTGCAGCATAATCTAGACAGAGTCTGCAGAAGTTTGTCTTGTTTTTTTTTTTTAGGGTTAGGATTTAAGGAGTGAGATGATATTTCTTATTCAGACTTAGATGTTTATTAGTTCTTATTTATATTATAGTCTTATAAGCCGTGAGTTTTATAGCACTTTAAGCTAGCAAACTAAAAATGGCCTTTAGTTTTTTTCTCCATGAGACCTTTTAAGGGTAAACTGTCCAATTAAGAAAAGCTACCCAAATTATTTTTACTTTTAACCTAATAATCAACTACTCATGGCCCGCAATGCAGACTTTTTATCCAATTATACAGTATTATCTAGACCCACGAAGAAGAAGGTGAAGTAGAAGAAAAAACCTCTGTCCTAAAACCTCCTTCTTGCTTTATATATATTACTATATTCTAAAACCTTAAACTCTTAAGTTTTCTGCCATGTGATATTACACACTTCTATTTAAACTATACACCCATAACCCCAGTTCTGTCATTTAATTTTGGCCTCAGGTCAAATGCTGTGTTCTTTTGGGGGTCAGTGGCTGTCAGCACAGAAAATCTAAAATTCTCAGTGACCAGGGTTCCAACATCTCTCCCTCTTGTTTGAACTATGAATATTGTTTTGATAGTAAATATTGGGTTTTGGTGGACTTATGGGTAGGATTGTGTTATTTAAGGTAAATAATGAAGTAATAAGGCATGAGTATGATATCTGATTTAGTTTGAGGAAATCTGTTTAAAAACCAGCCTGTGTGTTCTGCTGCTGCATCCCTCACTAATATAAGGGCTTGGTGTTGCCACCTAATGCTTGAACACACAGGCTGGGGGAAATCTCAGCTGTGTTTTGTTTGCACATAAACAACTTTCTTCTGTCCCCTGCTTGGGCCAAAATGGTGTCTGGGGATGCCAGCATGAAAAATGGCTTGCCTGAGTAAAGATTGCAGAATCTAGCTTCTGTAGTTACACAGACACAGTCACTAACAATGTCTGTGTGTTGCTAGCACATATGGCTCTGAGTCTGATCTATTTTTTAATAATGTGTACTTTTTCCTAGTAATACTGTGTCATAGTCAGCAGAATGCACACACTGCATCCTTAGTTTTATAATTACTTTCTCTCTCTACAGGGGTTTTGAGGGGTGTCCAATTTCCTCCTTGATGAATCAGATAAATTTTTACGTAAGGGGAAAAAAGTCCCCACAGCCTCCTTTCTATTCATATTCCTGGTATTACTGCAACATTTTGGAACTTCAAAGCTCTCTACACAGTAAAAAAGCCCCAGGCCTTTCTGTTGCTTATAGCTGAATAAGCAACTTCAAAAATCCTCCTGGTATAGACATTTGGCCTTCGGAGTGAGAACTGGGAGAGGTGGTGTCTATTTCTAGTTCTGCTGATTGGAATGTGACTTTCAGAGCTCACAGCAACGCACCATTGGTTATGCAGTTTCTAGGGTAGCAATTCTTGCAGTCTGCAAAGATGACGCCTTGCAGAGCAGGACTTCACCTTTAAGAGATTTTCTTGGTCTCTGTTGTAACAACAGCAGGGGTCTGAGTCCTCTTCAGAGTGTGAAGTTATCTCTGGCCCCATGGGACCAAAAGGGTGGCCACATTTCAGTTTGCCCTTTGCCCTGATAGGTTCTGGTAATCCCAGCATGTGTTCTCCAGTCCTGCTGTTCGGGTTGTTATCTAGAGTTTGAAGAAGAGCTTTACTGAAAAGCAGTAGGAGAAGAAAAGGAAATCTAATATCTTACCGCATCATGTGCCCTAGTACTTGTGCTTGTGGGCTTCTTTCATAATACTTTCCTTATGCCTGGGAGTCTCTGTGCTCACTGTGATAATGAATTCAAGAATGGAGTGGACTTGGTTTTTTGGCTGATGGATATGTACAGAAATATACGTGATATTAAAATGGAGCCTGTGGCACTGAGAACATTCAGGCAAACCCGTGGCTGCTGTGAAGAAGATAGGGTTAAAAATGCAGTAAAGTATTTTTTCAGAATATGATGTGTGAATGATGCTTAAGTGATGCCTCTATTACACCTCTTAGTTGTCCAACATTAAAACCCCCCTTGAAATATGAGTCTGAGTGGCAGTGGCACGCATGGCAGAGTTTTCAGCAGGACAGAGTACCCACAATTGCAATCAGATATTTCTTACAGGCTCAAATTTTAGCTGAGTCTGGTTCAAGCTGGGCATTCGGTGTGTGGTCGTCTGGACAGTACACTCTCCTTTCCGAGTCCTACCACTGTTGGGAATGTGTACCCAAACTCCCCAGTGCTTAAAGCTCAGGGGAGTTTGAGGGTTGCAGGACAGGAGGATGACTTGCTGTCATCCCTGAAGGAATGAAGAACATGTAAATAAGGGAGAATGTAGAACCCAAACTGTACAAGTGCTGAGGAAAGTGGTTTTGGTTTGCCAGTGACAGTGGCTTCCTCACAGGAATTCAATCATTCTAATTAAATGCTTTCCCTACAGGGAATCTTACCAATTAAATTGGCATGCAGTTGTTAGGGGGCCAGTTAATTACATTTAACTCTGTCTTTGAATTAGCCAAACTACTCTGTCAAGAACAGAAAAAGAAAGGGAAGATGATGGATATTATAGGGAGAACAAAACCCCCTTGGGAGCTGGCAAAGGCAGATTTTCTGTTGAGCCAGAGTTGCATTTGTCTGCTGGCTGCTTTGCTCCTTTCCTGCTGGGAAACAAATCAAGATTATACAGTGATTTCAAAATCCATGTCTTTAGTAGCACATAAAAATGAGGGAGAGAACTGTGTGAGTGAATCAAAGATTTAAGTACTGTGTAAATCAGTGATTTTAGACAAGATACTTTTAGGGCTTCCATGTCTTATCTCCAGCAGCCCCAGGAATCTGGCTGGTTACTTGTTTGCAAGAGCCGAACCAAAACCAATTTTATTTCTTTGCTTTGTGTAGAAGAGCAGTATCAAACCCAAAGAAGTCCTGGTTACCAACTGATGTTTCCAGGAATGCCACTTAGGGAATAAAGCACTGCTGTAAGAGACCTCTCATATGCTGGAACAGTAAATTAGCCATGAAAAGTGCCAGGTTACCCATGTTAATGGTGGGAATCCAGTGGATTTACACTGACTGGTTGGCCAAGCTCATGGCATGGCTTTTGTTTTTAGCATATCACACATCTTCAGTGGTGATTCTCTTCGGAGAAAGAGCCTGGGGGCACTCCAGCATCTTTTGTTGCCAGGTTTATAGTTATATAAAATTACTCCAATAACTTCAGGGTTGTGCGTCAAGGAAAAGAGTTTATTTTGAGCAGAGCTGATGGCTTATATAAAGAACATCGCAAAAGGTGAAGCTGAATGGTCAAATAAAGACAAACAAGGGACTGATTGGTGAGAGGAAGAAAACAATCCTCTGAAAGAGAAACACCACATAGCTCACATAGAGCTGAACACAAACCACAGGTGCATATCTTTGTTTCCATTCCTGACATATCAGTTCTCCCAGAATAGCACGAGAGCTAATTTATTCTCCTGAGCCCTCTGCAACTTCCCAGGCTGGGCCTGGGAAGACTTGCAGGTTTCTCAGGCTGTGTCAGGCTGTGTGCGACCACAAGCATCTCATATTTGATCCTCAGAATGAGAAGCATCTGTTTTCCCTTTGGTTGCCCAGAATGGTTCCGTGGCTCTGGATGTATTAAGTCTTGCCTTGCTTGTGGTGATGGGTAATCAGTGTACAGTTGAGTGGAATTTCACATGAATCTGATTTCCCTCTTGGACTAAATCTGAACTCTTTAAAAAATACTAGAGTAGGAGGTGGTGGTGGTGGTGGTGAGAGAAAACTAAGAAAAGAGTAATTTGCTACATTAAACTTCAAATATTTCCCAAATGTGAGGCAGGGGACAATGGAAAATTTGCTCTTCTTACAAATGTGGCATAAAAACAAGTGCTATTTCTCAGCCATGAACTAAAAGCCTTATAATGAACTGTTCTTTCAAGTATTTTTTCCCTATAGAGAAGACATTCACTAGGTAAAGGGAGCAAAGCAATCACAGACAACACTCACATGTTTACCTGACCATTGAAAAATTAAGAAGTAAATTAGATATTTAAATGATCAAAAACTAACATTTTTCCTGGATATACCATCCAGGAAACAACTGTGGTGAGGAATCGTGGGATAATCTCTCTAGACAGCTCTCTCCTCATCTTTTTTCTGCTTTATTATTTCAAATTCATGTGTGTGTAATCTGTGCCTCAAGCGTATTTGGTTATCAGTCATTACATTTGCTGCTTGCTGGCTAAAAAAGAGAACTAACATCCTGGCACTAGAGCAATGAAGACACATAATGTCTGATAGCAAATTATTAGTGCTGGTCATTGACTCTGATTTATGACCTTAGTTTTATTGTACAGTACAACTGTCAACTAAAAAACCTTGTGGTTTGTATATATAAACACTATATATATATATATATATATATATATGCAGACATACATATATTTACAAATGGAATGAAAAGAAAGATTTTCTAAAGGCACAGAAAGCTGTGGATGACACTTCCAAAAGAACTCTAGAAACTGAGCTCTGCCAGAAAGTGAGCTGTGGCTGTCACAATGTGGCTTGCTTGGCAAGTTAAAAATCATGAGCTTATTTCAGTGCATAGTTGGAGGTTAAGATCTTCTGAAAAGCTGATGCCTGTTCTGCATTCTTATTCTTCTGTTGCTTTTTTTTGTTTGTTTTCAATTTAACCTGCCTCTACCTAGCAATGCCTAATTATCTTTTTTAAATGGAAAATAACGAGAAGGGGAAAAAGAGCAAGGGTGGGAACTTTCAGCATTCTTCCTTAGTAAAAATTGGAACATGGCCAGAGTGGCCTGAGAAAACGCCCATCACAGAGAAGCTTGACGCTTGACAGAACATTCCCATGTAGTGAGAAATCTTGGGGAGGAAGACAGACTACAGGAAGTCACAAAACTCTTCAAGATCCAGGCCCTGTTTAGATGCTCTGAAAGCCTTTGTATATCTGGAAATCTTTTTTTATTGGTCTATCCAAGAGCAATTTTTCAGTTAAGAAATGTTCAGAGGAAGGACAAGCTGAGAAGCTCAGCAAATGGGAGTTAGGCCAGGCCATGGAAGAAGTAATATGTCTGCAGACATATATGAATAAGGAAAAGTGTTTCCCATGACAGATAGCACTTGAAAAAAGTGCATCTAGTGAATACTTTTCAGCACCTGACCTCTGGCCTGTGTAATCATGTTTGCCATCTGGCATATGAACTACATCTGCTTTTTCAAATGGAGATGCTATAGGTTACTTGAGAGAGAATTTTTGACATTCTCTAAAGTCTGGATCACTGAGCATGAAGCTTGTTATACCTTCCATGCTTTCCTTAGATGCTGTTAAAATTTGGGAGTTCTTTTCACATGCGATTGTCCACTCTATGCTTTCAACTCTGTTCTTCCACACAGCATCATCTGTGGGAAGCACATTCCCCAGATTAGCCTGGTGGATAAGGGGAGGGGTATGTGTGTGAGAAAATACTTGCTTCTATTAGTTTTTAAATTTGTCTTTTCTAGTGTATGGCTGACTTAGGACCACCCTCTGTTGAAATAAAATAGCAATAGCACTGAAAAGAAAATGTATCCTATAATGTCATATTTTTCATATGTGCTGAAATCCACTGATTGGCTTCTGCGAAGGGAAAAATTTCTCCTGATGGGTACTTCAGTTCTCTAATCAGCATTGTAGAGTTGTTGGAGTGCACTTGCTCTGTAGCCCTCTGGTCTGTGGGCTCCCATCTGGAGCCAGCAGCAGGGCTGTGTGAGGGTGGGTAAATGGAGCTGGCACATTTTGAAAAGTGCCTTTGAAGGGGAAAATTTTGATTGAAAATATCTCACTGTTTCTGTGATATAACCCTTGTTGTTCAGGAAATCAATGTCTGAGATTGTCCTGGTCTGCACACTCTATTCTGAGTCCTGGGGGTGTTTTTATTGTGTCTGAAAAGCCTTAAGCAATGTGGCTTTGTAAATCAAACTGAAGCGAGTAATGAACTGTGTGTTGCAGGTTGAATGAATCAACCCTGGAAAGCAACCACCATTTGGAAAATGATGCCTTTTCAGACAAGTCAGAGAGAGACAACATAGAGGAGTCAGAGAATGAAGCACATGAGAACAGCCGGAAGACAAATGAAAGTGAGAGTGATCAGTCAGAAATACAGGGAGATGTCTCTCCAGGAAGAAAGGGGACCACTTACATTGAACAAGTCTATGAAGAATTTGGAGAGGTAAGCAAAAAAAAAATTTTGATTGCTGCCTGTTCCTGTTAAAATGTGTCTGTTTGTAGTATTTGCTGTTCAGCCTTTTAGCTGTGTGGCAGGTAGCAGCCAACTTTATGAGTTCCTGTGTTTTGCAGATAAAGGAAAGCAGAGCTTTCTGCTAAATTATGTGGGGTGATCATGTGCTTTAATAATTCTGCATTATGAACAGCAGCTCTGCTACTGTGCTTTGGTGTGTTTTCAGCATTAGTGATTGCTTTAACCAGTTATTGCACTAAAGATCTGCACAGCATTGGTCAAATTATTGAGCCAGCAGGAGGGGGAATTATTATCCTGGGCATGTGTTCTGGCCAATTAGGGTACTCAGTCCTTGTGTGATACAAAATATGACACTTCCCTTTTTTTATTATGCATGGAACATCCTTTTCTTTGTGTCTGAATGGAACATTTGAGCCACTTGATTGCTAAATGCCAGTTGCTTATCTGAAAGCCATTTCTCATGACATTTAACAGCAGGAGGATGCATTTTTGTTCCACATAAGAGCCTTGCTAGCTGGATGTCACTGTGACACCTCTGAGGAAGGCAGTGGGAGAGAGCTGGGGCAGCCAAGTGTGCTATGTGGGAATTGGTCTGAGCAGGCAGCAGAGGAGCTCTGCTCTGAGCACTCGCTTGGCTACTGCTTTGAGCAAGGAAGCTGATGTCTTGTTGGTGCTTCAAAGAAACACACTGCTGGAAAGCAGTTTTTTTTCTTAGAGTCATGGAATCGTAGCACGATTTACATTGGAAAAGACCCTTAAGATCAAGTCAAATTATTAACTCAGCACTGCCAAGTCCACCACTAAACCATGTCCCTCAGCACCACATCTACATGGCTTTTACCTCCACGGATGATGACTCCATCACCATCTGTTCCAGGCCTGTTCCAATGCCAGACAATCCTTCTAGTGAAGAAATTTTTGCTAATATCCAACCTAAACTTCCCCTGGCATAACTTGAGCCACTTCCTCTTCTCCTGTCACTTGTTACCTGGAGAAGACACCAAGACTCACCTCTCTGCAACCTCCTTTCAGGAAGTTCTGGAGAGTGATAAGGTCTTCCCTCAGCCTTGTTTTCTTTAGGCTAAACCACCGGAGTTCCTCAGCTGCTCCTTACAGAACTCGTGCTCCAGACCCTTCACCAGCCTCTTACACTTTTCTTTCAATGTTTTCCTGAAAGTATACTACTAATACTAACTAAAAAAATATAGTCAAATATATCCTAATTACACCTAGCTTCTCTTTAGTGCATTTTTCCCCTCAAATTCCCTTGCAGACAGGCAAATGGTAACTGGGTCCAAACAGCAGGTTATGAATATAGATGAGTAACTACACAGCAGCAAAATGAAAGCTAACTTAATTTCTGTCAGCTGCTTATTCTCAAATGATCTTTCTTCACATGACAAACTTGTCCTAAAAGTGGTGGTAGGGCAGGCTGATATTTTGGTGTTTGAACAAACCTTACAGGCTACACTGATGTGTGTATGTGAGAGAAAGAGAGATCTCTGTAGGTTTACATTAAAATAAGAAAAAAATGCACTACAAACCAAGTGAAAAAGACTGTTGGAGAGTGACACTTTGTGTGACATTAAATAAGGCTCTCTGTCGTGTGTCTGCTCAGGCACAGGCAGCATCCAGTGGACTTCCAAAAAGAATTGCCATGTGGCCTTGGCCAATGGGTGTTTTGTAAGATTTCTTCAAGAGGTGGGGCTGTCATCACCTGGGCCACACAGGTAGGACTGGTTGTTGAGTCTGAACTTGCTGGTGAAAGGAACGTAGAGAAAAATAGGTTTTGTGCAATGATGTAGCTCCCCTGGGTGGAGGTGGATCAAGGTAAACATGTGCCGATAGTAATGTCAGTCATCATCCTAAACTGAAACTGCCCTCAGCCTGTGTGTGCAATTTGCTTGTGGCAGGACAAAGGTCACAAAGTGGCACTTTTAAATTTCCAGCTTGGCTTTGAGGGCTCATTTTAAAGGTGTGCATGTGGGTAGGTACGTTGCCGTGCTCTTGGAAGGTGTTTGTGCATTTGGCGTTCCAGTTTTGCCTTGTTTGCAGTTGGAATGTGAAGGCAGAGACACATGTCAGAAGAAGTTTGAGATTGCAAAAGTTGGTTTAGAACACAAAATAGACACTTCAGTAGGTAGATTGATAACAGAAAAAAAAAAAGAAACATTTTTTGCAAGTTCGTAGTTTTAACAAGTTATAAAAAGTGTTATGATCTGAGGTTGTTCACATCTTCCTGCCTCTCCTATTTCTGTTTATCCTGTGTTCAGTGATTCATTCTGAGTAACACTTTGTTCAGCAATTTCAACATGGCATTAATTTATATTGACAGTTCATGCACACTTGAGAACCTGGAAAAATGATGAGGGTTCTGACAGACTCATATGCATTGTTAGCCTTAGGTGATGCTGTGGTATACTATTTCTCCTTGGAGGTTCAAGGTGGATATTACACTGGACTGTCAAAAGAAGAATGGTACAAAAATGAGAAAGCAATTACAGAGCTTTGTTGTTCCTCAGTTTGAAATTCCCTTGATCTGCAAGCCCTATAGAACTGGCAAACTTGCTGTGACTGTAGGGCTGATTGGAAGCAAACATGGTGGCAATGCTCAGGTGGTGAAAAAGAATGTTTAGTGATTTATTACCCCTGAAAATTCTGTTGTGCTGTGCAATGCCCTCTCCCAAACCAAAGTCCATTCCAAAAGTGAATCTGTGCCCTTTTTCTCATTGAAATCTCTTGCCTAAAATCAGTAGAAAGCCTAAGTATTCTCTTTCACTGTTAAATTATGATGCCTAGGATGCATTAAAATGCAATTTTTGTTTGAAAATTTAGTTTCATTTACCTTCTCTAGTGGTGTGAAAGGCCCATTCCTCCATGTTCCACATCTCGTAGACCCATTGAATGCATGGGAACGACGCAGGGCTAAACCACAGCAAAATCCACAGCTTTTTTTACCTACACTTCTGCTGCAAAGGGCTCTGAGCAGCATTGGCAAGTGCTGGAGTTTTTGTGCCTCTCACCTGGCAGTGGGGCCCTTGCCATATTGACACACCAGTTGGTCTTGTCTAGAAGTTGGAGGACTGCTTCTGTTCTCTGTCGTCTACTTGTTTACCTCCTACATTTTTCTACATATATCCTAGTGAATCTTACAGTCTCTCATTTGCGGAGAATGGGACTGAGAGGGGCTTCTTGTGTGTATCCACCAGGCCAAAGGGATGCTGTAACAGCTCTGGGCATGTCCACACCTCCTGAGGGCCTGCAGTGCAGAGTCCCCTTGGCCAGTGTTGGTCCGTGCTGGCCCATCCCAGCCCTGAGGTGTGTGGAGGCAGTGGCTGCCTCGTGCCAGCCTTCACAGACACCCAGGGCTTTCTGCACCACTCACTTGCTTGCTTGGGGTATCCATTTCTGCTGAGACATGGCTCATGTCTCACTGCTGTAGTGTAGGTGAGCATTCACCTTCGGCATGCATGGGTGAGCTTGGACCCCCAGAGAAATGCACCCACAAGGAATGGTTTTCCTCTTTCTGCCCTGAAGTTCTCTTTGCCTATGTAGACAGGGGAGTCGTCTCAGACGGAAACTGTCTCTGAGGAGAACAAGAGCCTGATGTGGATCCTGCTGAAGCAGCTGCGGCCCGGCATGGACCTGTCGCGGGTGGTGCTGCCCACCTTCATCCTGGAGCCACGCTCGTTCCTCAACAAACTCTCCGACTACTACTACCACGCCGACCTGCTCTCCCAGTAAGCATCACATGGGCTGGGCCTGACCTGGGCACTTCTCCTCTATTTGTGAAAATATCTCTGTGTGTGCCAGAAAGGCTCCCAAACAATACCAAGGTCACTGCCTTCAACGCAGATCAAGCCAGGCACCAGCTGCAGTGACTTTTTACAGAGAGACTGCTGCCAGTGAGGGGCAAGGAAGGAAAAGTTAAACTCCAGACAAACCCACCTTTGCATATGGAACTGCATATTGGCTGGAACTGATGGGAATTCAGCCGATGCCTTGGAGTTTTGCACAACAGAGCTCTGCCACCTCCTGGTGTACACTGGGGAATAGGACAGAGAGCAACCAAAATTGTCAAGCACTTCTGTTCCCCAAAGCAATATAATTATGATAGTTGATAAGCAAATAAGAAACATCTTTTAAAACCATTGATGAGAGAGGCCTGCTGGGAGCAGCAGAGTAGAAAATAGGAAATGTTATGCTTCCAGATAGGACCTGCCTTCTGAATGAGATATGCCTAGTGGATTGTAAAACCAGGATGTGCAATATTCCAGTAGCAGCACTAGTTACTCATTTTTACTCCACTTTCTCTGGGTAATTACAGAATCATGGTATTTTCAAGCCTTGTTTGTGGTATTTGTACATCTGAAGTTAAAGAAACAGTTCTCAATGCTGAGATGTAAGAAGACTTCAAGAGGTTTGGAAGTTTTGGTAAATTGTTAAATTTGTGGTTCAGGTGATCCTTCTAAATGAATTTTGCAATAATTTACCCAAGCTGATTTTTAAATCTGACTAAAATGATTGGAAATACCAGGAATGCCTCTGGTTTGGTTTACTTCCTGCTTCATCTTTGAGCATTGTTTGGAGAAGTCCCTTCCAACCTGAAGCATTGCATGAAATCTCAAAGTATTGATAGAGTTCAGGAAGCACATCAGCTTTAAAGATCTTTTATGAAAGAGGGAAACAAAGAAAAAGAGACCAAAAAAAGTCTTTGATTTTGATGGCATAGGTTTGTTTTTATGACTCACACTGTTCTACTAGCTGTGACTCAATGCTAATGTGAGGGGCAATCCCACATTAACCTACTCCAATTTCCAGTCAAACCACTCCAGAAATACACTGATACACCCCATAAATGTTACTGGTCTTTTTGCAGGAATGCGTGGCAAGGGGTGCCACTTTTTTACAGTTTGTGTTGTGTGACACAATTAGTACATTACTAAAAAAATGCATTTCTGCTGGGAGACACCTTTTTCACTGGCAGCAGCACAGAAGTTACTTCCCTTTAGTTGTGGGGAAGTAGATTGAAATTGATGTTATTATACTACTGGTAAGAAACTAATGTGATATGTGACCAGTGTAAAGAACTTTCTGTGTTCTGTTCTGCAGGGCCGTCCTTGAAGATGATCCATACACCCGGATGAAACAAGTTTTGAGGTGGTATCTGTCCGGCTTCTATAAGAAGCCAAAGGTAAAATGAGGCATGAAATTGGGGTTGTAATGGGCATTGAAATCTTCTGCTGTGGTTTTTGTTTAATTTCTCTATTGCCTCTTCTTTGGGACTTCACCTCTTTTATTGCTCAGAAGATTTTGACCATTACTTTTAAAACTAGGGTTGCATTTGGTTTCAGAGTAGATAATGAATGCAAAATAGTGACAATCAAGCTCAGAGACTTTGCACTGGACAGTTAGAAAGTAGAACAGGTAACATGCCCCGGGATGCAAAGTTTTTCCCTTTGCTGAAAGCAGGTCTCCTTTCTCTTTTCAGGCCAGTTAGTACCACTGTGCCATGTCTCCACATCAGTATGCCCTTGCTGTGTATAGTAGCAGCAATAGTAAAGTTTGATCATCTTGTAAGGCTTTGATTGGGCAGTATTAAATATTAAATTGGTGAGAGTAGCAGATTAATCCATGGCTCAGATGAAAAGATTAGATTAGGTTACATTAGATTAGATGGATATGTAACTAGTTCAGTTTTTTTTCTTGTGATTGACTTTGTTTAAAACATCAGAGAAAAAATTACCATATTGCTTTGTGGCCATCTGTAGCACTGGATTGCAAATCTTCATTTGTAGCAGGTTTTGATTCCTTGGTTTTTCAGGGAATAAAAAAGCCATACAACCCTATTCTGGGAGAGACATTCCGCTGCTGTTGGTTTCACCCTCAGACGAACAGTCACACATTTTACATAGCAGAACAGGTGAGTTGCTGTTTGGATGCTCAGGTGTTGCCAACACCAACCTGCTTGCACCTCCATGCATAGGAACACAGTACTTGTCTCGCCCTAGGAGAGGAACCTGGAGCTCTGTGTAAACAGGCAGAGCAGAACATGGGGTAAACTGGCTGCTGATTGTTTCTTTTTTTGCAGATTTACAGAAATTATGTGAGGCTTGGTGGGCATTCAAGACTAAAACAGCAGGTCTCCCATATGTAATATCAGCTTCTTCAACAAAGACCTTTTCCATGGGATTCTGCCCTACTGTTTTCTTATTGCTAATAAAATGGGGGTTGTGTTGCCTCTGTCAAAAGGGGCATAAAACACACAACCAAATCCTTCCATCTTTTATTTCTAAACTTTCTATGATGATTTTAGTAGGAGTAAATTGAGGGCTTATCTCTATGTCTTCGTGATTAAATGAAGGACAGCTCACAAGTTAACTTGCCTGGCAAAATGTTGTTTGAGATTTACTGTGTTAGTAAAGGGATCTGAGAACTGTGTGGTCTTTGGTAAAGGGACTCCCAGTTTCACATACATTTTTCCCTATTTAATCAGATAATTTTAGCTTTGTTAAAATTGTTATTTCAACCACTGCATGCATTTCATGGAGGTTATTCAAATGCTGCAATAAAGTTCTGCACTGTTCGTTTAGTGTCTTGAAACCCTTACACTCTACCTGTTGGCCTGAAAGTCTCTCACGTGTACAGGCTCAAGAAAATACAGGGTGAGGAAGAAAGATTAGATGTATAATGCTCTCATACATAATGCTGTCATGTATTGTGTTCCCCCTTTAGTGTGCACCCCCTCCTCTGCTTGGCCTGTGCAGACTGCTCTAAATGACCTCTGCCTGTTTTTATCCTAGGTGTCCCATCACCCACCAGTGTCAGCTTTTCACGTCAGCAATAGGAAGGATGGATTCTGCATTTCTGGCAGCATTCTAGCTAGGTCCAAGTTTTATGGTAAGGCATTAAGTCTAGGCCTCTCCCAGGTAATGTTGTGGCATCAGTTTTGCTTTGTTTTTCAATCATCCCTGAGCATGTTGAGAGTTAAGAACAAAGAAAAGGTTGACAGATCTATTACCAGGATAGAATAATTCCTTGTCTTGGCTCTTCTGGGTCTACCCTATTTCCACAATTTCACCACTCTGATATTAAAAGAAATAAAAAATCAGATAGAAAGATTGAGAGCTTTCAAAATCTGTTTTTCAGAAGGCAAAGGCTCAGGATAATGTATGGAATTGTCAGCATGCACTCGGTATGTGCTCATGGATGAGCCACGTTACAGCTCTGTGGCACCCCGCCAACAAACACAGAAGTCTCTGAATAGATTTGAGCCTTTATCTGGCTCCCAGACTCCTGAGGGTTGAACCCCAGAGCTTCAAAATGTCCTCCAGTCATTTGTATCCACAGTATCAATGGAAACAGCACAACTCCAGGCTCTGAAACCCTGTTGCTATTTGAAATCAGTTTTTTGTTTAAACAAACACTTGCTAATTACTGTCCTCTGCTGAGTGTGTTTGCTGAAACACTTTTAGATAATCTTTGCCTCCTGGCAATTTCATTTGTTATTTGAGATCATCCACAATCAGAAAAGTTGAGAGAACTGGAGGACCTGAGAAACTTCTAAGCTCCCATTAATGGTCCCTTTAATCTGCTGTTCTTTCTGCAAGAGGGGCTAAATGCCAGAGGAGCAGCAATAAGAAATAAGAGCAGCAGAGTTAGTTAGAGCTGCCTGCCTCCAGCTGGGCATGATTTGCGGGGTCCTGAATGATGAGCATTTCATATCTCTTCTTTCATTAGTGACCCACTTTAAACGGAAATGCTTTTTCTAAAGCAGGAGGAGGGACAAAGTGTAACAAGAATTTTTTAATGTGTATGTTTTTTTTAATTCTAGGCAACTCACTTTCTGCACTGTTGGATGGGAAAGCAAAGCTAATGTTTCTAAGCAGAGGGGAAGACTATATAATCACTATGCCATATGCCCACTGTAAAGGTAAGATATGACTCTTCAAATAGGAAGCAAACGGAGTAACAAAATGGTGTCTTACTGATTGCACTGGCTCTCCCCTCTCAAGCAGCTGACACCAAGGGCCTAGTCACTTCAGAGAGCTCCCCATGAGTCATAGCATTCAGCAGGAGACTTTCAGTAATCCTCACTGAAGTCCTTCTGGTTTACCTGGGCACAGCCCAGGAGAGAATTAAGCCGATCAATGTTACTTTTCATAGTATGCAGAAACAGAAAAATACTGCATATATGCACTGCAGGTAAGATGAAAAGAACAAGACTACATTTCTGAGCTTCTTAGGATAAAAAGTTTTTATTATGTTAGCACTAAAATTGCTTCATATATTTTCTGGCTTTTTGAGGATAAAGGAAATTCCTGAGTTCTCTTGGCATTTCTTTGTTATTCTAATCACTGTATTTCTCAGAGTATGAGCTGCCTCAGTGGGGCTGGCACCTGCTGCTGTGTGGCTTTGCTCTGTGGAGCCAGTGTGTGCTGGGGCTGGGGCATGGCTGCTGATTCACTGCTCCTCAGGAAGCTCTGTCTGCATCATTTCCACCGCAGAGTTAACATCAGCGGTCAAATCCAGTTTTGGGGGTTGAGTATTTTTTATTTTGGCACAATGACTTCTGAGTTTAGATTTAGAAGGGCCTGGGTACCTGAAAACAGTAACCTCATAATATCATGCCCTCCATGAAGTATTCCTGTGCATAAATCTTTTTCTTACCATTTTTTTTTCCTGCAAAAGACCTCTTCAACAAATGGTAAACATATATATAAAAAGTTCCCTACATCGAACTGGTTCCCTACTGGAACCTCTGGTCTCCCAGATTCTGGTGAATCCTGTTTCAGCTTCTCTCTTCTTCAATCACCCTGAGAGAACTGACTGGCTCTGTTTAAGCACTAGTATGAATGAGGTTGTTGGGCACAACTTTCTTTATTTTTCCTGCCCCACTCTCAGCTTGCCACAGGTGCACCTGTGAGGCAAGCTCTTTCCTAGCTGGTGTTATAAATGGGGAATACGGACTCAGGGGGAATTCTTAATGCTTATAGTAAACAGCCATTTCCTAAAAACCTCCAGTTCTGTCTTTTCAAAACTTTAAACCAAGTCATGAATTTCACAGTGTGTCAGCAAGAGCCAGGTTGAGTTTAGAAAGCAGGTTGCTTCCACTGAGGCCTCTCTTAAACCTCCTTTTTTTCCTTTCAGGACTTTTGTATGGTACCATGACAATGGAGCTTGGAGGGAAAGTTACCATTGACTGCGAGAAAACTAACCACAGGGCAGAACTGGAATTCAAGCTAAAGGTAAGATATTTTGTGGCCCCATTTTGAGTGGGTCTCAGGCTTGCCCCTGTGCCCCAAGCAGGGTTTGATCATTTCTGTACCAGCAATTTATGTGAACACCAGAGTGGGGCCTGCCTGGAGAGAAGGTGTCACCCTGCCATCAGTTTGCCTCATGCAACTCAAATTGACCCCAGGAACCTCTAGTTTTACATGAATTTTTCACTGCAGCTGGCCACTGGCCAAATTCTGTTCTGAAAGTGTGGCAGCAACAGTGTAGCTTCTGTTTAGGCTGGGATAATTACTTTTGCTTGTGAAATACAGTGAGTGTACAAAGAACTTGGAGGCAAGTTAGGATGTGGATCTTTGGAGTAGCTCTCCAGCAGCCATCACATCTGTACTCTTACCTTGCAGGCGTTATGGTGAGCTGCACCTTGTGTTTCTCAGGGCTACAGGACCTTGCCCTGATGGCAAGGTGGGAGCCTGTTGTCAGGCAGGTAATTCTGAGTGGCTGTCACACTGACACACATTGCATTGACTTGTTCATGTAGCTAGTCCCTCCCCTGGAAAGCCTGGTGATGCAAATTTATGCTATGCAGACAAAATGGAGACATCTTTGAGTGTGCCTGTTGTTTCCTGGGTTAAAATTTTGGAGGGACATTGATAACCTGTAATTTTTTGGGGGCAGTTAACTTGCTTTTAAAGGAACATCCATTTCTCTTCTGCTCCAGCAAGAAATTTCTTGCCTGAGCATAAAATGAAAGGAGAACTGAGAGACTGCAGGACTTCAGAGTTGCAGCCTTAGCCAACATAAATGTGAGAGATCACTGGAGTTAGGGGAATCTTTTGCAAACTGTGAGTTGTTTGAGGGCAGTAATATTTTTCTGTCTTTATTTGCCCTTACAGAGGAAACTCTTGCCTCCTGTACTTCCCTGTACTTGTCTTTAAAGCCTGTTCTTCCCATAGGCCTGGTGTACTGTGTTGAGGGATATTTCCCTGACTTGGGTGTCATCTCAAACCTACAGACACTTTAGAGCCTAAAGTGCTTCTTTTCTGATTTGAAAATAGTATGATTCATCCAAACATGTCTCAGAATGGTACCCATGATGTAATTACATGCTCTGCTTTGAGCATTTCCTAGCTGTCTATTTTAGTAGAAATGTGGGAAGTTGCAGGTAAACCCCTTAAACTTTGTTTTTAGTTTGGATATGCACCAGTTCTCTGCTGGATTGCAGAGACTGATGCTTGAGATACATGTGATTATTTTATCCATGGGTGTTGTGTGAAATTTGGGTTTATATTATTATTTAACACAGACACAGACACACACACACACGAATAAAAAAAGTTCTCTGCACCAATGTTTTTGGAAAGTGCCTGCTAAAATGTCTGAAAAGATGTGTTCTGTGAATAGAAGAGCTGCTCACACTCTCACTGGTGTTTCCTATGTTTGGCAGTCAGGAGATGGGGGGAAATTTCCATTGTTCTGGAATTTTTTTCCTTGACTCTGGAAATAGCCTTTTTCTTTGGTTTGTGGGGTTTTTTTTTGCTGCTGACCAGAGCTTCTTCACACTGGAGACTTGACACACATGAAGTCATCAACAGTGCCACACTGATGTTGCTGTCCCATGAGCAGGAGGAGTCACCACTAGTGCTGCTCCTTTTCTTTGGACAAGGGTGCAAAGGCTGTGGTTCTGGACAGTGGGAAGGAGTTGTCCACATACACTTCTCCTGATGTCTGGCTGACAATAAATAAGTGTATTTCCAATAAAGATGAGACCTTGCACTCCTGATTGTTAATACACCTCAAGGCTTACCTCCCTACCTACAGCTACAATGTTTGTGATACCACAAACAAAAGGAAGGGGGCACAGTGTGAGACAGTCAGAATCCCTGTTAGAATTCATTCTGCCTTTCCCCAGAAACAGTGGAAGTTAAGCAATTGCACTTCCCTCCCTTCCTCCCTTCCTCCCTTCCTCCCTTCCTCCCTTCCTCCCTTCCTCCCTTCCTCCCTTCCTCCCTTCCTCCCTTCCT